>JAPKLX010000087.1:774229-823910 GCA_026898415.1 Leonotis leonurus
AGTAAGAAACAGAGAGAGTGGAGGCAGAAAGTGAGAAAGAGAAATAGAGGGAGAGGGAGAACGAGAGAGATTGGAGAAAGCAAGGGGAAGGAGAGAAACAGAGAGTGAGAAGGGAGAGAGGAGGCAGAGAGAAGGCGAGGGAGAAGAGAGAAGGAGGGTTGTGTCTGTGGAAAGTGAGAATGAAGTTTAGGGTAAGTTTAGGGTTTTTAGGTACTGGGCCGGGTTTACGGGCCGGTTTGGAAAAATACTGGGCTGAAGATTTAAACTAGGAGATGGGCTGGGCTGAATAAAATGATGGGCTGGGAATTAACTGGTTCCGGGCTTAGATAAATAAGACATATGGGCCGAAATTTTAATTAAGATTGGGCCCAGTCCTTAATCTTAAGATAATTAATAGTTAAATTAATTAAAGTATTTAATCATCTCACTTAATTAATTAATTGGACTAGTTTAAACATTTAATAAGATAAAATTTAATTAGATTAAACTACATCAATTAGAACTATTAAATGTTAAAGAAGGGATAGTAAGATATATACCCCTTAAGTATTAATAAATTAGAGCTTATAATAATTAAAGCCTAAGTATGAAATTAAGAAAATCCAATTTATTTAATAATTGGGTTCTAAAATTAAGAGAATTAATATCTCTAATTTTATTTAAGATTTATTTAAAGAATTAATATTATAAGGTCATGTAATGAGTTAAGTAAATAGAACTCATAATATTAATTGAATAATTAATTATTAAGAATTAATTATCTCATTAAGTGTTAATACACTTATTGCACTTAAAGGAAATTACCGGAATGAATTGAATCGAGGATTCAACATCTTAAATAATATTGATCTGAAGTATCAATATCTCGATTACAAGTCGAAATAAGAACTAAGAATAATATATTCTTACAATTAAATATTTCAAATGCACTAAGGGCATTTTAACTTATGCGAGCTCTTTTAAAAGGTTTTTACGAGAGATCTATTTCGCGTTTCGTGATCAAAGCAAATACCAATCGAAGTTATCCAGGTAGGCTTTCTATTACAAAGAAAATTATGTGTGCCGTATGCTATTTATATTGTTTTCGAAAGGTTTTCAATGTGAGAAAAATGTTTCAAAATATTGTCTTGCCGAAAATGATTTATGTTTTGTATCAATGTCTATCTGGAAGAGGAAAATCGAATTCGGGTTCCAGTGGGTAATCATCCCCACTCGAACTAATGTACATAGAGGGGACCGTGAGTCATCGATATGGGTTGGCCAGTTCGGTATCCGTAGAAGGTGGCCACCTTCTCGGTACCATAAAAGGGCAGATATTGCATTATACTAAAGAAAATTAGACAGCGCTGTCGAACATAGGATCTTTCACAAAAAGGATTTAGTGAACGTAGGTGCTTTTAAAGACAAAATCCCTACGTGTCACTCTTACGGCATTGACAATTATATATGTATGTATGTGGTTTTGGCATGTGTCTACTGAGTACTTTTGTACTCAGCCCTGCATATATTTATAAATGTGCAGGTTGAGACGTGATGATGGGAGATGCTATGGAGGGCTTGTCGGTCTTTATTTAAAGTCTTGGGTGTCTACGTGTCTTCATACACGTAGACTTCAGTCGATCCTTATTCCGCTGCGTGAGTTTCCATTTGGCGAGGTTGCCAATTATGTAAATTAACTCCTTGTCTAAACTGAATTCAGTTATCGAAGTATCTTTCGTTTCAGTCAAAGCTTTCAGGGTTCCACTTTATCCTACCTTTATTTATTTATCCTTCATTTATCCTTCATTTAATTATTCCATAGTCACGCGCCCGGACTCTGCCGGGAAGGGCGGAGGTCGGGACGTGACAACATGACCAACTTCGAGCGACTCAAGTTTCGGTCTGTAACAGGCACTTGAGTCTCCACTAATGTAACATTCAAGAAAATAAAAGCAGTGAAACTAAAAGTATAGAGTTTCTTGAAAATTCATGCCAATGTAGTCTCGGAATGGCCGCACTTGAGTCTCCACTAATTAGAGGAATGAATCTCAATCTTGGTTCATCTACCATTTTCAATTCATCTCATGATGCACTCAATCCAAGCCGAGTTTTGCCACTTGCAAGTATTGTCTTGGTCAAAGTACATCACTCAACAAACAAAATGCATGATGACCTCAAGTCTAAGAACTATTACATACTTCATACACTAATAAATTGTACACCGAAATAAATGATTTAATAGTCGGATATACCAATACTCTCCAAAGTATCCATGTGTCTATCACGGGTCTCAAATATCTCGTAGTCGTGAGAACCACTACATTCTCCAAGAACGTGATGCAGATCACACTCCAACCTATAACATATCATCAATATCACATTCTCGATGATCATTGGTTGGAGTTATTTTAGAATTTACAGTTTGTCATTTATGTATCTGTTGGTCCCAAAACGAGTAATAAAAAATTTAAAATGCGGAATTTGGTGGTAAACTCGTTTTTATAAAAAATCAATCAAAATCAAACTTTCAATTTGAGAGCTAAGTGTTCTTTCTATCGAACAAGCTTTTACAATGAGTACAAAATATATGATAACTTGCTCGATTTATAAGCTCTAGATATGGAAATAGTTTGGCTTAGAATACACGGGGAAAATATAACAACTCTAACTATAAAACACTTGAGAAATGAGTGTTTTAGTGAATAAGACTTTGAGCTTGAGTTGAGTTGAATTCTTGTAGTTCTTGAATCTTTCCGTTAGTTCTTCAAGTGAGAGACGCTCTCTAATGATAGTTGATGTAGATCCGAACTAGCCGTTGAGTGTAGCCGTTTAAAATTTGAATCTTATCCAACCGTTGAATTCTTCTCATTGAAGTCGTCGTCCTTTTTTCTATTTTTGGTATCTGTCCTTTTAGACAAATTCTGCAATCTACAGCTTTTCATAACTTAAGTATTGACCTTTAGGTTTGGACATTCAGACTAGACTTTCAGGTTTGACTTCAGGACAGAAGCTTCTGGACCTTCAGGCTGGACTTTCAGACTGGACTTCAGGACAAAAGTTTCAGGCTGGACCTTCAGGCTAGGACCTTTTAGGCTAGTCTTCAGGACACACTTCAGGGCAGGACCTTCAGATTAACTTTCAGATTTGCCCTTTATGCTTGATTTTTCAAGCTTGCCCTTTAGGCTTGGATTTTCAGGCTCAGTCCTTCAACTTGTCCTAAACAAAATCAAATTTTGGAACCAAATCAAAACATAATAAATATCCCAACAGTCTCACACTATTAATGGCAGTGAAAATTCAAGGGAACAAATATGAGAATAGTATCAAACATTCAAAATAATAAAATGCATAAATGCACAAAACTCATAGAAAATCAAATTGTCATAAAATCTGATCAAGTAAATATGTCTTTACAAGATAATGTTTCTTCAGACATATATTACAAAACTCCCACTGAATCAAAGTCAACTACCAAGATGTCTAAGTTATCGTTAGTGGGTACTCTTTCTAATTTAATACTCCGGGAATGTGGCTTTCAGTTCCTTTGCTTAGCGCATAGGCCATACATGGCTTAGTAGTTATCATGGAATACATGGTTGATCCTATAGCCGAAGCACATGAGATCTCTCTATGTGAGTTTTCTCCCTATCAATAGAAGGACAAAATCCCTCTTGGACAAGATGATGCCATATCTCATGGGTAGAAATCCTTTATTGGAATTCTCCATTGAGAAGCGCCTAAGCAATTTGTCTATATAAGTGGACTGTGATAATCATAACAATCTATTAGGTATATCCGGATAGATCTTTATCTAAAAGATATAGGAAACATTAACTAGATTCTTCACCGTGAATGAAGTATATCAAGTCCATTTTAGATTTTAAAGCTTCATGTCACGTCACTGATTCGGTGCGCGACACCGCTTCGGTATAGGTTTTAGGTTCGTCGTCATCCAACTCGACTTCATGACCTTGGTTCTCAACCATTAGATTTAGACTTTTCGGGTACACGATGATTCCTCTGAGGCCTATTGAGTTGGTTTTGCGTAGTTCCGAGCTATTCATTTTGAACGTCAGTAGGTTCCTCCGTGTTGAGGATATTCTCAAAAATTTCACCATAATTTTCTTGAGGTGGGGACGCATCAAAACTGATCTCCATCTCTGCACCCGTCAGACTCATTTTACACATCTCACTGTCTTGATGTGACTCTCCAAAAGTTATTTCTCCTCCCAATAGATCGTCAAATATTCTCACTAAATTTGTGTCCACACCATTGGACAGTCCTCATTCATGTATGTTGTTTTGTGGTTCTTGAATTTATTTAAGATCTACCTCATTATGACCTTGTTTTCTTAGGGATATAAAAATCTTTAAGAAACGTCACGTTCCTAGATCTTGAAAAATTTTGATTAATGGTATATGAATTTATATGAATTTGTTTTATGCTTCTTTAATTTCTTCAAGAAACGTCACATTCCTATATATATAATATAAATGAGATTTATATGAATTTGATTAATGTTATATAATTGGTAAAAGAAAATAAATTGTTCCTAATTAAGAATCCAACTCTCGGCTCCTTCCTTCAATCCACGCGAAGACGACAACTTAATATCGTGAATGTGCAACGCAGCTCCTTGTCCGCTTCCGCACATTAAAAAAACTCCGATAATCTAAGAGGGGCCGTTGGTTGGGGCGCTGCCCCCACTTTACGATAATCTATTTTTGAGACATTTTGATATATGCACGTGTTAAAAATGTTATTTTAACTAACGTTGATACTTATTTATAAACATCTATGAAAATTCAATTGAAGACTAACATACATTTTCTTAATTATTTTAAAAGTAGAGTGGAACTTATTGGAAGTCCGAAACTCATATGAAAAGTCTTCTCTTAAAGTTACAAAGTCCAAACTATTTTGTTTTATATTTCACCTTTTGTAGATGGACTTAATTTATTTATTGCTTAATTTAAGCTATAAGGAATATAACTATATTGTTATTCAAATTAGTATGTACCCCGAGCAGTATAGTTAAAAATAATTAATATTCTTTTTAATTATAAAAGGTGTATTGTAAGTTGTAACATAATCTATACAAACTTTAAATAATATGAAATATATTTTTAGCCGAAACAAAAATACATAAAATAGAATATATATATATATATATATATATATATGGATTAAAATAAATTACGTGTTTTTGTAACTATATTAAAAAAAGGAAACAATATGTGCTTAGTAGACCGATTAAATGGATAATAAGAACACACTTTATTAAATAAAAAATTGAATAATAATTAATTAATTTAGTATAAATTAAATTGTAATAAATTATATAATCATAATAAAATAAGATAATTATTTATTTCACAATTCATATAAGTCTGAAGTTTAATTTTTTGTATAAAATGATTAGGTTGCACCGAACTGTCCCATCACGCTTGATGTCATTTTAGGTCGGTGTAGTTCAATCTCAAAATCAATTGCATCTTTATAATATATCATAGTTGTCCATGTTCATGTTGGCTTACTATTTTTGACGGCTCTAGGCATGTATTTTAATGAATGAGTTAGATGTGTTGATAATGAAACAAGAGTCTTATACAAGTAAAATAAAATAAATAAATGAGTTAAATATGACAAAACAAAAATTAATGAATCAGTATTGAATAAATAAAATATGGTGTGACTTTAATAATGTCCACATTATTTATAATTAGATATATGTTGTGAAAGATTGAAAAATTCGTGACATATTCAATAATGACAATTCAAAATAATAATAATATATATGAATGATAATATTTAAGAGTATACGTGGAGTATATTTACCGAAACAAAAATGAAAGTGTGTATTTTTTTTAGTAGAAAAATGATTGAAATGAGTAAGGGTGTATTGTCTACCCCATAAATTATTATTCATTTTTGACTAGTCACATGTATTAAAAAATTAATTTAACTCAAAATATATTATATATTAGTGGAATTTAGATCTAATTTGATTTATCGTTAATAATTAAATAGTGTGTAATGAGTAAATTTATATATAGCAAAATAATTACCTTTAAAAATCCTGTTCTATATATTAATAGATGTTGTTGGATCTCTCAATGAAAATAAATTACTTTCGTAGATAATTCTTATTTGATGAATTATCACTGTTATTGGACCTCACGTTCTTAGGCTAATAGTTTCTCCAAGCTAAAAAGCGTCTAAAATTTAGAACTACCGATTTTCATTATCATGAGATTTTAATTTTTGGCACCAACATTAAGAAAATTATTATTTTTTAATTTAATTTATTGTGTTCTAATAAAGTTGGTTAACTTTTTTAATATAAAAGGTTTCATTTTTTGGAAGCAAGTCATTGTTATTGTGACAACTTAATATAGTAAATAAGCCATAAATGATAGGACATAAGTATTATATATCTTATCGCTCATCTTCATGTATCTACCAAAATAATTTACATTTTATTATATTTAAATGTACACAAAAATAATTTACATTTCAAAGTTTTTATGTATAGTAAGTGGACTCACCAAAATCAATACTCATAGCTTAATTGAAAATAATAATTCGAGACTTCGACTGTGACTCAAACTCAACTCATTGCACACAATCCAATCTAAAGTAATATAATGAAGTGAAACTTAAATTTCACTAACTACATATCTATTAATATATAAAAATGAAGTTTTAATGACTAACCTTTCACCAAATTTTCAATGGTAGTTATTTTTTAAAATATAGTTATAATGAAAGTTATTTTTCAGATAGTTATATTAGGAAATTTTATTAAAATTTTATATTTGGAAAGTGTAATACTATTAAGTAAAAATATTTACTTAATATATAATTAATTAATTTTCACACTTTATTTTAAAAAATATACTATTTAAATTAATTTTTTACACCTTTTATAATTTCATCATTTTTTTATTTTTTTTATTATTTATTGTATATTCAATTTTGGAAGTTACTAATATTAAATGTTTGCAAAATTTTAATATAAGGTGAGTGATAAAAAAATTCTACTTAAAATTATAACATAATTTAGAATGATATATTTTTTAAAATGTAGAATCTGAATTATATGTATTAATAATAATAATTTTTATTTACAATGTGTTGGGAAATATTTATAAGTGTTTTGATTCAAATCTCAATACCTTCCCTGAAAGATGTGATAAGTCCAATACTAAATCTTAGTATTTTGTCCAGAACTCATATGTTAGAGAGTTCTATTTTTCAGGTACACTGAAGTACATCTCCACTGAAGATTCAAGACATTCCAAAACTGAAGGACTACTCTACTGATGTTTGTCTTGAAGTTTTGAAGTTGAAGTTAGAAGCTAAAGTCAACTTGCCACTGAAGTATCACATCTGAAGTCTGTACTGAAGTCCAGTCTGAAGTTTCCACTGAGTGATAGCCTATCTTATAGGTGTTACCATTTATAGCAAAAATCTCAGTAGGTAAACACAATCTTGCTGCAGACACCAAAAATGGCAAAAAGGACGAAGACTCCAACGGGAAGAATTCAAAAGAGCTCTATCTCACAACGGATATATTCTATGAGAGAGCTATATATACCCCGCTGCTTCAAACGCTTCAAATGACCAGTTACCCATTCTTTACAACTCTCAATCGCTATTCTGCTCTCAAACTTTCAAGCTCATACTCAAGAACACTTTAGCTTTCAGATTTTATATTCTAGTGTTCTTAGAAGCGATAATATTTTGTAACTGAAGAGTGATCAGACTTTGTCTATTGTAAGATCACTGTAAGATCATCTCCATTAATTTGGAAACTCTCGACTAACATCGAGTACTCGTGGACGTAGGAGTTTTTATCTCCGAACCACGCAAACCAAATTATGTCTCTCTCTCACATTTACATTCAGTATTTCACATTCATTGTTTATCACTCCTTGAATACTAATTAATTGAAAAGAGAAACATTGCATTAAGATTTTCTGAAACAAACGAGTAAGATTTAAAGCCACCACATTCCGCACAACACTTAAGATATTAGTCCATCAGTCAAACACTCAGTGTAGACTGAAGGATTCCTATCTGAAGTATTCAACTCTAACTGAAGTACCTCCCTTCAGTTCAGGAGCCACTTAAAAGTTTTAACTTGTAAAAATCAGAGACTGAGTGTATTCCCCCTCCCCCCCCCCCCATACACTCAGTTCACTCGTTTCGGGACCAACAAGTGGTATCAGAGCATTGTGTTTAACTACCACTGTTTCTAAAACCCAAGTTTTTTAAACTGATCTTTCAGAAAACTCATTTGCATATATCTAATATCTCCAATGGAGAAATCTCTTGTTCTACCTATGTTTTCAATAGAAGACTATGACTACTGGAAGTATAGGATGACCTCCTACCTGAAAGCACATCATGTGATGATGTGGCAAGTCATCACAACTGGACCAATCAGAATCATGAAAACGTTTCCTCAAGAAACAACTGGCGTAAGAGAACCAGCCACTGAAGTGAAGCCACTCAGTGAATACACAGTCGATGAAAAGAAGATCGGTGGCCTAGATGATCATGCCAAGCATATCATTTCAGGAACCCTTGAAAGGCCAATGCTCGTACACATCCAACATTGCGAGACTGCAAGAGAGATGTGGGAGACACTCGAGCAGATGTATGCAGGTTCTGAAGAGATCAAGGAGAACAAACTAACCCTTGAGTGCCAAAAATATGATGCTTTCTTGCAGGTACACGGAGAATCCATTAGTGAAGTGGAACTCAGATTCATGCAAATTCTAACTGCTGTTAGAGCACTGAAACCTGAGAAGTACACACAAAGGGAGATAAATCTGAAGATAGTTTGGTGTCTTCGACGTGAAGAATGGCTGCCCTATCAAATCCAAATCAGTGGGCGTCCAGATTTCAACACGCTCACAACAACTGCCATCTTCACTACTGAAGAGCCATGAGACAAGGTAAAGAATATTGGATATCTCAAATCCAATAAGAGAACCATTCCAGTCTCATCTTTATCAAAAGATATTGTCGCATTCAAGGCAGACAAGAGTCCAGCAAAAGAGTCCAAGCCAGAGGCCCTAGACCTCGAAGGTATGACTAAGGCTGAACTCATGGAACAATACGTTTTAATGGCAAAATGTTTTGAACGTGCAGATCTGAAGAACAGCCGCTTCAGAAAGTTCCACAGAGATAATCGTGCTAGAAGAAGCACACCACCAACAACTGAAACTTCCACCTCTACATCTAACCAGGATGCGACTGCCACTCAGTCAAAGCCTGAACGACAGCAATATAGCAAAGGCGTTTGCTATGAATGTGGAGCTTCAGATCACTTCAAGCCTGACTGTCCCGACCTAAGCAAGAAGGAAATGGATGAATTGAGGCTAAGAAGAGATCAAAGGAATGCTGAAAGAAAGGCCATGCTTGTTGATGATGATCCAGATCAGATCAACACACCCTCCAAATCAAGCTATGAGAAGCACTTCTCAGATTCTTCAGATGATGAAGATCTAGGACTCCTTGCTACTGAAGAAGAGGAGTCACCTGAAGTCTTCTACTTGATGGGCAATGGAGAGTTCGTCCCTCAAGTAATCTATGCACATGTCATGCCTGAAGGATATGTGGATCCTAAAACCAAATATTCTACATCATATGCATCCATTCCATCAACCCCATCCATTGCATCCAAACAAGAGATTCAGATCCTATATGAAAATACATCAACTGGAATATCCAAAACTGAAATTTCTTCAGTAGAGGATGAAGAGAACATGGATGATGAGGCAACTGTCTCGATGGATGATTATGAATCTTTATCTAAAGATTTCCGAAATCTGCAAGCTATCTTTCTAATGATAAAAAAAAGAAAACGAAGATCTAACGTCCAAATTGGATGTGCAAACTGAAGGTTTATCTAAAAGCCCATCTGACACTGAAACATCTGAGATACTTCATCTAAAAAAAGACCTTGATGAAAAGAACAATGAAATATTGTTCAAGGACTCTCAGATACGGGAACTCACCGAAAGAAATGACTTACTATTTGAAAGGATAGAGTATTATAAGACTAAGGTCGAAACATGGACCAAGTCTGGATACACAAACCACATGTTGAGTGAATCTCAACGACCACAAGGCAAATGCCTTGGTTTCAGTCAGGATAAGGCAAAAGTACCTTTTCTGAAGGTGCCCAAACCTACATTTCCAATTATATCTTTTGTGAAAGCCACTGACAAGGCTTCCACTGAGGATATGATTGCCACTGAGGCTGTTAAAGCCACCAAAGATGCTTTTAAGTCCCAAGGAAAGAAGCCGTTGACTCAAGCTGAGCCTAAACTGAAAGCTAAGAAAGTCTTTACTCACCCTACTGTAAAGGCTACACTTGAAAAGGCTAAGGTAAAGAACATAACTGCCACTGAAAAGCCTGTGCCTACTAAAAGACCAATGAAATCTGAAAAGAAGGCTTTCAGGAAGCCTAAGGCAACTGACAAGCCTAAGGCTACTGAAAAGACAAAGGCCAAAAGGAACCAATCTCACAGACAACATGCCACTGAAAGGCATGAGCCTAGGAGACACTTTCAGTCTCCTGAACCACGATCTTACAAAGCAAAGTGCTCACATTGCACTTGTTCATCTAATGGTTCAAGTTCCAGAAACTATGACTCTCGTAGTCACAGAACTCAACGTTGGGAATCATACTCCAACAGTGCTCACAGATATGAACGTAGGAATTCATCACCTAGTTCATATTACTCTGACTTTATAAGAAAGTCACATGACTTTTATGCTCCCCCAGTTCAATATTTTGAACCAAGAGGTTCAGAAAATCATGGAAGGCGTTGGACTAAACGCCAACAACATACAAAAGCTGACTTTAAGGCTAACACAAAGCCTGAAGTGAGCAGAAAGTATGTTCCAAAGAAGAAAGATGTCAATACTGACTTTCAAAAGAAGAATCATGTTGTGTCTGCAGCTAAAATCATAAGGCAACATTGGGTGCCAAAGCATGTCATGCATACTGAAGATGGGTCTAGTTCTAAACTAGATCCTAAGACTCAATAATTGCAGGACTCAGGACCACGGAGAGGTGCACAAAAGGAGCATTCAAGCTGGATAATAGACAGTGGATGCTCAAGGCACATGACTTTTCAAAGAGAAGCCCTCTCCAACTACATAGATAAAGATGGTCCTCAGGTAACCTTTGGTAATAACTCAAAAGGTTTCACTAAAGGGTATGGTACTCTCAATATAGAGAATATTTCAATTGATAATGTTTCCTATGTTTCTGGCCTGAAGCACAACTTACTTTCAGTAAGTCAGTTGTGTGACAAAGGTTTTAATGTTGTGTTTAGTTCTGATGAATGCAGGATCAATAAGCTCACTGATGAGACCACTGTAATGAAAGGATTCAGGGTTGGAAATATTTATGCAGCAGACTGGAAAGCATCATCCCCTGAAACATGCCTGGTCTCAAAGAGCACATCAGAACAAAGCTGGCTATGGCACAATAGACTCAGTCACCTGAACTTCGAAGTCATCAACAGACTCTCAAGACACAGTCTAGTGCGTGGATTGCCAAACTTGATCTTTGACAAAGATCACATCTGCGGAGCTTGCCAAAGTGGAAAGCAGATCAAAGCTTCATTCAAGACCAAAGAAGCACCATCCACTGAGAAGATTCTTCAAATCTTACACATGGATCTATTTGGACCAGTGACTCCACTGAGTGCCAATGGTAGGAAATATTGTCTTGTTATTACTGATGATTTTTCTCGTTATACATGGACAGTGTTTCTCTATCACAAGAATGAAACCATGGAACGCATACCAGCCTTGCTCACCAAACTGAAGAATCAGAAGTCAAACAATGTCATCACCATACGTACTGATGGAGGAACTGAGTTTCTCAATGCAAAGATTTCAGAATTCTGTGCAAGAATGGGGATTGAACACCAGACTTCAGCTGCAAGGACTCCACAACAAAATGGCGTTGCAGAAAGAAGAAATAGATCACTTAAGGAAGCTGCAAGAACTATGCTCAATAGTTCTGGAGTTCCAAAGAAATTCTGGGCTGAAGCTATCAACACAGCCTGCTACACTCATAACAGATCTTTACTGACCACACGCCAATGAAAAACTCCATATGAATTATGGAATGACAGGAAGCCTACTCTTAAATACTTTTGTGCTTTTGGTTGCATGTGTTATATTCACAATAATGACAAAACTCAGTTAAAGACCTTTGATGGCAAAGCAGATCCAGGATTCTTCCTTGGATACTCAGAGGAGAGCGCTGCCTATAGAGTCTTTAATAAGCGTAGCCTTATAGTGGAAATAACACCTCATGTTATTTTTGATGAATCTATTTTTGAGTACAAGTTAAAGGAAACTGAAGTTATCACTCAAAGACTTTAGAATCTGAACTTACAACCTTCAGCTCAAAGTCCAAAGGAGATTCTCATCTGGAATTTAGAAGATGACGATGAAGAGAATACTCCAACTGAAGACACAAACATTAGATTGGAACAAGAAATGGAGTCCACTGAAGTCATGACTCCAGCACCTGAAATTGACAACTCTTCTACAACCCAAACTGAAAATCTCACCACTGAGATTCCATTAAGAGAAGAGAATATCCAATCTGAAGAACTCATTGACGTTCAGATTTTACCTGAAGTTCAGACATTTTCAGAAAATCTCACCACTGAGATTTCATCACCAACTTCAGGGAGTAACAGTCATAACTTAGTGAATATTCCTATAACTTTTGCTACTAACAATATTTTGGCCAGTTCAGATAAAGCTATCTTACAGGAAATTCAACAAACTGAATATGTAAGAGCCAACAACCAAGGGGGAACAAACCCTCAGACTGAAGAAGATGACAATCCATTTCAAAGAAGCCCTTCAGTAACAACACCACCTCCTAACCAAAGGATGGACATAATGATTATCACTGAAGAGGACATGCGAAAAAGAAGAAGATGGATTGAAGATAATTCCTCTGATTCAGTGATTGGTAGTCTGGAGAGAGGAGTTCAAACGAGGAATCAGATCCAAGCTGAAATGGTCCAGCCATTAGCAACCGTTGAACCCCCCACTGACTCCACCACTAAAGACAACTATTGATAAAAGCAGATGTTGCGTTGTTTTCAGATGAAAACTTTCTACATAGCTGCTATGTCTCCAACATTGAACCTAGAGACGCTCAGGAAGCCCTTCAAGATGTGAATTGGGTATCCGCGATGCAAGAGGAACTAAATGAATTCACAAGGAACCAAGTATGGGAACTTGTTGATCGTCCTATGCATCAGGGTGTCATTGGTGTGAAATGGGTCTTTAAAAACAAGAAAGACGAACTAGGAGAAGTTGTTCGAAACAAAGCTAGACTGGTTCCCAAAGGTTATTGTCAAGAAGAAGGAATAGACTTCGATGAAACCTTTACTCCAGTAGCTAGATTAGAGGCGATTAGACTCTTCCTTGCCTATGCAGCTCACATGAAGTTCAAAGTCTACCAGATGGACGTCAAGAGCGCATTCCTGAACGGCGTACTGAAGGAAGAAGTGTACGTGGAGCAACCACCAGGCTTTGAAACTGACTACACCAAAGTATATAAGCTACACAAGGCTCTTTACGGGCTAAAACAAGCTCCTAGAGCTTGGTATGACACTTTGTCTGTTTTTCTTATTGAATCAGGTTTCAAGCGATGATCAGTGGATAGAACTCTATTCATAATTAAGTATAAAGGAGATATATTAATCGTTCAGATTTATGTTGATGATATTATATTTGGTTCGAAGTCTCAGATGCTTTGTGAAAAATTTGCCAAGTTGATGAAGACTCAGTATCAAATGTCCATGATGGGAGAGATGAGATTCTTCCTAGGATTCCAAATCAAGCAGTCCCCTGAATGCATCTTCATCAACCAAGCCAAATACACAAAGGAACTGATCAGCAAATTTGGTGTTCAGAATAGCAAAGCTGTGAAGATTCCAATGAACACCAATGGAAGGATTGAACCAGATCCTGAAGGGAAGCCAGTCAGTCAGACTGAGTATAGAGGAATTATTGGATCTCTTCTATATCTCACTGCCAGCAGGCCAGATATCACCTTTGCCGTTGGAGTGTGTGCACGCTATCAATCCAATCCAAAGGAGTCACACATGGAAGCTGCAAAGAAGATTCTGCGTTACCTAAAGGGCACACCAAATCTTGGCTTATGGTATCCTTCAGATGATAACTTAGAACTAACTGGTTATTCTGATGCTGATTTTGCAGGTTGCAAACTGGATAGGAAATCTACCTCAGGTACCTGTCAGTTCTTGGGCAACAAACTCATCAGTTGGTTCTCCAAGAAACAGACTTCAGTTGCCATTTCCACTACTGAAGCTGAATACATGGCTGCTGGAAGTTGCTGCTCTCAGATTCTCTGGTTAAAGCAACAACTCAGAGACTATGAAGTGCCTACCACTCAGGTTGCAATTTATTGTGACAGTTCAAGTGCTATTGCTATCACTCAGAACCCAGTTCTACACACAAGATGCAAGCACGTGGACATCAGGCATCACTTCATAAGAGATCACGTTGAAAAGAAGGATGTCATCATAGAGAAGATTCATACTGACATTCAACGAGCAGACATTCTCACAAAACCACTTGAAGAAGCTAGATTGAAGATGCTAAGTGGAAGACTTGGTTTACTGAATCCAGACCTCTCCTAAAAGTATTCACTGAAGGTACAGCTCTAAACCTATCTAATTGATGTCTTAAAGATTTATATACTCAGTAACCATGGTGTACTGAAGTCATAATCATAATAAGACACAAAACAATGTGATGATTACATTCTGGGTAACTCTACATAGTTATCTCAAATAATAAATCATCACACATTGCAAAATACATGTTAAACTAACTTTGCAGGTCACTGAAGTCACGTAATACTCAAATTGAGTAACCTACTGAAGGACTTCAGAATCTGAAGTTTTACAAAGGCAAGGCACAAGAAGTTACTTCAACTGAAGGACTTCAGATCAAGCATACAAAGAACAATGAAAAATCTGAAGTTCATATGTCCACTGAAGCTTTACAAAAGAAAATCTGAAGAATCTACACGTGGCAAGCATCTGAAGTTCACAAGACTTAGAATGTTACATAACCTGAAGGACTTCAGAATCTGAATGCACACGCACAACTAAAAGGAAGAAACTCAGTAGCTAGTATCAGCAACTGAAGTTCAACACTTGCATTTATTTCTTATATTTATTGCACTAAGTGTTTTGTTCTGCAATCTGAATTGAATGTCAATAGCGTAATTAAAGGCTCATCGTACCTCGAAAGACTCATCGTATCATATACGCTATCTCGCATTTATTATTTCTGATATCTATAGTAGCACAACAGTGCTTTTGACCTCGGGAAGTCAAACGTCCCGCACGTGAACTCCACGCGCTATATTTTTTCCCGCCCAGACATCTACCATTTCACGTGGCCCATCCCTAACCACTGATTTCTGGTTTAACAGAGCAAGATCTAACCGTTCATCTATCTATATTATCCTTTCTTCTCCGATCAAGAAAACCTTTCACAAACTGCTACTCTCCAAAACCTTTCAAAAACCTCTGTTGTGCCTTGTTGCTTCGCATTTCTTGCCTGTTGATATATTTATCTCAAATCTTCAATCTCTAAACGTATAGTTTCATACTAATATGCATGTTTACTTTCTATTTTCAGATTGTTTGATTTTGAAAACCCTAACCTTGTCTGTATTCTCCTTTTACAAAATTCAACACCATGGGCAAGAAAGCTGTACTAGGACCCGCTATGACGATCGCACAACTCCGCACTCGTCTATTTCCTAAGCCCACTGCTGTCTATATACAGACAGATAATGATCAAGCCAAGATTATGTTTAATCTGGTAAAAGCTGCTGGAATTGAGACTCTCACCTCTCTCCATCCAAGAAACCTGTATCCTGATCAGGTGATTAAGTTCTATGTAAATCTGGGCTACGATGGTGATCAACTGGTTTCTACACTGGAGTTTAATATTCAGGAGGAGGTTACTGGTGCAACAAGGAAGACCAAGCTAACCCTCAATGTGACTGAACTGCTTCAGTCCATCTTTAAGTTAAGGAACAAAGGAAAGAAGAACCCCAACCAGCATCTGAAGTATATGGCTGAGATCCAAGCCTTTTTCGATAAAATTCAGATTGAAGACCCTCCCAGACCCTTCAGTACAGCTAACAACAACAAAGGGCTTCTACGCCTTGAGTTCCGTATCCTACTGGACATGGTCCAGTTGTGTGTGCTCGGGAAAAAGTCTTCCCACGAGCAACTGAGTTGGCAGAAACTCAGTTTGATGAGGAGCATCTACGAATCTGATGGCTCAAACTGAGTTGCTGTGATGGAAGAATTGTTTATGGGTGAAACCAACAAGCTTAAGGAGGTTCTTGATGGTGTAACAATGACGGGGAATGACACTTTGAACTTGGTGACCAAGGTGTCAGTTCTGATCGAAGAATCTTACAAGCATGCTGAGACTGCTTTCCCCAACCACAAGCCATATGATGAAAAATGGCTGTTTGGCACTGAACTCGATGTGCTTGCCTCCATGCATGGGCGCGCCAAGGCCCTTCAGATGGAGTCTGAGAGGCAAGCTCAGGCTGAAGAACGGGATGATGATCCCATTAATGTTGTGGAAGAGTTCGATGAGGCTGAAGCTGCGCCTGAGGAAACTGCTACTGAAGTTCCTCCTCCCTCTCCTCCCAAGTTTGCCAAGAGGAAGCGCAACCCCGCAAAACGCCCTTCAGGCATCCTGAAGTCACGACGTTCAGAGAGAGTAGCCCCTCCCTTATCCCAGTCTATCCTCGAGGAGGTTCTTGAATCCTCAACTGATGAGGACCTTCAGGACCAATTCTCCCTCTCCAAAAGCCCCCGCAAACCTATCCAACCTCCTACCTTCCCAAGCCCTGAACCCATCACCACCGTCGACCCTTCAGATTTCCAACCCCCACCAACCTTCATAGACATCTCACCCACCAACCTTACCTCCCTCTCCAAATCTAAATCACCCACTAAACCCACAAAACTCAAAACCAAAGCCACGACCAAAACCATTCCTACTGCACCTACACCCCCTGAAATCCACCACACTGAGACCCTACCTGAAACCACTCCCACTGAAACTCTACCTATCACATCTACACCCTCACCTCAACCTCTAACTGAAATCTCTCGCTCAGAAACTCACCAACATACCTCTACCTACCACCCTTCTGAAACCCAAGCCATCGTGCTTTCTTCCCCAGCCCAAATTTACTTTAATAACCTGGAGCTCCAAACCTTCCAGCATCTGAGCTCCACTTTTCCTAAACTTTTCAACCACCCCTCTCTCATTTCTCTCTGCCAGCGCCTCTGGATCTGGCGCCTGTATCATTTTAACGATACCACTGCTCTCCAGTACAAAATCGAGTTGTCTGGATTGAGCTCAATTTTGATTGCGGAAGCTGAGCTTCAATCAATTTTTCAATTTTTGGATGCCAAGGACGCATTTCTGAATGCTGAGGCCTATATTGAGGATCATATAGCCTTCGCTGAAGCTGCTGCCGGCCGTACATATACTCGTCGTGTCTCTACTTCTTCTGCCGCTGGCCCTGCCACTCAGTCCTCATCAGATTCCTCTCTTCCTGAAGCTCTGACTTCAGATGGGGCACTCCTAGCTGCCCATCGCTCTATCTATGAGGCCACCATCTCCAAGCTCAAGATGCATTCTGATGCTGAGAGCCAGTGCTTAACCAATTCCAGTGCCTCCATGCTTAACGCCCTCCAGTCCACCTATTCCAAGAAGCTCGAAGGTCACGTCGCTGATCTTCAGAAGAGCATAGATGCTGTCAATGCTGAGAATGCCTCTCTGAAGGCTGATCTGAAGGCTGCCACCTCCACTCTTTCTTCTACTGAGGCCTTGGATGCTAAAATTGAAGATGCTATAAAGGCTCAGTACACTGATTTGCAAAATTTCGTGAAGAAAGAGATGCACTCCACTTTCCCTTCTCATCTGGCGCACTACAAAGTTCCTTCTAGCAAGAAAGTGAATGACTTGGTGCTATCTTGCAATCATAATCGCACAAAGACCACTGCTCTGCGCACTGAATTCGATGCTATTGTCAAGGATATGTCAGTTATGCGCTCAAGCCTTGATTAACTCTCTACTAACTGCTTTGCGCATGGTAAATCTCTTGTTCGTCAATGCAAGCACATCAGTCAAACTTACAAACGTGCTGACTCAGGCTGCGTTCTCGCTGAAAAGGCTAAAGCCACTGGTGATTCCGCTCTTGCATAGGCTGAAAAGGCCAAAACAATTGCTGACGTTGCTCGCCTGAGTGCCATTACTCCCCAGTCTCGTGCTCAATCCTCTATTGTCCTTCCTTCCTCTTCCACTAAGTCACCTCAAGATCATCAGACTAAAGTGGATCATATCATTGTTGACTGCCGCTATCGCCTCTCGCACTTAGAAGGTTTCTGCCAATCAATCTCAGATTCCAACCAGCTTGGGCTTAAATTTCCTCGTGTACAAACTCTCCTCTAGCATGCCGACAAAATGTTGAAAGATGCCTATGATGCTGCCAATAAGGGGGAAGATATTGTACCTGAAAACATCCCTCCTGAAGCCGAAAAGGCTATGATTGAGACTTCTGAAGCTGCCACTGAAGAAAAAGATGATGAGGATGAGGAGCGTGAAGTGTCGCCTGAAGTTGAACTAACTGATGTTGAAGGCGATGATGATGACAATGATGATGATAATGACAAGGACGGACCTTCAGGTGCCGTGCCTTCAGGTTCTGTTTCATCTACTGAAGAGTCAGCCTCTGGTGCTGCGGCTGCTTCTGAATCACCACCTCCTCCACCGAAGTCCAAATCTCCACCATCTAAATCTCAAGGTAACAAGGATGATGAAGTGAGTACAAATCTTGATGCCACTGAGTCCTTACCTTTTACTGCTAACAAAACTCTCATTCCTACTCCTTCCTTTAAGGAAATTCAGGCTACTAAAGGCACTGAAGACACCTCTATGCCTAAAGGAAAGAATGCTCAACCATCTCCTGCTGAATCTGAATTGAATGAAGATGAAATATACGAAGGAGAAATGAGCCCTGGATCTGGAGAAGAAGAAAATAGAATTCTGATTCAAGTTTCCATACCTCCAGAAGCCAGAGAACAGATGCAAGAATTGAAAGATCTCTTTGATGCTCGTCAGGCTGAATTGAGAAATACTGACACTCAATGAGCATTGAAGCTATACTATCTCAGACTACAAGGAAAAGAGAAGAGAACAAGTCAGACTGACCCTCCCACGCGCCCTCACGCTGATTCATGGGTTAGACCCAATCTGAATGATGAATGGGAAGAATTAAAGGACGACTTTGTGAAAATGCTTGATCACTGGACAATTTACGGTGCATCTGAAGAAACTGATCGTGACAAGCTATTTTCAAATTTCATGGATGACTATCCAAATTCTAAGTTTATCAAGCTAATCAGAGAGGATGCCACTCAATCTGAAGTCACTATCTCCGCTCCTCCCAGAAAACTCTTTGTCAAACCTACCTTGCCAGGGTCCACTCATATAGATAAACAACCCATTGAATCTGAAGCTATCATTGGCGCTCAGGTTATAGGTTATGCACTTAACTTGGATGGACCATATGGAACAATCAGGGATGCTACCTATCAGATGTTTAATGCTATATCCCCTGAAGCTCAAAAGGAAATGGTAAGAAAAGCAAGAGAAGAAAAGAAGAAGACTGTTCCTTAGCTCTTATTGTATTTCATTCTTACTGAAAGTCTTTGTACTGAAATCTCTCTGTACTGAATGATCAATGAATGAAATACATATTTTTTTGTCTATCTTGATCTCAACCTGATGACAATCTTCTAGTTGTCCTGGCTCTGATTATATTTTTTTTGGTTTGATATTATTAACTGATTAACTAACCCATACCATCTTATAGATTAGGTGTTCTCCAGTTTAGGGGGAATTTCTTATCTTAGATAGATGTTTTCAGGTTAGGTATTGGTATCATCAAAAATGGGGAAATTGTTGGGAAATATTTATAAGTGTTTTGATTCAGATCCCAATACCTCCCCTGAAAGATGTGATAAGTCCAATACTGAATCTTAGTATTTTGTCCAGAACTCATATGTTAGGGAGTTCTATTTTTCAGGTACACTGAAGGATATCTCCACTGAAGATTCAAGACATTCCAAAACTAAAGGACTACTCTACTGAAGTATGTCCTGAAGTTTTGAAGTTGAAGTTAGAAGCTAAAGTCAACTTGCCACTGAAGTATCACATATGAAGTCTGTACTGAAGTCCAGTCTGAAGTTTCCACTGAGTGATAGCCTATCTTATAGGTGTTACCATTTATAGCAAAAATCTCAGTAGGTAAACACAATCTTACTGCATACAGCAAAAATGGCAAAAAGACGAAGACTCCAACGGGAAGAATTCAAAAGAGCTCTATCTCACAACGAATATATTCTATGAGAGAGCTATATATACCCCGCTGCTTCAAACGCTTCAAATGACCGTTTACCCATTCTTTACAACTCTCAATCGCTATTCTACTCTCAAGCTTTCAAGCTCATACTCAAGAACACTTTAGCTTTCAGATTTTATATTCTAGTGTTCTTAGAAGCGATAATATTTTGTAACCGAAGAGTGATCAGACTTTGTCTATTGTAAGATCACTGTAAGATCATCTCCATTAATTTGGAAACCCTCGACTAACATCGATTACTCGTGGACGTAGGAGTTTTTATCTCCGAACCACGCAAACCAAATTATGTCTCTCTCTCACATTTACATTCAGTATTTCACATTCATTGTTTATCACTCCTTGAATACTGATTAATTGAAAAGAGAAACATTGCATTAAGATTTTCTGAAACAAACGAGCAAGATTTAAAGCCACTACATTCCTCACAACACTTAAGTTATTAGTCCATCAGTCAAACACTCAGTGTAGACTGAAGATTTCTATCTGAAGTATTCAACTCTAACTGAAGTACCTCCCTTCAGTTCAGGAGCCACTCAAAAGTTTTAACTTGTAAAAATCAGAGACTGGGTGTATTCCCCCCCCCCCCCCCAATACACTCAGTTCACTCGTTTCGGGACCAACACAATGTAATTTCATGTCTAATTTGTAAAATATATTTTAATCATGTACTAATAAGATATACTCCATATTATATCGCACTATAACGCGGGCTATAATACTAGTTCCTATTAAAATAAAAAATATCATTAAAACATGTAGTGAAATCAAACTGCAAAATCATTTTGACGTAAAGATAAAGTAGTACAAGTATATTTTATCACAGAAATTATTTGCTTAAATTTCTTACCATCGAAAAATATGACTATAACAATATCAATTTTGTGTGCGTTACAATTTTTTTAATAATTTTGTCTGAAATTTTAGTCGTCTCAGATCTTTACTTTGACTTCTTCAACTTCATGTTATGGATACATATAACAACTAGATTTATTGTAATGCTCCGCTCTTTTCGTTAGAACTATCTCGTATTAATTTTTTTTTTGGTTAATTAAATTCGGTTCATGAATAGAAAATCAATTAATAAATTGATAATATTAACTCCTACATTGCCTAAATTGAACTTGTTTCAATTTAAATCTCATATGAGATTAGAATTCTTATTATTTAGTAATTAAAACCTTTGTCATTAATTATGCTAAATAATTATGGTTATTATTAAGCATTAGGGATACTATTGCTATTATTATATACAACATATGACAATCTAGCTTGTTATATATTATTATGGCATGTGTGAATAATCAACCAAGTACTGTACATAATATCAGATTTAAGCCTTCTCTTTTTTCTTTGAAACACCATCGGCTGAGGTGATGTGGAAAATGATGTGATATACCATTAATTCCCATAATCTATAAAGCAGATATTGTTAATAAAATCAATAGTACAAATCAAATTTTGCTAGAGAGTTCAATCAGATTTTAAGTACAGAAATTAGGAGATGATTGTACCTTTATACAATGGGAAATAAAGGTGTACATGTCATCAACCTATAACCCAACATATAAAAACATAAAATTCTACATAGTACAAATGGATTAGAGGTGAATTAGAAGATAGATTGGGATAGTTGGCGGCTGAGAAGAAAGGGAACAGATCTGCCACTTCGTTCCATCCTCTGCAAATACAAAGGGCTTGATTAGCTATGAGTTAAAACCATGAAAAGCAAAATCAAGGAAAAACCATTGGATTTACTTCTACACCTCTTACCTCTATATAAAGAGTAAATGTTAAGACTTAATTACGCCACTTTTAACTCACACGAAGTGCTACCAAATTGGAAATTGGAGAGGCTCTTACCTCTATATAAAGAGTAAATGTTAAGACTTAATTACGCCACTTTTAACTCACACGAAGTGCTACCAAATTGGAAATTGGAGAGGAGCAAAGAGTGTGTATTAGAGGAGAAGAAGAAGTAGTTGAAGCTTTAAAGGTAATAAACTCTCAACCTCTAGCAATTAATGTTCATACCTCTTAAAGTTCAACTTAGGATACATACATATACCCTCTTGTCCCGCCCTTCTTACCTCCTAAAAAGACATGTACAAGACAGATTATAACTTGAACTTAGATGCTTAAACTTTGAACTTGGGTAATGCATTTTGAACTTAGAAAGGCATGTTCTTAACATAAGAAAAACATACTTCTAAGTCTTGTTTAAATGTTTGGTATGAAACTTATGCTACTAAGTAATCTATACGGCAAAACGAAAGATCAAGAAGACTTACCTAGTAAATAGGGACAAAGGTAGCGCACGATTGTTGTCGGACGGACAGCTCCAGCCGTGAGCTCCCTCCAAACAACCTCCAACACCCCGAACGGCCCCGGACAGCCCCGCACAACCCTGGACAGGCCTCGAATGGCTTCGAATGGCTCCAAACGGCTCCGAATAGCCTCGAACAGCACGGACAGGCCCCGAATCACCCCGAAATAGCCCCGAACATTCCCGAACCTCCTCGAAACCAATTTGCAAATATAGGACCAAACCTGAGAATGTAGATTTTCCCCAATTTAATCAATAAGGGAATAGAAATCAAATCTGCAAAAAATGGACTTCTCTCAATACCTTCTTCTAATCTATAAATCATTTTAAGCATACATCTTAGTCACAATTTGATTTTCCCAAATCTGTAACCCAAAATAAAGGAATAAGAACCTAAGATTTTACCTAAAGCTTATATTTAGATAAGTTCTCTAGAAATCAATACATGCATGAGAAAAAAAAATAGAAAGAAGAAGGGGAAATGAGAGAAGCTTACCGAGAGTTGAGGAGGGGCGGAGGTGGCGAGGCAGAGCTACCTTCAGGCAGTGGCGGGGGGAGTTAAGTACATTGGGGGTACACTGTACCCCCCAAAAAACAATTTATTAGTATTAAATTATAACTAAAAAATCTATCCCTATATAATTTTTTAACCTAGTACCCCCAATTCAAAACAAGCAGCCGCCTCTTTCTTTTATTTTTAAACAATTTTTTCTTCTCAATTCCCAATCAATTCCTTCTCTAATTCGTCTATTTTTTTCTCAATTGAAATACAAACACATCCCTCTTTCAGTTTGTCTTTTTTTTTCTTTCACAAATCGCGAGCAAACATTATTAACCAAAACCAGGACAAATTGCAGTCATTCAAGATTTGATTTTAAGGTAATATTAATATTTTTTTCTTGATATTAATTTTAATTATGTGATATGTGGTATGTCAATTTCTGTATTTGTGGTTAGGTTGGTTTTAATTGTATTTATATATTTAATATAGGAGATGATGAGTGATACACCTAGATCGAAAAAGACAAAAGGAATGACAAATCAACCAAATCTTCGGCAATTTATGTTCAAGAAAATGAAATCTCAAGTGAGTTCATCCTCTTCACCTATAGATAGTGGAAATCCTTCTAGTTCTAGTATGTCTCCTTCAAATAATTCATCTCAAGCTCAAGAAAAGGCTAAGAATATGAGTGGTTCAAATTCAAATAGTGTGCCATTTGAGGAGAAATAATTGATTTATGATGTTGAACTTCTTCCTCATGATCTGGGAAAAAGGATAAGTATAATGGATTATCCTCCAAATCAACGAGATGCGGTTAGGAGAGCATATATTCTTAAGAAACCTTGTCAACCGAAAGCTCATAATTTCCCTCGAAAAGACCTTGGAGGTTTTCGCCGATTTAGTGTTTCTTGGTTTGAAAAATGGGATTGGCTTGAATATAGTATTGAGAAAGACGCCGCATTTTGTTTTGTATGCTACTTGTTCAAGAATGAAATTGAAACTATTGCGGGGGGAGATGCATTTGTGAATGGAGGGTTTAAGTCATGGAATAAACCGGATAGATTTATGAAGCATGTTGGCGGAGTTAGAAGTGCACACAATCTTGCTTATGAGAAGTATGTGAGTTTAAGAGATGGAAAAAAAAATCTATCATTGTTTCTTTGGAAAATGCTAGTGATGCGATTCAAAGAGAGTATGATGTTCGTTTGAAAGCGACAATTTCTTGTTTGTCTTTTCTATTGCGACAAGGTTTGGCATTTCGTGGGCATCGAGAAAGTGAAGAATCCCTTAATAGGGGGAATTTTCTTGAACTTTTAAAATGGTTGAAAGGACATAATGAAGTTATTTCAAAGGTCACTTTTGAAAATGCTCCCGGAAATTGTCAATTGACATCTCCTATTATTCAAAAGGAAATTATCAATTGTTGTGCTAAAGAAGCAACTAAGAGAATTGTGGAGGAGCTTGGTGATGATTATTTTGCTATATTAGCCGATGGGTCGAGTGATGTGTCCCAAAAGGAACAATTAGCTCTTTGTTTGAGGTATGTTCAAAAAAAGACGGGAAAGATAATGGAACGATTTATTGGGCTTGTTCATGTTGGTGATACCACTGCTTTGTCTCTTAGAAATGCAATTATATCTTTGCTTAATGAACATTCATTGAGTCCGTCTAAGATTAGGGGACAAGGGTATGATGGAGCTAGTAACATGAAGGGTGAGATACATGGCCTCAAGACTTTTATTATGGATGATACTCCAAGTGCCTACTATGTTTATTGTTTTACTCATCAACTTCAACTAACTCTTGTAGCTATTGCCAAAAAGAACAATGAGTGTGCTTGGCTTTTTGATATGCTCGCAACCTTGTTGAATGTGATTGGAGTTTCTTGTAAGCGGAGAGAAATGATTCGAGAAATTCAAGCACAAAAGGTGGCTCAAGCTTTAGATTGTGGTGAAATTGAAACGGGGTCGGGGTTGAATCAAGAACTTAGCTTAAAGAGGCCCGGAGATACTAGTTGGGGATCTCATTACAAAGCTATTTCGAATGTCATAGCCTTATTTTCTACAATTATCAAGGTTCTTGTGATGATTGGGGAAAATGGTAACTCGGAAGATAAAGCAAAAGCTCAAGGTGTCTTATACTCATTGGAGTCATTCGATTTTATTTTCATGACACAATTAATGTATACTATCTTTGGGTACACTAATGATTTGTGTCTTGCTTTGCAAAGAAAGGATCAAGACATTATTAGTGCTATGAGACTTGTCACTTTGACCAAAGCTGTGTTACAAAAAATGCGGCAAGATGGATGGGAAGCTCACTTGAATAAGGTCATCTCATTTTGCAATAATAATGACATTGTTGTTCCAGATATGGAGGCTTATTACATCCCTCAAGCAAGATCAAAACATTTTGTTCAACAAACAACATATCTCCATGATTTTCGGGTTGATGTGTTTATACAAGTACTTGATTTACTACTTCAAGAACTCGATAACCGGTTTGATGAGGTTAATATGGAGTTACTCAAATGCATGGCTTGCTTAAATCCTAAGGATGATTTCTCTTCTTTCGATAAAGAAAATGTACTCAAACTTGCCACTTTTTATCCTTTTGAATTTTCAAGCATTGATTTGATAGCTCTTGAATGCCAACTTGATATATTCATCGAAGATATGAAAAGAGATGATGATTTTCAGAATTTGAACGATATTAGTTGTCTTTCGATGAAGCTTGTTGAAACTAAGAGGCATGTAACTTATCCTCTAGTATTTTTGTTGATCAAGTTAGTGTTGATTCTTCCGGTTGCTACTGCAAGTGTAGAGAGGGTGTTTTCCGGAATGACTTATGTGAAGAATAAGTTGAGAAATAGCATGGGTGATCAATTTCTAAATGATTGTTTGGTCACTTTTATTGAGAGAGATGTGTTTGTACAAGTTTCCGACGAAGATGTTGCCAAACGCTTTCACGAAATGAAGACTCGTCGAATAATAAATTAGATATATATGTAATTTTCTTTTTGTATTCGACATTTTACGACTTTGGAATTGGACAATATATTACAATGTATTAGTTTTAATGTTAATTTTTTTAAGCTTATATTTATAATGTTATGTATTTTTTGCACCCCCAAATCAAAATTCCTGGCTACGCCACTGCCTTCAGGGGCACAATGGGACGGGCGACGACTGGTCTTCACAACCAAGGGAGTAGTCGAGGCATGAGCTAGTGATTCGGAGAAGGTTTAACTCCCGTCGAGCGCGCAACCACGGAGTAGAGGCTGGAGAGATGGCGAGGCAGCATCGAGGAACTTCGAGGGAGGAAGTCCCTGCCCGGATCAGTCACAGAAGAGTCCACCGGGGGCTGCTCTGCTTCTGGTCTCATGACGCCGGGAGAGAGCCATCGAGCGCCGTGGAAGATGAAGGGCGCCGAGCGCTCGAATGCGCGGCTGCAGGAGCAAAGAAACAGACCGAGAGGGAGAGAGAGACCGAAGAGCGAGCAGGGCAGTGGCAGAGACGAGGCTACACGAAGAAGGAAACGGCGCCGAGAGAGAGAGGCACAACCGAGGGAAGAAGAGGCAGCGTGAGAAGAGAGAAGAAGAAGAAGTGGCGTAAGAAGAGGGAAGTGAAGGGGGTAGATTGTTCTAGAGAGAAATATGTGAGGGAACGACTGTGATGGGGAAATAAGGGTAGGTGAAGTCTAAGTTTAATACTAAGTAAGTAGGATTTAATTAAATTAAGTATGGGCTTGAATTTTATTAAGATGTGCTATAGTAATAAGTTATAAGATGGGCCATGAGATCTAATTAAGGTTATGGGCCGAGTTTGTTGAATTAGTGGGCCAAGATTTGATTCTAACGGGCCAAAAATCAATTTAGAATGGGCTAATCTAAATAAATTAAGGATGGGCTAATTAATTTTTATATGTTGGGCCGAGAGTTATTAAGAATTGGGCTAATGGGATTATCTAATGAACTAATTAATAATTCTATTAGATCAAGAATTTATTTATTGGATTAAGTCCAAGAAAAAGAGTATTTATTTAATTTGGCGAATTAATTATTATTAATTAGCTAGAATTTAATCTTAATAATTGATTTAATTATCAATCATACTTGAGATATATATTAAATAAGTTATTCCAACCTATAGGAATTAATATAAATATTTTGAATTAAGGATCAAAATATTCAGGGAATTTATTTATTATTACTCAATAAATATTACTTGGATGTAATAAATGAAATTAGAATTTTAGATAACATAGTTGATTTGAGAAATCAACGTCTCTAGACAATAAAGTCGATACTCAAACAATAGTCGAGTAAAGATCCGAGAATAATTCTCCAAATAGTAAAGGATAATATTCCTTACACTTAGAAACTATTAGATGCACTAGAGAAATTGTATCTCACTTAAGATTTGTTTAAAGGTTTCGACGAGAGGTCGAATCCGCACTCCAAGATCGAAGCCAATACCAATCGAAACTATCCAAGTAGGCTTTCTTACTCAATAACATATGTGTGCATGACTTTAGAATGAAATTAGTTGTTTTCAAACTACTGTCTTGCCATAAATGTTTCAATTTATGTATGATGTCTATCTGTTTAATTATAATTGAATTCGGGTCCCAGTAGATTATATATCTTACTCGGACTAGTGTACACAAAGGACCGTGAGTCATCTTAGTAGGTTGGCCAGTCCAGTGTTCGTGTGAGGTGGCCACCTCCGCGGCACATAGAACTTCAGATATGGCTGATTACAAAAGAACTTAGACTGCAGTCGAACATATGATTTTCATGAGAAATGATTTTGGTGAACATAGGTGCTTTAGAGACAAAATCCTTATGTTTCACTTATAATGGCTTGACAGTTATAATTATACGAGTGCGATTTCGGCACGTGTCTACTGAGTACTTTTGTACTCAGCCCTGCATGTATTTCTAAACGTGCAGGTTAAGGAACGATGAAGGAGGGGGTGCTACGTCATGCTTTTGTCGGTCTCTTAGCAGTTGACTCTTGGGGGTTCTACATGTCCTCATACATGTAGAACTTTCATCGATCTGAATAGTTTCCTCTGCTAATTGAGATCTCTATGTAATAGACTCAAGACTCCAATCTTCTTTAATATTCATGGTTATGTATGAGCTTATGACTCAAGTTATTCCTATGTCAATTACGTACAATGAACTATTAAGCTAAGTTATGTGAATGTCGTCCAATTCATCTTGATTCCATTTCCCCATTCTATTCCTGTTTTCCTAAATCCCTCCCTTAGTCACGTTTTCCCGGATTCTACTATCCTTAGTAGAGTGCGGTCGTGACATTTATCCCGTGCGCCTTGTGCTACGTATTGCAATATTTTATTTTAAATGCTTGAAAATTAATAAAATTATTTATGTCATATAAATAATATATAATGAAGAAATTAATTATAATTAATTTCATATGTGTTAACTATAATTGAATTTGAAACATTTATTTTGTTAAATTATGTATTTTCCTCAATTTTTGTAACCGAACGAAAAAAAATAATGAAAACCGAATGAAACCAAATCGGAATTTCGGTAAAAAATATAAAAGAAATATTAAATAAATTATTATTATATAATATATTTAATAAGTAATATTAAATAAATAATATTATATAAATTATTATATACTCCCTCCGTCCATGAAAGAAGTTCATAGTTTGACCCGATGCGTACTGACTTAAGTGAGATGTTCTAGTTTCAAACCATAACTATAAGCACTTGTTATTCTGTTCGTACTGCCTCAGATTCATAGTAAACGTCTGAGCATTCTGTTGTCGTTACGGCGGGGAAAAGGTTGCTCCTAACCTTGTAGAGCTCTAAGTGGTTGCGGTTTCCGCCCATAGTGGCCTTGGTTCTGTCTATTCTACACATTTCACTGCCCTCCTAGGCAGTATCGTACAATGCGACCTTATTATCTATACTTGTAACATGCATTACTGCCCGCCTTGCAGGTATCCTTGTAATTCTTTTCACCATTTAGACATGGAGAAATAGACTAATGTCCTTGTTGTTTACTTCCTCATCTAGGGAAGTTAGGGTGGCTTCGTCCCGGAGGCATGGTATGGTGTTCCAAAGCTATCTCCACTTGACATCCATGCTTTAGTGCATACTGACGTGCTCATGGCACGATGAGGCATGACGGTATTCGTCGTACCTTGATTACGATGATTATTTCGTAACGTTCTCATCTTCTTCATTCTCGTTTTCTATCGTTTCTCTCATGGTTCTTCATTTCTTTCTTGTGGGTTCAACATACTTAATTCCTCCACTTCTCATTCCTTTGAACATCGTGCTTTCTTCTCGAATCGTGAAAATCTAGGAATTGGAATTTCTTAAAGCTTTGCTATGTTCTCGTTACGTAGACTCGTGAGTCTAGCAAAATCTATTATTCTTCGTCTCTCTCGCACTTTCACTTTTCATGAAAGTAGAACTCATTAAGAGTCCAAAAAAAAAACGGATCTAAAGTTCGCGTTCGTACTTGATAATAACATTCGAGCAAGAGGACGGTGCTTTTAATTTACTGCAAGAAAGTGGCACGCTAATACTTCTTCCGGTACTCAGTACTTCATAACAGAGGCATGCCATGGTGTTTTTACGCTGTTCATACATAATATATTTACCTTGCTGTATACTGACACGCTCATGGCGTGAAAAGACAGCAAGAGGACGGCGCTTTTAATTTACTGCAAGAAAGTGGCACGCTAATACTTCTTCCGGTACTCAGTACTTCATAACAGAGGCATGCCATGGTGTTTCTACGCTGTTCATACATAATATATTTACCTTGCTGTATACTGACACGCTCATGGCGTGAAAAGACATAACGTCTTCATCGCTTCTTTACTACTAGTTATCGCGTAGAATAATATCGGCTCCTCTGTTTCTTGTACCTCATTCTCGCTTGCGTCTTCCTTGCTAAAAGAGTTTGAAACTCATTCATTTGCTCTCGAATACTTAAACTTAAAGTAAGCGTGAATCTAAAGCATATCTAGATTCTTGTTCTTTTTATCGTCAAAACGACTCGTTCTTCTTCTATGTTCTGAGCAGTAGGGTAAATGAGAATCCCTAAAGCTTTCTATGTTCTTGTTATGAAGTTCATAAGTCTATCATAACCTCGGCATAATAATATTGCAACAAATGCACTTAAAATAATGCAATCAACATCTCAACTCATGCTCGTTAAAATATAACTTTCATGCTCTTTAAAATCACTTTCTCATGAACTCTATGAAAACACCTTCTCTTTAAACTCTGTGCAATCACAATCACAATCACAATCACAATCACAATCACAATACCAATCTCATTAAACTCTTTGAAATCACTTACTTTTCTCTTGGGCGAGGTATGGCGTGCTGAGAGTTGCTGTCAGACCTCTGTACTTAGTCTAATAACTCAAATTAGACCACATTGAAGGAAACACATCTTAGAGCGAATAATTTGCACAGATATCACCTTGTGATATTTCTGGAATCAACTTAGTACTCAGAACGAACAAAAACTGGTGTTCTGATACTTTCTATAGTGTTACTGGAATTAAACTTTGGTACTCAGGGCGAAAGAAACACTCTGTGTTGTTACTTGAATTAAACTCGTAGTATTCAGAGCGAAAGAACTATTGTCTAAACCACTCTGTTTCATTACTAGGATTAAACTGATATTCAGAGCGAAAGAAAACCATGCTCTGATACCACTCTGTCACGCCCCCAAATCCCGAAGGATAGTTCAATTGGGGCGTGACTGCGGGGTGTGATAAAAGTAACTAGAACAAAAGGAATAATTTTGGAAGACAACCAAACCTGAACCGAAACTTGAAGTTACATGAGTAAAAATACTTCAATGTAATTAAATAGGCAAAATAGTTCAGTTATTTAACCAAGATCCAAGGAGTTCTAGGTACCACCCCGAATGGTCAAAGAGAAACATAATTGCTATACGAACTAAAATACTGTTTTTAAAAGCTCTGGTTCATGAAGTCAAACTATGAACATTAAACACTATCAAAGAGTGTTGCAGCGGAAGACTTAAATTGGAAACACATATATGAAGATATGTGTTCGTACTCTGAATAAAACATCTGACAGCCAAGCAACTCTTCTCAGCACCGCCGCCAAAGCCACCTGTCTCAACCTGCAAGTTTTTGGAAACACAAGCAGGGCTGAGTATTGAAATACTCAGTGGGTTATGCCGAAAACCGTCATAATTATCTTTTTGTCATGCATCACAGTATAACACAAGAGTTTTCCGTGAAATAACTTGTGTATACTAAACATTCATTTTTCCTTTCATAACACAAGAGTTATCCATATCTGTAACTACGCTGGGGAAGGTGGCCACCTTCCGCAAACGCATCCCTTCACTGGAACCGGCCCAACGGGCTCACAGTCCACGGCTTCTATGTACACTAACCTTGGCCAGTACGCTCACATGGCTCAAGATCCGATCGATTACATACGTTGACAAGCCAATAAAGATAGGCATCACACATAAAACACAAATAATTTTATGCATGACAATCATTCATTCAACTTGCACTTTGATAATTATGCTTTAATACAGCAAAAATTATAGTTTGTAGTAAAACCCACCTGATTTTCAAGTGGTTGAGTTTCTACTGCTTTACTTTCTCGTTCATCGGTCTCCTCCTCACGCTTGACCTTCAGGTAACAAGCTAACTTATAAAAAGATTCGAGTCTTAAAGGAAATAACTTCTATTCCTAGCTCGAATTCACTATCTTTTCTTTTAGTCCTTTAGGGTTTCAACACCGTTTCTCGATTCTTAAGTCTCGGCTTAAAGGATTCTTGGAAAACCCTAATTCATTTACTTATAATGTACGTCTTAAAAAGAGTACTAACAAGGAGGGAAATTACAAGGTTTGAAACATAATGCGGTCGAAAAATTGACATGACCTCAACGTTCATTCAACTTATCCCTCGTTTAATCAAAACGAGTAAACCAACTAACACACATCAACATTGCCCCATTCAACTCTCTCTCGAGTGAGGACTCCGTTCCTCCACTCGAACTTATCCCAACTCAAACTCAAAACAATAACAACAACATTAACAATTTAACATTTCAAACATTTCAACATTTCCACTTTTTAAACATTTCCACTTTCGCAGTCCGAGTTAAACTCAATTTTGAACGTTCAAAAGTACTTCATAAATTCTAAATTTCGAGATATAAGTTCAAGACATTTAAAGGAACAACTTTCATTTAGGAAGTATTTTCAAAATCATTGCAGAAAAATTCATAAAAATTCGGGAATCAATCCCCTGTTTCACGTTTGAAATACAACGTCGAAAACTGCGCAGTCTAGGTTCGTGTTGCTTTTGGGCACTCAAAACTGCTCCGATAAATCTGAAATTTCACCGGTAAATTCTAAACACACTAATGAACAACTTTCATGAAGGAACCATATTCAAATTCGAAATAAAAAAATTTGAAAAAAATCGGCCAAAAACTGCCCTGTTTTTCCCGTTTCGATTCGTTCGTCGACAAACACATCTCTACTTTCGATTATCATGCTCTTATGGATTCATAACACAATTAAAACACCTTTTCTATCAAGAACACATCAACTTCATCAAGAACACTCCAAAACCGAAAATGACAAGAACAAAAGCATGGTTCGATCGTAAATTTTATTCGATTTCTATGTTCTCTAACATCATACGAACATAATTAACAAGGCTCGATAAAAATCGAACGATTCCTACCCATAACTTAGAGAGGGCTGTCGATTTTTGGGGTGAAAAAGAGGTGGGGGAAATCTCAAATTTTAAACCATAAAAAGGAAGCTTAGATCGATACCTTTCACAATCCGAAGACGGGTTACGAATTGGAGCTCGTTTGATACTTCAACTTTCGATTTCTTCCTCTCCAATGGAGGTTCCCTCTTCTCCCTCAATTCTCTCTCAACTCTCACGTAAATCACAAAGAAGAAATGAAGAAGAAAAGCGGTGATGTGTTCCATAATGGTTGGTAGAGAAAAAGTAATAAAACTAGATATTTCATTAAGCGCGTATTATTAGTCCGGGTTCTCGACTTCTCGATACAAAATAGTCTCGGAAAAATCCAAAAACAAATCATGGCTATCTTAGAAAAATATCATGGACTTAACTTTAAAAGATAATAAAATTATCTCGTCTCGTTCAAAAATGATGAATAGTGATTTCTCGATAAATACATCATTCTTCCGAAAGTCGGAATTATTAACTTTTTACATTATCTCCGTATCGTAAAATAAGTGAATGGAAAAGCAGACGCTGCTTCGGTACGGGTTCTCGAACTTAAATTTTGACGATAAACGTCAAACCGAATTTTCTCGATTTCTTTTTCGATTTCAGAAAATTCTGAAACGACTTTTAACTCACATCAGGAGTTCGATTCTTTAATACGAGTCTTTAAACTTTCAATGGATCTTGAATCCCTCGTTTATTCATAAATTTTTATTTTATTTGGGTTTTTAATTATCGGGGTATTACATTCTACCCTCCTTAAAAAAATTTCGTCCCGAAATTTGCTCATCTCTACTGGAATAAATCTGGGTACTTCTCTTTCATCTTATTCTCGAGTACCCACGTTGCTTCCTCATAATTGTGGTATCCCCACAGAACTTTAATTAATGGAATCCTCTTTGTTCTTTATTTATGGATCTTTCAATCTATAATTACTTCTGGCTTTTCGTTCTGGCTGAGGTCCTCATTGAGAATGATTATCGTTCTTATTATCTCTTATTTAGGATTAAATCCTAAGTTGCGACTCGTGGAAAACGTTATGGACAATGCCGAAACTCGGTGGCAAACCAACTTATAAGATTTCAAATTAAAAATCAAAATCGACACATTTGTGTTACAATATAAAATAAAATGTTCTGAAAAAAGCAAAATAAAACTTTTCATTTTCCAATAAAAATGTATGCTAAAAAAATAAGGGCCAATAAAAAAAATCCTAAACCACCCTAAATTATACTTTGAATTAATACAAAAGTGATCATTTAAATTATGTTTGAAAACATATTGAACGTATGATATTACAGATAAATGAAAGAAAAAAGATAAAGTAATTCCAACCAACTAAATTTATTGGTGAAAATGAAATGAATAGGTAATATAACAACTTAACATGGAAGATACTGATATTATCAAACTAAATTTTAAAAATGTGATTTTCCAAATTTATGGGCTCAAAATTTATCTTCCTTATGCTAATTATTTTCGATATTGTTGATCATTTAGAACATTTAGAAAATATACTATGAATTATTAGTTTAAATTTAATATTTAAATTAGAATGATGATACCGTAAAATAGTAAATGTTTGAAGAAGAAAAAAAAATGTAATGATAATACTTTTGAAAATAGTAAAATTATTGAGAGATATGTGTGTGTATATAAAAAATGTAATAATAACACTCTTGAATGGTAACTTCATTCAATTGTAACTAATAGAAATATTAGTCATAAAATATTTCAAATGATTATTGAAAAAAGTAGTTATCCCATCACAATTAGCATAAACATTTTATATAGATATTTGTGTATATAAAAAAATTCAATATTATGTTAGTTTAAATTTAACATTTTGAATGGTAACTTCATTCAATTGAAATTAATAGAAATATTATTGCATATAAATTAATAAATATTTGAAGAAGAAGAAAAAAAGTGTAATTATAACACTCTTGAAAATAGTAAAATTATTGGGAGATATAGTTAAAGAAGGAAAAGAGTAATAATATCATTCTTGGAAATAGTATAAGCATTGAGAAATGAGTGATAATATAAACTAGCCAAAGAAGATTGTAAAAGACAAATAATAGCCACCAACATAGTAATAGTTAAATTCTAGCCATTTATAAATTTCTTGTACTAAAATACCCTTGTAATTATATTTTACATTTTTGAGTATGAATTGTATCGAATCGTACCATTCATACGTGATACTTAATTTTATTAAACTGTATGTACGTATGAAACGTATGAATTGTATCGAATCGTACGATTCATACGTGATACTTAATTTTATTAAACTGTATGTATGTATGAATCGTATGAATGAATATTATTCATACCTTTCATACCAGTCGTACCATTCATACAATTAAATTTAAGTAGAAGGGTATTTATGATAATTCACATTCAAAATGGCTATTTATTAAACTGTATGTATGTATGAATCGTATGAATGAATATTATTCATACCTTTCATATTAGTCGTACCATTCATACAATTAAATTTAAGTAGAAGGGTATTTATGATAATTCACATTCAAAATGGCTAGGATTTAAATAGTGTTATGTTTGTGGCTATTATTTGTCATTTACTATCTTCTTTGGCTAGTTTGTATAATTAACTCTTGAGAAATAGTGACATAAAATGAATGGTGAACCTCTTTTGTATAGGACATGCAAAATTGAGAGGGAAAAGTTATATGAATGGTGAACCTCTTTTGTATAGGACATGCAAAATTGAGAGGGAAAAGTTATTATTTTGGTGGGAAATAGTAATAGATTATAGGGGCAAAATTGAAAGTACTCACTTCACTAAAATCACATGTAAAAAATATTCAGTTTTTTTCAATAGATGTAACAAATACTTATATAGACATATTGCTAACCCCCCTTCCTCCCTCTCTGCGCCATACCCTCGTCCCTTCCTTGCGCCAACATCCCTACCAAACCAATATAAATAGTTTATTATCAAATAGTTCGAATTATTGTTTGTTTTGAAATATATAAATAAATTACCTTATACACAAATTATAAATTATTTTTAAATTTAAAATAATTAAAATAAAAAAATGATTTAAGGATATAAAAATAAGTAAAGGAAATAAAATGATTAAGTGAGGCGAAGATTGCGCCAAGCACCATTGCGAGGCCAAGCTTGCGCGAAGCCTGCGCCAAGTCTTGGGCCAATGTTTGCACTAAGAGTGGTGTTTGCGATAAGGGTGCTTGCACCAATGTTTGCACCAAATAATATTTCTTACATGCATTTTAATATTTGAGTATTTATTATATGTAGCTTTTGACATATCAGTATTTTTATGGATTGTCACTAGATTATACTACCTCTGTCCCACTAATCTTGGCCCCTTTCATTAAAATAATACACCCATTTGAATAAAGAAGGGGCTAAGCCTGGTGGGACGGAGGGAGTATCAATTTCTATGTGCAGCGTAAGTAACTTCCGCGTTTTGTCACTATATATACCTCCACATTAGAGCATATTTGGTATTGTACTACAACTTTACATAAAAATTAAATCACATCTGTAAATTTGTGTTTAATAATTAAAAATTTACAAATCACACGTAAAAAAAATATTCACTCCGTCCACAAAAAATTTGTACATTTGTGCACTATATTAAGTCCACAAAAAATTTGCACACTTCTACTTTTAATAATTATACCTATATTATTGGACCCACCATTACCTTTTTAATCACTCACATTACATATTTAATTATAAATAATATGGGACCCTCATTCCACTCATAACATATTTAATTTATTTATCAATCAACCACTAACTTTTCTTCAACTCACATACACATATTTAATTAATAAATATTGTGGGACCCTTACTCTACTCACAACATATTCATAACATTCGTTAAAACCCGTGTCGAACCCAAGTGTGCAAATACTTGGTGGACGGAGGGAGTAGATAATTGTTAAAAAAATCAACTGAATTACTAATCATACAATTAAATTATCTCCTAAATATTCAATCCGTCCATAAAGTGTGTTATGAGATATTTTTAATGGAGAAGGTGTTTCTCAAAATAAAATATAATTCCTTCGTTCTATTATTGTTGGTTGAAAATGCCCACCCACCCGCGACAGACGGGGTTAATACGCCCATAAAATTAAAGAAAATGAAAATATAGTGACTCACATGCTGATATGGCAATGACGTAATATTACCATATCAGCCGTGGATGCGTTAAGATGTGCCCATCGCGGGCGGTGGAGCATTATTCTATTGTTGGTTTATTTCTTTTTGACACGTGAATTAAGAAATGATGTAAATGATAAAAAAGTTGATTGAAGTCGCATATTTTTAGAATGTTACTCCACCCGTCCACAATTTATCTCCCCGTTTTGACTTTAACCGAGTTTTTAAAAAATATTTTGACTACAGTTAGTAATGTGTAATGTGTAGCGAGTCGAGAATGAGACACACATTTGTCATGATTCTGAAAAATAATGTTTTAATTTAAGAATATATGGGTAAATATATGTATTGCAAAAAATAGAAATTTAAAGTGTGAAGATTGTTCGTAGACTGATCAATAACATAATATGAAAAGTTATTTCGTGAACAAATAAAGTGTTTTTGTTATTTTTATAACCAAATCAATATTAATAGCACCAAAATTAAATTAATATTAATATGTAAAATATATGAAATTTAAAATATTGTTATAATAAAATTTTAATTAATGCCCCGTACAAAAAATTAGAATATATTTTTGATAAATGAAGGGAGTAAATTTCTTCCTACATACTAGTACTTCATACTCGTGCTTTGGTTGTACTCTCTCCGTCTCAATAAGCATGACATAAAATTTTTAGGCAAGATTATTAAAAATAGTGTAAGAATGATAAAAATGGCAAGATCCACACCGATAATTTTTACTATTTTAGAAATGTATCAAGTTTAGTGGGACGTCCAACGGTGGGAAGAAGTATCACCTACTAATACTATACTTTTGTTAACATAAATATTAATGCTCCTCCTTCTAGAAGGTTTGGGAAAATATTTTTTAAAACGTGATGCTATACTTGTCCTATCAACAGTGAATTTATAATAATGATAATAGTTATGTTTACGAAACAAATCCTCGATTAAGTTTCTAATTACATAAACATTATTTTTATTATAATTTCTAATCTGTCAAGAAAAAAAGAAGCAGAAGATCAGCTTCCAATTTTGACTATAACATTGACCGCTTCTAACAACTACCTGCCTCTCTTTCAATTTCACCATCTTCTTCTTCCTCTCAAATCAATTCATAACCACATTCGATGATTCTAATACACCTTAACCTAGTTCCAACTTCAATCACTACTTTATACTTTTCTGTTGTTCCTATATTTTCACAGTTTTCCTGATTTATAAATATAAAAATCCTTTTTTTGGCGGGCCTTGGACTTGGAAGGTGGAATTCCAACTACCAGTTCTATCTGAGTTAAGCAGAATCATTCTTCATATAATTTGACTTTCCACTGGTGAGCTTAATCTCTTCTCGTGATCTTAGACTTGTAATATTTATTGTGCTTTTAATGATCACCGGTCCGGGTTTTAGTGAATTAAGCTTGGTCATTGTTCATATAATCAGAATCATTGCTCATATAACTTGACTTTCAGTAGTTAGCCTTGTAATATTCTTCTTTTAGGAATTGTAAGATTTTATCATGTTTTTGATGATCAAAGGATGTCAAGATTCCGAGGTTTTAGTGAATTAAGAGAATCATTCTGCATATAATTTGACTTTCCACTATCGAGCTTTATCTACTTTATTTATAGAATTGTAAGATTTTTGTGGCTTTGATGATTAACGATGATTAAGATTCCTGAGTTTTATTGAATTAAGCAGAATCATTGTTCATATGATTTGACTTTCACTAGTGAGTTTCATCCTCTTTTTATCTAAGAATTGTAAGATTTTATTGTGTTCTTGATGATCAGCCGATGTTAAGATTCCTGGGTTTGGAACGCAGAAAACAAAAAATGGGAGGGTTGTGTTCAACGCCGAAACAAAATTCAACACCGAATCCGTATGCAGGCAGAAGCACGGGAACAGAAAAACAGTATCATCAGCAGCAGCAGCGTCAGCGGCGGGAGGTGCAGATAGAAGCCACTAAGATTGTAAAAGCTCAGCCTACTGTGCAAGAGGCTGCAGCGGCTGCTATAGAGTCGCCGAGGTTGTCGTCTGCTAGAGAGTCACCAAGGGGTTCTGCTCGCTTTTCGAATGCCAGTGATGATGAGTTCTATGATGGGATACCGCGTTACCAGAAGAGCTCATCTTATTTGAAATCGAGATCATTGAGGGCTGCTAAGGTATTTAGGCCTTTCTATATTTTTTAGTATTAGAGAAATGTAGAATGTATTTGCTTGTGAAGATCAACATTGAACTGGTTCTTATAATGTGGATGCAAAAAACTGGTTTCTGTCTGAAGAATAAGTTATATTCTGACCTTGATTTAAACTCATGAGCATTTTGTTTTATAATCCCAATCATGTCTCATGAGTAGCTACATGTTCTCAATTAATGCAGTAAGTTGGTTATTTTAGGTGGTTGGTGTTTACTGGGGTCACCTTTGGAATTGGTTTTTTAGTAGTGAGAAATGTTGCTCTGGGTAGTAATGAGTAAAAATTTTGGTATAGTGTGAATAAGATTGGTGCTTATTTTAGTGTATGGCAAGTAGAGAATTTCCTTTAGATGCTCTGTGCATTTTCTTTCTTTCTATCTAGCCTACAATTGTTTCTATTGTTTTGATTCAAACTCTCAGCAATTCATAAAGTTGCTCGAACTACATCATCTCTAACTTTTGTTGCACTCTCAAGTTTGGTACTCTTATCTATCCATTGGAACATAAGAGAAGACATTGAAGTATGTTCTACAAGAGAAGCTGATTTGATCAATTAAATTCCTTTATGATCCTTTAGTGGAAGTCTTTGGCAGTGAAAATCTAGTATGAGAGAACTGGATCTTAAAAAGCGTCTTTTAAAAATTCGGGATAACTTGTAGCAGATAAGTCACTTTTGAAGGAGCAGGGGTGTCTGTTGAATGAAATATGAAACTTTGAAGAGTTTCCTGAGGAATAACATGGTAGGAAGAAACTTCAGTTGTTATGGTATCAAAGAATCAAAGGAATTTTATTCGAAACATGTTATCTTTTAGACATTTTTGTTTACTCATTGTTTGGTTATCTACTTGAGGCTTCTTTAGTGAGTTAAGGCTTGTGAACTTCGTCTTACATAATAAATGCAAACGCCCATCTGAAGGTATTCAGCCAAGATGCTCTTACTAATTTGAATTAGAAATGCAATTGTAGGTTGAATATAATATCCTCTTATATTTCGTAGTATATCCAATAAGTTGACAGAGTATAACAAAGCTTGTCGCACTGTTTACATTTCTTAATATTTATGATCAATTGAAAATATTGAAGCAATCCTTATGGATTACATTTGTCCTTGTAACATGCAGTTATATACTCTCTTTAGTTAAAACTGTGCATTATGTACTTCAGATTCAGAAGATATCATCTTGTATTATCATTGACAGGGCTTTGTATGCTGTTATGGTGTTCTAATCAGTAGTTCAGTGTAAAACCTTTTCCTCAGTCACTGCATCATGCTTTTGTGAACTAGATGCATGGTATCGGGTTGTATTGGCCCCTTCAATTTACACGTTTGTTTAAAGTGCACCTCAGCTTAGTTGTCCACTTAAAACTAGCATCTTATTCAGCATATACCAAGATCTCAAAAGTTAAGCAGATTAATAGATGGTTTCATCCATTGTGATTTCATGCAACTTTAGAAAATTTTGTTGCGATTTTACAAGGGATCTCAAGTTCTGACTTTCTTGATGACTGTTTGAAACAATATTTGTTAATTTTTAAAAATTAATGGGATCTTAAGTTATTGTAGTTCTTACAATTACTTAATATGTGAATTGGTTGTCATCATTTTGTTTATAGGTATTTTCTTTATAATGATCCAAATCGAGCAGAGGTAAGTTTCACTTCAAGAACAACTTTGTGGCTTTGTACAACGCTTGAATTTACTTAATATGAAGTTAATGCTCTTTTGATAGTATCTTGTGTGACCTTGTCATGAGTTTTTGTCGGTATATCATCTCTTAAGAATTGTACGAAGTTTTTAAATATCTGCCTTCCAAATAATCAATCTTTAACCCAGAAGCTCATGGGTTTGACCTTTTGCAGGTTTCAGAGGTGAGCTCCCTTTTAGGTCGAGCTGGCAGTGCTGGACTTGGAAGGGCAGTAGGTGTTTTGGACTCACTTGGGAGTAGTGTGTCCAATCTGAACTTAAAAGGTGGGTTTGGGTCGGGAGCAACTAATAAAAGTAATGAACTTTCTATTCTTTCATTTGAGGTAGCAAATACCATAGTTAAAGGTGCAAGCCTTATGCAATCACTTTCAAAACGAAGCATACGACAACTGGAAGAAGTATTGCTTCCTCAAAAAGGTGTTCAACTATTAATATCAAATGAAATGGATGAACTCTTAAAGATTGTTGCATCAGATAAAAGGTTGGTAACACTGAGATTAAAATTACTTATACAACACGAGGCCCCAGAGTCCTCATGATTGTACTTAATTTCTGATTCTTCATTCATGTGAGCAATATGTGAACTTAAACAGGGAGGAACTGAAGGTTTTTGCTGGAGAAGTAATCCGCTTTGGAAATCGATGTAAAGATCCTCAGTGGCACAACTTGGACCGGTTCTTTGAGAAGTAATTTGATGAAGCTTCATACATGTGTTCTTATTATGTGTTTGAAGTAGTGCTGATATTTCTTTGATTGGCCGCCACTCACTTTTGTAGACGTAGCAGAGACCGTACCCCGCAGAAGCAGTTGCAGGAAACAGCTGAATCAGTGATGATGCAACTTATGACTTCAGTGCAACTTACTGCTGTTAGTATTAAGTCTTCATCATTACATTTATAATCTTGGTTATTGTTTGTTTTTGTTTCATTGGGTATCACTAATTTGAGAAAAAGGTATAAGCTAATAACTGGTTAAAACATATAGGATATGTTACCGGAATGTTCAATAAAATTTTCATAAGTTTGCAGCTAATTAATTAGGTTTTATCCTAAATTCATTTTCTATTACGAGTCTAGGATCTCATGAAAGGCTTTTTCCAAGGTCTTACAGAACGTATTAACTTATTGCAAGTTCTTTGTTATTATTTTTTAGATATTTTGTACACCATAAAACGAAAAACTAAACTTTGATTGTTGTGTATAATCTGCATGTTTCTGATGAAGCTTTATCATTTGCTTCACACTTCACCGGCATAAAATGTACAGCTTTCATTTTCTCAAATAGTAACACTATGGTGTAACATGTGTGATGAAGCACTAGGATATTATTAGGAAAGTATACTTTGAGACTACCTCCCAAAAACCTAGATTATTATGAATATTATATTCTGTAGTTGAAAAACTTGCATGAATGTACATTTCATGAAATTAAAACAACATCACTATATTTACTAGAAGAGCTGGTAAGACTAAATCATTTCTCCTAGCTGATAAAGTGTAAGTGCACCTTAATGCTGATTGGTGCATCGGCAAATCATAAATGTTATACTTTTCATCTTGTATTTAATTTCTTTTTTACTAATTCAATAGATTTTCAAATTGTATGAATAGTTTTCATTATGTCAATCCCTGTACAAAAGACTTCCATCATGGAAAAGTCCCGACATAAACTTTTACACTTTTGTCCATGAATTCGTATAGAGAGCAAATGCAGTATAACCGTGCATTGCTATCATAACATGTTCTTAATTTTCTTAAGAATTTACAATCTTTTACACACGTTTGTGATTGTTCCTTTCTTGAATATGTGCTTTTTTGCCAAGATGTCTGAGCATGATTTCTATAAACAAATACCAGCAATTTTTCGCCAATATATTGATACATGCATTTAAGTATATCTTCCTCTGAAAGCTGCCAGCTGTCCTCCAGAATAAAGAAATTCAGTTTGCTGTTTCTGCAGGAGCTATATCAGGAGCTGCATACACTTGACAAAGTTGAACTAGATATTCAGCGTAAGCGTTTGGAAGAGTTTAGATTCAATGCTTCACAACGAGGTATGCTGCATGTTCTTATCCCATGAATCCTGTTTTATTTTATATTCAAGTATTGCTTTATGGTTTCCTAATAAAGCTTCAAGGTATTTTTTTACTAGTTTGCACTACTCTGAGTCCACTGCCCCTAGTGACCTAATCCAGGTGCCCTGCTTCTTAAGAATCAGATTGCTGTCATTGTCGACCTTGATTGGTTGGTCAAATAATATGGATTGGTAAAACTAATGGAACAGATTTTGCTTTCTGTTTCTAATCGATACATTATAGATCAACTACACAATTTCAAAAAATTTCATGAATAAACAGGCTAGGGGTAGGGGTAGAGATTTCTATACTGAAATGAAGGCTTAAGCAATGAGAGATCATATCTGACCTATGAGATTAGTATTTATAAAGGTATAAAATGAAAAAAAAAAGAACTATCTGACTGGGTACAACCAATTATCTTTGGCAAAAATTCTAATTTTGAAAACTAAGGGAAGATACCAACTTCGACTTCTGGCCCTCAGAAGGAAGTATATACTAACTTCAGCTTTCAAATTATTTATGACACAGAAGTGCCTGCTTTTTAATTAAATTATTCTTTGAAGCACTTCTAGCATAGCCCAAATCCACCTTTCTAACTGTATTGAACTCATAACCATACAAATGTCAGGTGGAATGAGTAACATGTACATTTTTCACAACTTCGATTTTACTGTGTTCTCACTATAGTGTTAGCTGCTTTATTATACAATACAGTATCAGGAGTAGTATGCTTCCTGTACCTCCTGAGAGACGTGCAATTATACACAACCTACTGCCTTTTAAACTAATCCGAATTTCAGAAAGAAAAAAGATGCTAATTTAACTAATAAGTTTCACTAGCACAGTCTAGAAAGTGCGGTATCCTGATATTGGAGATGCATCTTGCTTACTTAAACTTCTCAAGGCACAGTTTTCTAAGAAATATATAATGACATGTAATGACCTCGGTGTAACTTCATAAGATATGCATGGTTTAATTGAATGTTGGATATGCTTCTAAATTGTGCTTCTTTTATAGGAGATAGAGACAACAGCCTCAGTGTTTTAAATTCAGAGTTGAAAAGTCAAAAGAAACTAGTGAAAAATTTAAAGAAAAAGTCATTGTGGTCCAAAACTATGGAAGAGGTAATATTCTCTTTTCTCGTTACTGAGAGTACTAGCTGAATGGTACATTTGATGCTTATTCAAGTTATGAATATATATATATATATATATACACACACATGTTGTCATAATGTTAAGGAATTTTATATGCCTAATGAACAGTATCTAATATCAATATAAAGAAAATTTAAGTATGTACAAAATATTGAATTAATATACTATCTTTAGAATATAAAGTTCAGGGTTATTATAGATATACAAATATTTGTAAGAGCACACTCTTTTATAATAGAAGAAGCACTGAAACAGAAATATGGCCAATAGAAGCACTAATTATCCCCTTCCAGGTGGAGACTCAGTCACCCTTATCCAGAGTAGTGATAACGTCGTACTTTCTTAGCAATAATAACTTATAAAATTCTAGTTCCAGTCTGCAGTATGTTATTAATAAAGTAAAAGAGGTGAACAAGCTTTTATCCTTTCCAAACAATATTTTTAGAAGAAAATATACAGAAAAGAACTCATGTACTAGATATCCAATTACTGAACTCTAATAGATATCAAATTGCTAATCCCAACCTGGGTTTTATCATTATATTATCAGTAATATTATCTATTGTATTTCATCTGTGGGTTAAGTCTTAAAAAACGTGATACAAACAATTTAAAACTGGCTGAAATTCATCTTTGAGTTGTTATAACTTATAATTAAATAGAGAAATGTAAATTATTATAAGGTGTACGGTAACTAATTTAAAGCCTATGTAGTTTTCCATTCAATTAATGAATATCTTCTAATATTGTATCATGTATTGATAAATTCTTAATGCTAGTTGCATACTGATGCTTCACAAATAATATTGAATGTAATTCACACTGTACAGCATTTAGCAGTGCTAGTAATCCATTAGCTACTGTCTTTGCAGATACATTTTAATGTTATAATGGACTTTAATGGATATTATATTTGTTATCTTAATAGTATAATACCACTAATCATCTTGCCAAACAAAATTATAAGCCTTATTCTTCTTTTATTACTTGATTTGGAAAATTCTTTTACTTATTTAATTTAAAGAAGCAAATGATTTCTTGTATCTTATGTAATCGTAAATTATATGTTTTCACGGCTTAATACACATTCTTGGTGTTTATTTTCCCTATATACATTATTGAGATCTTACATTTGAAACCTGTCGAATGTGGAAGAACAGGTTATGGAGAAGCTTGTTGATATTGTGCTATATCTTAATCAGGAAATAAACCGTACCTTTGGCAATCCAGGTACAAGTTTAACTTCATAATCTGTGGTAGAAAAAACATTATACATTATCTACACTTGTGCGAATAACACTAATAACTATAAAGTTTGTCATTCTCATAGTAGATGTTGAAAATGCATTATAGGGGCATTCAAGCTTGATTTTGGCTTGATACATGTTAACTAATTTCTAGAGCTTGTTATTGGATATTCTACATTTTTAATTTTTTTAAAAAAACTTGGAAATTCTACCTTCACTACTATCAAACTTATAGACAATGTCAGGGAAGTACTACATGAAGCTGCCCTTATTTAGACTCCTTGAAATCTCTATATAATGATACTAAAGGAAGTGATCTAGCAATCATGTAATGCTTTGTTATTTAGGTCTCTGTATTACTCCCAATATTGGATCTCCTGGTATTGTTCACAAAATAGGGGACCCACGATTTCCAATATTTTGGTCTTAAGGACCTTAGTGCACGTTATATAGATATTAAAAATGCTGTTGTTTTTGTAAGAGAACCCTGATTGTTATGCTGATCGATTTGTCCTCTTATGTGATAATATACCTCACTTCAATATCCTAGCTATCCTACTAAAAATTGACATACCTTTATTTCTGTCCTTGAATATATTAGAAGAACAGAACACCAATGCATTCTTATCAGAGTGAAATATTATGCAGCTCTGTAAATCACATCCCTTAGAGAATTCCTGTTGAACTTTTATTCTGTTTTGACGAAGAGATGCTTAACTAAAACCGCTTTCATGATCATCTGTTTTTATATCATCACCAACAGAAATTGATACACCAGATAAAGAAATCAACAGCAATCAACAAAGGTTGGGACCTGTTGGGCTTGCATTACATTATGCCAACATCATTCTTCAAATTGATTCAATTGTGAGTAAATTATTGCATTTTTTAATTGTGATTGATAGCATTTTTCTGAGATAACTTCTTTCTCTTTTCATCCTACTAATCATCTTGTTCTGTGGTAATTTTACTTTTCATTCATGTTGTGATTTATAATAGGCTTATTGCTTGTTGTTTATCTTGGTCTTTTGCCTACTAGCTCGTTAGGCCGACTGATCCTATCAATTTTAAAAGACTTTAATCCCCTATGCTGCATGAACTGACTAGTATTTATTTCTGCTTCATTTTATTTTCAACAATATCTACTATTTTGTTGTGTAAACAGGTGGTACGTTCAAATTCCATTCCTCAAAGCTCCAGGGATACTTTGTATCAAGGCCTTCCACCAAACATAAAAGATTCCTTACGATCCAAGCTGCAGTCTTTCAATGTCGAGAAGGAGGTATTCTTCTGTTTGTTGTTGCTATTAGTTGTGTATTTGCTATATGCCAAACACCAATATGAACATTGTTTGAAATTGATAAAAATAGCTCTTCACTAGTGTATTCTTTTGACGATTCATTTGCTAATAATTCGCTTGATCAGAATTATTTCTCAATAGTGTAATTATTTTACTGTTTTTTCTGCAGTTGACCGTGTCAGAGATCAAAGATGAGATGGAAAAGACGCTACATTGGCTTGTGCCGATAGCAACAAATACAGCCAAGTAAGATTTGATCCCCTTCTAGTAAAATGTAGTATCATGTTTATGATATCCTACCAAAGTGTCTGATATTGACTGTTCAAACAGAGCTCATCACGGCTTCGGTTGGGTTGGAGAGTGGGGAAACACAGGGTAAGTTGGCCATAGAACCAAGCTGAGGAGCACTCATTTTTAACTTCCTATCTTGGATAAAACAAAGTAATCCGTTATCGTTTTCTATATGCAGGTCTGAGTCGAATAACAGGGCTGCCGGGCCTATTGATGTAATGCAAATCGAGACACTCCACCATGCAGACAAGCAGAAGACGGAAGCATATATCCTTGATCTCCTCGCATGGCTAAATTATTTGGCGAGCCGTTCCAAGGCTACTGCTAAGGCCACTACCAACGGAGGGGAAGTTGTGAAACCGGTCATCAAGTCAGTTCGTTCACCCTCAACGGAAGCAGATACATGCTCTGCTGCCAAAGACACGATTATATCCCTGGAGCAGTGCAAAGCATAAGGTTGTGCAATACAAAAGGTAGAATCGAGGACGAAGCACGACTTTGGACTTCCCTCTTGAAGAGAAGAACATAGAAAGGTTCGAGTACGACTCTTTTGCCCCTACAGAAATGCACTCGTCGAGAGTACCTCCGTAAATTATGAACATCGCAAGTGTAGACATGTAGATAGTGTGTGGTGTTGTGGTTTGGTTGCGAGGAGAATTGTACACAGCATATATCCTTTGTTGCAAAATCTTGTTATATCACGGCACATGCATGTATATTGAATGATATCATAGATATATGTGAGTGTATATGTGTAACCCTTTTAAATATTTGTAATGTGTGACACGCATGAAAGATGTTATGAGGCTAATGGAGACTTGCTATGCAATAACTCAAGTTCATATTATGAATTAGAGTAGCTAAGCTAAAAATCTTATTGGGAAAAGTAGCAAATCCACCCTTATGGTAGACACCCCTATGGCAAATCAACTCCTATGGTAAGGTTTTGTTCAAACACACCTTCAATGTTTCACATCTGTTACAATTATCCCCTTAAAATTAATGGACGTCTAACGGCGTTAACATTCCATTGGTGTCTTAACGTCCATGGGAAAAAATCATCCCATTAACGTCACAATCATCCCCTCCCTTTCTATTCACGCCTCACTCTTTGGTCTTTCTTTCTACTCTTCCTCTTCCTCATCTTCTTCCTCTCACATCCCGCCTTCTCCTCCGTCGGAAAGCGTTGCAGCCACCACGCAATCTCCTACTACATCAAATTAAGCCCTAATTGAGAACTCAAGGTCTGAAATTCAGCCCGATCTCTATCCAAATAGGGCCTCACCATCCTCGTCACTGGCACTACAAGCTTCGTTGGAAGCCACATGACAATGACGTTGAAGAAGCACGGTGAGAGAGTTGAGGAGCTGACAATTTCAAAACTGACTACGAGTTTGGGTAGAAGAGGCCCCGAACGGGCCTCCTTGAGCGCCGCTGCGTCTACATCATCCAAGGCAACTTAAAACGATGTCGTTTTGTTCAAAACGCTATCTGAGACGTGCGTTTCAATAGGACGTTAACGGTGTTAGACGTCCGTTAATTGCGAGTGGGTAATTGTAACAAATGTGAAACGTTGAGGGTGAGTTTGAACAAAACCTTACCATAGAGGTTGATTCGCCATAGCGGTGTCCACCATAAGGGTGAATTTGCTACTTTTCCCAATCTTATTTAAAGCGTCATCAATAATGTAGTTATATAAAAAAACACAACTTTCAATCTAAGTTACTCGAATAACTAAGAAAAAAACAACTTTCAATGGGTAGGTGTAGGGGTGTTCCTGTAATTTAAAAAAATTAAATTACATTAAATTTAAATTATATAACTGCGTCACGAAAGACTTGAATCAAAACAAACTCAATACCATTTGGCTAACATACACTATCATTTGTTATATCCTTCCACTCCTCCTTTCCTCTATAAATCAAATCATAGTTATTTCCATCTTTAAAATTGGTGTATCCATGTAAATATATTTATTTTCTCTCATCTTTCTTCACGAAACTATGTGAAAGCACATATAATCCATCAAGACTCTATTAATCATATCGGCATTTAGATAATTAGGTTGCACCAATGACGTTACTACGAGAGATAATTAATAGGGGAAAAAATCAAAATAGCCCTTTTTTAATAAGAATCATAAATAATAACCTTAAATATAAAAAAGATAAATAATAGCCTTTTTTGAAAATATTAGACAAAATTAACCTTTTGCTTTTATTTTGCATATTTTTATATTTTGAAAATTCATCTTCTTCCATAAAATATTGAAAAATCATCGTCGTCCGTCGTTCTTCTTCTCCGGTCACTCGTCGTCGGTGTAGGCAAATCATCGTCGCTCGCCGTTCACCTTCGGCCGCTTAATTTTAAATTGTTAAAACACACGAA
>JAPKLX010000087.1:863910-894685 GCA_026898415.1 Leonotis leonurus
TTATTTAGCTTCCGCAACATTTACTTAGAGTGGTTGATACACTTTCAGAAACATTAAAAGGATCATTATCATTAAGGTTTAAGTTACAAAAAGGTCTCTACATGATTCTTCGACAGGTGGTTGGTGATCTGGTTTTGGATCTGGTTGACGGGCAGATGGTTCTTCAATAGGTGGTTGAGAATCTTCAATGTGTTATGTTCCCCCTTGACCTGTTACTTCTTGTTGTATTGCTACTACAACAAGTGGATCAACCTCTTCTTCTTCTCCTTCTTTTCTTGGACTCCATAATAGTATATGTTGGTCCTGAAAGAGCAAGATTTGGTGTATTGGGGGGGGGGGGGGGGAATACACCAAATACAAACTTTTCAGTTTACTTGACAAATTATCAGAGAGTTCCAGCTATTCTGTATAAGAAATTGCTCGGTAAATGACTAAAACAGATTGATACACAGATCGATACCAGTTTTAGTCCAAACAGATTGCACTCTTAGTGAAAGAAACTTAGTCAATAATAAGAGTGATCTTATTACTTTCTGAGTGTTGTGTGTGCGGAATAATGGTGGATTTAGTGAGTGTTCTTGTTTAGAAAACCTTAGTGAGTGTTCTATAACAGGATTCACTTTATATCTAGTGATCTGTTTTACATGTAGAACAGTTTAAACTCTAAAACAACTAAGTGTGTTTCGAAAGACCATCATCAAAACTAAATATATTAGGGTTCCCAACAATTTCCCAATTTTTTGATGATGTCGAAACCACACTTTACAATAATGTCCTAGCAACTCTTAAAAGCAATCTGGTTTGATTGACCAGATGGATGATTATTCGTTATTTAGGTTATAACGATTAAGACATTTTATATGTGTTCTGGACAATAGGGTGTTGTCATCAGAAACTCAAAGAGACTTCATATATATATAAGAGTCAAGACAGATTGAAATGCATAAGGGCAAAAACAGAAGATACAGATCATAGTAATATGAAGAGATGTAGCTATCTGCTCTTCCTTTTCTCATCTTGAAGTTTCTTCATCTTCGCCCTGGTCTCATCCGATATTAACTGGACACTCTCATAGATCCCTTCTCTTACCCTTATGTAGTCAGGGTCTTCTGCATCAACCTTGTAGCCTCTATTCTCCGCCAGTTGGTTTATGAAAGTGAGCAAAAATGTTTTGTCAGGCAGATCAGTCCCTGGGATGGTGGGGCACGCTCTGAATTCTTTCTCCGGGGCAGTGATCTGGATTTTAGCTTTTTCTGCAGCCTTCCTTATTTCTTCAACCAAGTCCCCTGCCTCATTCAGATCCAGGTAGCGTTGAAATGCCTCATTGGGTGTTACCTCGATGTATGCAGGTTCCTTTAGGAAGTATCTGCACATGATGAAGGCGTTCTTGAGTCCTTCCCATCCATCTTTTAAATGATCTGGGACCCATTTGGTCTCTCCAGTTGATCTGATGAGAGTAGAAGGCCAGCTGGATCAAGACCTCTTCTTTCGCTTTAGGGGATGTGATTTGCTAGATCTGCTGGAGGATGTTGTTTTAGATGTTGGGACAGATGGTGGGCTGGCAGTTTCTGGTGCTATCTGCAGCTCAGGTTGAGCCTTCTCCTTTTCATTCGTAGCATCAGATGATTGCAGCTTCCCTTTCGCAGCAGCTGACTTCATTTTCTTCCCAGACCCTTCCCCCTTTTCGACATCATCAACAATCATATTGATGAGTGCCCTGAGGGAAGTGATCTCTTCCTTCATCGTCTTAATCTCCTTGTCTGAATCCACCTTTTGTGTAAGCAGTGAGGTAATGTTGAGATTTGAGTCATCGATCTGCTTTTGGAAAGATGTTTTTGTTTTGAGTAGATCAACTTTATACTCCTCGTGATCTTCTTTTATAGTCCCAATCTCATCAAAGTAGACGTCAAGCATTGTTTTTGTTGGATAGCCCAGATCATACAGCTTCCTTTCCACAAAATTCTTCCCATCTGTTTTGAATCTTCGAAACATGGCTCTGGTGTGAGCGTTGGCTTCTTTCACCACATCTGTTGCGATGCCGTCGGTTTGTTCTTTGACAATGGCGTGAACCATGTCCTTTTTTTTCTCTGCGAAGGCAGTTACTATTTTGTATATCTCCTTAACCTTGAGCTCTGTTATGAATAGACTTTGATCGATCTGTGCCTTCCTTTCTTCGGCAGCAGCTCGATCATCATCCATCTTTTTGCTGAGCTCCTCCAATTTCAGTCTGCATATTCGCCTCAAATCAGAGTCAACCTGGTCAACATGAGTTTTCAGGTGGTTGTTGAACTCTGTGAGAATGCGAATTGCTTCATCTTGTACGGTGGAGAGGGTTCCATACATGTACTGGTCCACCTTTCTGGAGATTAAGTCCCTAACTTGAGTATTTGACAGTGATTGATGCTGGGTCATCAATATGTCTTCCAGATTGGTCATCTCCACATAGTCTTCCATCGTAGCTGCGACAGCTGGGGTATAGATATCATCGGTCTGTGTGCCTCCCACCCGCTGTCCAGCTGGTTCAGATTCTTCTGGAGCTTGATCAACCACTGCACTTTTAATGGTGATTTTCTGGGCTGGTTCCCCCTCAGCCTGTGCGGTGGTCTGCTCTTCAACCTCAGCCATGGGTTGATCTGTTTCAGTTTCTGTTGTAGCTGCACCCAGTTGGTGAGCATCAGATGGTTCAGCTTCCACGACTACCTCCTCAACAACTCCTTCGTTTACGCTCTCGAAAAATTCTAGCATGCTTGCCTTTTCATATGCAGGTCGAAGGTCAATCTGCAGTTCATTAGCTTCAAATTTGGACATGCTAAGAATGTCTGGCTTGTAAGTTTCCCTTAACTCAGAAATGGAAGATGCAGTGAAGATTTTGAGCAGAGTGGCCTCTTCAATCTTCAGTGCGTGTATGGATCTGGTTCTGAGGACAACATCCAAAACATAAAATTCTTTATCTTTTATGAGCAGGAGGAATTTGAGCCTTCTGGCTGCTTCATATGCTACTGGGGTGAGCTGGATCCCAGGGACAGTGCGAAGGACAGAGTGATCTGCCTCTATTTCCAGCATTTTTACCACTGTCTCTGCCTTCTTTAATTCCTCCTCCTCATCTGTAGACTCCTCTTCTTCCTCAATCTCCTCATCAATCTGTTCTAGTGGTACTGCAGATGATGGACTTGCGGTGTGAGCGGGGGAGAAATCCTTGATCTGGCTGGGGTCCAAGGATGAAATGGGAGCTACATCATCTGGTTGTCTACCCACCAAGACCTCTTCCTCCTCAACCTCCTGTTGAGGGAGAATGGTTTCTGCAGCAGCAGGTGCTTCAGCCTGGACTTCATCAGCTAGTTTCTGAAGTCTTCTGCGTTTGGGTTTAGGCGGCTGGGCTGCTGTGGATGCATCAGTGTCAATCGAGCTGGCTCTCATAGTTACTCATTTGGGAGGAGTCTTTTCAATGGGCTTATCCTTTGTCACCCTTGATTTTGTGGATTTTTCAGCTGGGGCTGATGGTGGGATCCAGATTGGGTTTGAGCTACCCATCTCAGTCAGTGCGTTTGCAACCACTGGGTCAGTCACCCTTGCAAGTAAGTTAGCAGAAATGCCCATTGACATTTCGATCTGGTGCTGGTCTTTTGGAAAGTGTAGTCTGGTGTTGAACTCTACAAGGTTATCCCACTGGTGTTGTGGAAAGAAGGATTCCAGCATGAAGCTGATTTTAGTGGAGTGCCTCAAGTTGCTCCTCTTCACTTCGATCCCGGGTGATTTTCCTCCTTTTACAAACATAATCATCTTGGCCTCCTTAGCCAAGAGATCAAACAGTATCATGCTCCAATTAACCGGTTGATTAAGGACGATGGCAGCCAGGATTTTGAACTTCTCTGGGGTAACCTGGTCATAAGACCCATTGTGGTTCAGGAAGATTCGCTGTACGAATTCAAATAAAATTCTGAACTCTGGTGCGAGAAGGGCTCGGGTGAACATCTTGTTCATATACCGGATTGGTACTATCATGACCATTTCTACAGCCTCCTGAAGCTATTCTTCTGTTAGATCTCCAAGGTCAAGACCTTCATCCTTCAACTTATAAACGTCATTAATGATGTTTATGACGTTGTAAGTGGTGTTACTGATGGAGTTCCCTCTGCTAACCCTAATGGTTGCTTCGTTTCCACCTTTTTCTCCCTGCCACGAGAGATAGAAGGCGGCGACTTCTTTAGGTAAGAAGTGGACTGGATGAGAGGTGATGATATTGTGAAATCCTACAAGGAAACCAATACAATATATGTGAGCACTATCCTTCCATCAATGAAGTATAAGTGCCCAAAAGCAGTTTACAGAATATAGTGATTTCAACACAGTCCAAGAGAACATATACATGCAATTGGGTAAAGACAATTTTTCAATACAGGTTCGAGAGATTGCATGCATGATATAGTGCAGTAAAACATAAGAAAACTTCTCATAAAAAATAAACCTTTGCAGCGTCGAACAAGGTCGAAGGCCTTGTCCAGTTTATGAAAACCGAAGGTATCTAGTACTACGAACAAATCTTGATGAATGTAGGGTTTTAGGAAGTGCGCTTGCTCAAGAAAAACAGAGGATTTGGGTGCCATTTTAGTAAAACAGGGTGATTTTTGAAGATTGAAAAAAATTTTGCGAGAGTGAAATTTTCGCTAAGTGTTGAAGAGAGAAGAGGAACAGTGTATGTGAGTGATAGATGAACCGCCTTATCAAGAATGTATATATATAGGTAGATAAGCTATAAGAGAGTACAATATTTTAATTGATTTACTTCCCTTTTTCAGCTTTTTCCCGCCTCTTGAGTTATAGACTTAAAGTCTACTTTCTTCTCTTTTTATGCGTTTGATACACGCGCTTTGATCTAACAGTTGTAGTGAGGCGCGTTGATTTTGTAGCCGTCATTTTTCTTCCTTTTTCTTGAATAGGTAAATATCTCCTCGATCACGTATCCCAAACACTGTACTAATCATCAAAAATAAAAGATTTGGTATATATATGTCAGTAATTAGATATATATACTATGATTAGGTTGATATGATCGCCGTATATTGTTGACTTTCCCCCTTAATCAAGTAGTGGGAATTTTAATAAGAATTTAATTATTATCCACGTGGCATCTAGTGATCTGGTCCAAATCGATCTCCTAATTAACAAACTGTTGTTAATAACATCGATCTGCTTATGCCACTCTCGAGTTTTGGATTTTAACTTTGTTTGATGATCTGTTAATAATTCCCGGTTGGAATTTTGAATAATCTGATCATCAATCTTCTATTTTGATGATTTGGTGTCAATTCCCAGTTGGAATTGTACATGACCTGTTTTTATCAATCTGGACTTAGATCATCTGGTTTTAATTCCTTGTTGGAACATGTTGATCTTGTATCTATTTCCAGTTGGAATATTATACAATCTGTTCTAAGAATATCTGGTCCTTTCTTCCAAATTTAATAGTCCTAATTTGCCACAAAGCATCTTAAACCTCTCTTCTGGTAATGCTTTAGTGAGAATGTCTGCTCTCTGGACTTCAGTGTGTATTTTCTCAATTTGTACATGTTTTCTTTCAACATGATCTCTTATAAAATGATGTCTCACGTCCACATGTTTGCATCTGGTATGCAAGACAGGGTTTTGTGTGATAGCTATAGCACTTGAGCTATCACAGAAGATGGGTATCTCCTTGACATCAATCTCATAATCTTTAAGCTGTTGTCTTAACCATAGTATTTGAGCACAACAACTTCCAGCTGCCATATATTCTACCTCTGTGGTTGATGTGGCAACAGATGTCTGTTTCTTTGAGAACCAAGAGACCAGTTTGCTTCCTAAAAACTGACATGTACCAGAAGTTGACTTTCTGTCTAACTTGCATCCAGCATAATCTGAATCTGTGTATCCAGTTAGCTCAAAGTTGTCTTCACATGGGTACCATAATCCTAAGTGGGTTGTTCCCTTAAGATATCTTAATATCTTTTTAGATGCTTCCAAGTGAGACTTTTTAGGATTAGCTTGGTATCTTGCACATACACCTACTGCAAATGTGATGTCAGGTCGACTGGCAGTTAGGTATAGTAGTGATCCTATGATCCCTCTATATTGAGTGATGTTAGCTGGTTTTCCTTCTGGATCTGGATCGATTTTCCCATTGGTCTGCATTGGGATTTTAACTGATCTGCTGTCTTTCAATCCAAATTTTGCTAGCAAATCGTTGATGTATTTTGTTTGATTAATGAAGATACCATCTGGTTCCTGCTTGACCTACAAACCTAGAAATAAACTCATCTCCCCCATCATGGACATTTGATACTTATTTTTCATAAGTTCAACAAATTTGTCACATAAATAAGTGGATTGAGATCCAAATATGATATCATCTACATAGATCTGTACTAGGAGGATATTTTCTTTGACTTTAATAATGAATAAAGTCTTGTCAACTGATCCTCTTCTAAATCCAGAATCTAGTAGAAATGTTGATAATGTCTCATACCAAGCTCTAGGGGCTCGTTTAAGACCATAGACTGCTTTAGTCAGTCTGTAAACTTTCTGGTTTGGATCTGCTTCTTCAAATCCAGGTGGTTGTTCCACATAGACTTCTTCTTCAAGGATACCATTTAGAAAAGCACGTTTGACATCCATCTGGTATACCTTGAATCTCTTGTGTGCAGCATATGCTAAGAATAGCCTTATTGCTTCTAATCTGGCTACGGGTGCAAATGTTTCATCAAAATCAATGCCTTCTTGTTGATAATAGCCTTTAGCTACTAATCTGGCTTTGTTTCTGACTACTTCACCATTCTCATCTCGTTTATTTTTAAACACCCATTTTACACCAATCACACCTTGGTGTTTGGGTCTGTCCACGAGATACCAGACCTCATTCCTTTCAAACTCATTGAGTTCTTCTTGCATTGCGGTTATCCAATCTGCATCTTGTAGAGCTTCAAGAGCATTAGCTGGTTCAATGCGAGATAGATAACAACTCAGCAAAGCACTTTCTCCATGCATTCTTCTAGTTTTCACACGATCTGATGGGTTCCCAACGATCTGTTCTGGTGGATGATCTTGTATCCATCTCCTTCTCCTGGTCATCTCTTCATCGGATATCTCAGGATCAGGTTGATCTGTTGGTTCCTCAAATTCAGGGTATGATCTAGAAGATGGTTGGAATGGATTCTCGTTAGAGTTTTCTTCTGGATTTGGACTTTCAAAATGATTATCTTCTGTAATGACTGTTTCATTGCTTTGTGATCTGTTTTCATCCAGATCTTGTTGAGTTGTTCCCCCTTGCTGTATGATCTCTTCAGCAATAGGTGGAGTACTATTTTCTTCATCATCTCTCTTTGAATTCCATATAAGAATATCTTCTAGCAGAATCTCATTTAGTTTTCTAGTAGTCATCTGGTTATCAGTCTGCTTTTCATCCTGTGACCTGTACTCAACAATAGACTCATCAAAAACAACATGAGGTGTTACCTCCACAATATGAGAATTCTTATTGTAGACTCGATATGCTTTACTAACATCAGAATATCCTAAGAATATTCCAGGGTCAGTTTTGCTATCAAAAGTCTTCAATTGAGATTTCCCATTATTGTGTATGTAACATAAACAACCAAAAGTGCGAAAGTAAGAGATCTTAGGTTTTCTGTTGTTCCAGATCTCATATGGTGTCTTTCCATGTCTGAGTGTGATGGATGATCTGTTTTGAGTATAGCAGGCTGTGTAGATTGCTTCTGCCCAGAACTTTTTGGGTAGATTGGTAGCATTTAGCATAATACGGGCTGCTTCTTTGAGTGATCTGTTTCTTCTTTCAACAACTCCATTTTGTTGAGGGGTTCTAGCAGCAGATGTTTGATGAGTGATCCCCATCTTATTGCAGTATGCTTCAATCTTTTGGTTGAGAAATTCTGTTCCTCGATCTGTTCTGATAGAAGTTATGCTTATCTCCTTCTGTTTGGTGATCTTGTGTAGAAAGTCAGGGAGTTTGTCTAGAGTCTCTTTCTTCTTTAGCAGAAAGATGACCCAAGTGAACCTAGAGTAATCATCTATGATTACTAAGGTGTATTTTCTCCCATTTATACTTAGAGGTTTGACTGGACCAAACAGATCTAAGTGCAAAAGCTCCTGTATCCTTGATGTTGAGTGAGCTGTTTTGCTAGTAAAAGATGATCTGGTCTGCTTTCCAGCTTGGCAGGCTTCACATATATGATCTTTATCATATATTTGATCTGGTAGTCCTTCTACAAGTCTTTCTTTTACAATCTTGTTGATTGACTTGAAGTTCAGATGGCTCAATCTCTTGTGCCATAACCAGCTTGTTTCTGATACAGTTTTAGTAACTAAACAAGTCTCGATCTGGTTTGTCCACTGGACAATATATAGCCTGTCCTGCAGTTTACCGGTAAGGAGTATCTCATCTACTTCCTTATTCTTCACAAGACAATTGTTAGTATCAAAGATAATCTGATTACCATTAGCACAGAATTGACTTACGGAAAACAGATTGTGACTAAGACCCTCTACATATGAAACATTTGTGATGGTGGTCTTGCCTACTTTTATATTTCCGTATCCTCTGGTATACCCCTTTGAGTTACATCCAAAGGTGACCTGTGGTCCTGGCTTCTCTATGTAATCTGATAGTAGGTTCTTGTCACATGTCATGTGTTTTGAACAACCACTATCTATGATCCAGATCGCTCTTTTAGCTATCTTGTTTCTTCTTGAAGTCTTCTGATCCTGCAATTAATTACACTTAGCTACCCTTCATCGTTTGAGTGCTTGATTATTAGCAAATGTTCCTTTTCGAATCCAGAACATTCTTGGGTTAGGAACAGAAATATAGCAGGTAATGATGTTCCCATTATTATCAACTTTAGATAGAGAATGAATTTCAGATGGATGCAATCTCTCAACTTCATCATTCTTCAAGTTCTTTTTATTAGGAGCTGTCCTGTTGACAATTTTTGTCCTGTTGACATTTACTTTTTGAACATGATCCTTTTCTGTGTAACGATCTGGTTGACCCTTTGTATGATGATACTGTTTGTTCATGGTCTATTTTATGATCATCTTTTGAGGAAGACCTTTCTTATTTTTCAAGTTTTTCACTTGATCTGGTATTTGTTTCCTCTCTGGTACAAAGTTTATGGTACTCGAAGATTTTTCTGAGTGGCCTGGATATCCTAATCCAGATGTGCCCTGTTGTTGCAGATTGATTAGCAACTTAGCACGTTCATCACTCTTGTAAATCATCTCTTTTCCTTTCTTTATCTTCTCTTCAGCAACATTGTTCCTTGTGATAAGATCCTTCACTTTTGAATTCAGTGAATGAATCTCACTTTCTTTTCCCTTGATATGTTCTTCCAGATCGTTTATTTTAGCAACAAATTGAGTGTTTGCTGTACTCAGTATATCTTCAGATTTCTTTAATCTGTCATTTTCTTCAACAACTTCTCTAAACAATCTCTTGATGCTCGAGTAGCTTTTGAACATCTCATTGACTTCATCCCATGAGTATTCAGCTTGATCTTCTATTTCCTGTTCCAGATCATTATCGTTTGAAGATGTAGAGTTGCAAGAATTTACCTCAACTTCATCCAGACCGTTGTCTAGTCCCACATAGCATTCATCCCAACCTTCTTCATCATTGGCAAAGAATGCTTCATCATTCTCTGATGAGCTGTCTGAAAAATGACTCGAGCTACTTGAGTCTTGTTCAGCTATCATAGCCTTGCGCTCGTATTTGAGTTTACGATCTCTTTTTGCTCTTAACTCTTCTCTTTGACTTTTGGACAGATTAGGATAGTCTGTTTTGAAGTGACCTGTTCTGCCACAACCAAAGCATGTGTAATCTCTTGAGTTAGATGATTTAGAAGTTTTACTTGTCTGCTGTTTTGATTCTTCCTTGTTATCAGATCGATCATTGTCACGTTTCTTGTAGAAATTTTTCTTGTTATCTTTGTAGAAGCGTCTGTATTTCTTTGATCTGATCTCCAACTTATCCATTCGTTTGGCAATCATTGCAAACTCTTTTAGCAGTTTATCATAACCTTTCTCTTCCTCTGTAGTAGCAGTTTCAGAAAGATCATCTGGTTTGCTCTTCGCTTTGAAGGCAACTTCTTTTTCCTTTTTAGAGCTGCTTTCTGCCTTTTTGGACAGATGATCTGGTCCACGAATTCTTTGAATGTCACATTCATGACCTTCAAGGTGATCAAATAATGCTTCTGTAGTCAGTTCATTGAACGCAGATATCTCAAGGAGAATTCCAGTGAATCTCATCTTCATTTGCTCAATGGTCTCGCCTGGTTTCATTTTGAATTCATCGTACTTATTGCAGGCTAGAGACAGCTTGTTCTCTATCATAACTTCTGATCCTAGACACAAGTCTCTTAGGGCTTCCCACATCTCTTTAGCAGTATCCAAATCTTGGATTTTAGCCAGATGTACCCCTTTGACTGTGCTATATATGATTCCTTTAGCAAATTCATCCAGATTGGCTTCGCGTCTTTCTTCTGCAGTGTACTTTCTTGGATCTTTGGGAACTATCTGTGTAGTTACGCCGGTTGCGTTGGTTACTGTCACTTCTTTAGTGATCTGCAGTGGACCTTCCTCAATGACTTTCCACATCAGATAGTGATGGGCTTTGAGTGCCATCTTGATCCTGAAGCTCCATTCTCTATAACCTTGGATAGAGAATTCTTCGCAAGCCCTGACAACAGATGACTCCATAGCAGATAGTATGCACGTGAATGAAAATAGGTTTTCCTAGATCTATTCAAGTTGACCACGTAGGTATTAACCTTGTGAAACAAAACAATGGTCGTATGAACCACTGCTCTGATACCACTTGTTGGTCCCGAAAGAGCAAGATTTGGTGTATGGGGGGGGGGGGGGAATACACCAAATACAAACTTTTCAGTTTACTTGACAAATTATCAGAGAGTTCCAGCTATTCTGTATAAGAAATTACTCGGTAAATGACTAAAACAGATTGATACACAGATCGATACTAGTTTTAGTCCAAACAGATTTCTCTCTTAGTGAAAGACACTTAGTCAATAATAAGAGTGATCTTATTACTTTCTGAGTGTTGTGTGTGCGGAATAATGGTGGATTTAGTGAGTGTTCTTGTTTAGAAAACCTTAGGAGTTATTCCGAAGATTAAGCAGATTGATTAAGATGCAGATTTATATGATAGTGCAGATGGTTAGAATAATAAACAACTGAGAGTAAATATGCAGGAATGTAAAGAACACAGTTGTTTAACGTGGTTCGGGAAATCCCTACGTCCACGATCTGGTCAAAACTCGACCAGATTATCCACTACTAGGATACTCTGCTTGTTTATACTCGTGGAGAACGAGTCACAAGTATCAATCAAAACTAGAGAGATACTTATGCACGAAATAAGGGTCGTGTCCTTTTACAACAGATTACCTCTACGTTACCACTAGAAATCTACTAGCTAGTAGGGTGATCTCCTTTCTCTCGATAAGACAGACTTGAATCGAGCTAGGTGGGTTGGTGTGATGTAGAATCACAGTTCTTGAAGCTCTAAGTCTGGATTTAAGTTGATAGCTTGAAGAGTATAATTCAATGTAGCGCGCGTGTGTCTTGTATTTTTCCAGATTTTGAACTTCAAGTAAATATAGGCATTGAATTGAAAAATTCTAGCCGTTTGTTGATTGGCATGTGATTGATGGAATATTGCCAATCAATGATATCCATCATATCTCTTCTTGCCATGTAGAAGGTGTTGACTCAATCTTCAAGATATGGAAAGCAGATTGCTAACGGTCTCTTTCCTTCTTTATGTTAATTGAAGATTCTATTTCCAATCCCTGTTGGATAGGCTTCAATTTTGACGTGGCAAGGTGGTATGATGTGTAGGATGATGTCATCTAGTAGTTTGATGACTCTATCGATCTGGTGCTTCGCTGTAACTATCGATCTGGTCATCGATCTGGTCACTGTCTGTTACAGCAGATCGATTCCTTCTTGATGTGAGATCTTGACCTTCATCCTATATTATTTTGAGACTGACTTCTATAGGAATGTTTCCTTTACATTTCAAGTCATCTCCTAATTTGTTCTATAACAGGATTCACTTTATATCTAGTGATCTGTTTTACAGGTAGAACAGTTTAAACTCTAAAACAGCTAAGTGTGTTTCGAAAGACCATCATCAAAACTAAATATATTAGGGTTCCCAATAGTATATCTTCATAAATTTGATATGTGGAGTCCCTCAAGCTCGTTGTTGGAGCATTATAATTTTTTGGAGAAGAACGACTTGCATTTGAAACCTCAAAAATAGATTCATCAAATACCACATGGGGTGTTACTTCCAAAATAAGGGTTCGTTTATTAAAAACACGATAAGCTTTGCTAATCTCGGAATATCCTAAGAAAATTTCTTGATCAACTTTGCTATCAAATGTTTTTAATTGTGACTTACCATTATTGTGAATGAAACACTTAGAACCAAATGCGTGAAAGTATATAATGCGAGGCTTCCTATTGTTCCACAACTCGTATGGAGTCTTCCCATGGCGTAGAGTTACCACAAATCGATTATGTGTGTAATAGGCCGTGTTGATGGCTTTTGCCCAAAATTTCTTGGGAAGGTTGATTTCGTTGAGTATTGTACGAGCTACTTCCTTCAGCGATCAGTTTCACCGTTTCTCAATACCATTTTGTTGTGGTGTGCGAGCTGCTGAAGTTTGATGTAGAATCCCCATCTTTGAGAAGTAGAATTCGATCATATGATTTATGAACTTCGTTCCTCGATCTGATCAAATTTAGATGATGAACGTTCCCTTTTGATTCGATAACTTGTTCAGCAGACCTGGTAGCTTCTCCAATGTCTCATTTTTCTTAAACATAAAAACAATCGAGGTAAATCTAGAAAAATCATCTACAATTACCAATGTATATTTTCTACCGTTGATAGTCAAAGGAGTAACAAGACCAAATAGGTCGAGGTCGAGGAGCTTGAGTGTTCTTGTTGTGGAGTGAGCTGCCTTTGTTGAGAATGAAGCTATAGTTTTCCTTCCAGCTTGGCATGTCTCACACACGTGATCTTTGTAACACTTGATCTGGAAGTCCTTCAACAAGCTTGTCTTTCACTAGTTTGTTAATAGTTTTGAAATTTAGGTGGCTCAGTCGCTTATGCCATAACTAACTTGTTTTTGTAGTGGATTTCATCACCAGGCAGGTATCGATCTGATCATCCCATTGTACAATGTACATTTTGTCTTGCAAAACTCCGGTAAGAAGAATTTTTTAGCGGTAAATTCTACTCTCATGTTATTGGCAAAAAATTAACTGACCGAGAATAGATTATGATTAAGACCATCAACATATGAAACATTTAAGATAGTGGTGTTACCAACTTGGAGGTCTCCATAACCTTTAGTGAATCCTTTAGAATTATCTCCAAAGGTTACTTGAGGTCCAACGCACTCCTTGTAGTTGGTAAGCAAATCTTTGTCGCATGTCATATGCTTTGAGAAACCACTATCGATGATCCATACCGCGCCCTGAGCTGCGTGCGTTCTCCTCATGGTTTTCATAACCCGGTTGGAATTTATTGCGTTTGTATTAATTAAGGTCCAAACCGGATCACTCACGAGTAAATATATTAATTAATTATGAGTTGTCAGCAAACTCAATTAATTAATGGATTTAGTAAAATCTTAAACGGGGGAAGTAATTAATGACAAGAGACTTACATCCGTAATTCGAATGGATCGAGATGAGTTCAATATTTGGAGTCGATAAATATTTATAATGAAATTACACTTTATTGCATTTCCATAGAGTAATTAATTTGAGGTCAAATTAATTTAAATTAATTAATTTAAGTCTAAGTTGGACCAAACAACTAATTAAATTTAATTTGGCCCAAATGTGACTTGGAAATTAATTTAATTAAATTATTGATTTGACCAAACCCAAATTAATTTTGAATTATTTAAACTTGAATTTGAATTTGAATAATAGATGGAAACTGCAGGAGATAAAAGTGGTATATTAGTTCTATTATTTGAGATCTTATCCATTCACCTTAGAAGCCCTAACCTAGCCCAAAATATCTATAAAAGGAGAGCATGAGGGGGCCGAAAATTCCTTCCCCATTCCTAATATTTTTGGCCAAATAGAAAGATAAAGTCTCTCTATTTTTTTCGAAAACTTTGAAGTATTCAAAGCTTCAAATTTCGTTCTTGTTTATCCTTAATTATTAGATAGATTTGCTCACACGATATTCTAGTAAATATTTTGGGAATAGGTTATAAGTTTCCAAGGTCGGATCCTGGGAGATCAAGAGAAGAATTCTATCGGTGTGGATTGCAGTTCCTGTTAACGATTCAAATCGTTTCTCCACAAGCGAAAGAGTTGTGTAGGAGAAGGTATAAATTTATTTATTCCGCATTTATATTACCTTATGTGGTATTATTTGTATAAGAATTAATTATTCATGTGATTAATTAAGCCTGTTGATCCTGCGTGTTTATGAGCCCCTCATATAGGTTCTATCACCTGCATAAAAATACTTGTTGCAAGAAGACTTAGAAGAGCCATGAATACGATTAATCTCATACTCATTTCCGGTTAGTAAATCAAATAATTCTTCAATAGTGAGAGAGTTAAACTCTGGCATCATGGCATGCATGGCAGAGTAGATTTCCCAGCTTGCAGGTAGAGCTTGAATAACCTTCAAGTTTTTCTCTCTTTGAGAATACTTGTTTTTGTTGATCATGGCAACTTCGATGAGCACTTCTGTGAACCTGTGCTTCATTTTTACTATGGTCTCAGCAGGCTGCATCTTAAACTCCTTGAACTTTGTTACAAGCCATGGATAACTAGTTTTCTCGAATCACGTCTGATCCCAAGATTAGCAGCTTGAGTGTATCCCAAGTCTCTTTCTCTGTTTCGAGATATCGTATCTTGGCCAGGTGCATGCATTTGACCATGATGGAAATAAGTCATTTGGCAAAATCATCAAGACCTGCCTCCTTTCTTTCTTCAGTAGTATATTCCTCGATGTCCTTCTCCTTTTCTACAACCTTTGCCTTAGGAGTTGGACCAATGGCTCCTTCAACTTCTACACTCTCCTTGTGCATGATTTCAATTGGGCCATGATTGATGATTTTCCACATCTTAATATGTTGAGCCTTTAGGCACATCATAATTTTGAAACTTTATATTTAGTTTTGATGATGGTCTTTCGAAACACACTTAGCTGTTTTAGAGTTTAAACTGTTCTACGTGTAAAACAGATCACTAGATATAAAGTGAATCCTGTTATAGAACAGATTAAGAGATGACTTGATATGTAAAGGAAATATTCCTATAGAAGTCAATCTTCACTTAGTATAGGATGAAGGTTAAGATTTCACGCCAAAAGTAATCGATCTGCTGTAACAGACAGTGGCCAGATCGATGACCAGATCGATATCTATAGCAAGGCATCAGATCGATTAAGTCATCAATCCACCAGCTGACATCATCCTACACATCATATATTCTTACCACGCCAAGACTGAAGTCTATCCAACAGGGATTGGAAAGAGAATCTTCGATAGATCATAAAGAAGGAAAGAGATCGTTAGCAATCTGCTTTCCATATCTTGAAGATTGAGTTAACACACTCTACATGGCAAGAAGAGATATGATGGACATCATTGATTGGCAATATTCCATCAATCACACGCTAATTAACAAACGGCTAGAATTTTCAATTCAATGCCTATATATATGTTTGAAGTTCAAATCTGGAAATAAAAGAGAACACACGCGAGATATACCACGAATACACTCTCAAGCTTTCATTGATCCAGACTAAGAGCTTCAAAAGACTTGTGATTCTACATCACATCAACCAACCTCGATTGAAGTCTGTCTTGTCGAGAGGAAGCATATCACCTTGCTAGCTAGTAGGTTTCTAGTGGTAACGTAGAGGTAATCTGTTGTAAAGGGACACGACCCTTATTTCGTGCATAAGTATCTCTCTAGTTGTGATTGATACTTGTGACTCGTTCTCCACGAGTATAAAGAAGCAGAGTATCCTAGTAGTGGATAATCTGGTCTAGTTTTGACCAGATCGTGGACGTAGGGATTTCCCGAACCACGTTAAACAGTTGTGTCATTTACTTTCCTGCATCCTTATTCTCAGTTGTTTATTATTCTAACCTTCTGCACTATCATACAAACTGCATATCAATCAATCTGCTTAACGATCCGACTATCTTTAAAGGTTTTCTTATAAGAGCACTCATTAAATCCACCATATTTCCGCACACACAACACTCAGAAAGTAATAAGATCACTCTTATTATTGACTAAGTGTCTTTCACTAAAAGAGCAATCTGTTTGGACTTAACTGGTATCGATCTGTGTATCAATCTGTTTAAGTCATCTGCCGAGCAATTTCTTATACAGAATAGCTTGAACTCTCTGATAATTTATCAAGTAAACTGAAAAGTTTGTATTTGGTGTATTCCCCCCCCCCCATACACCAAACCTTGCTCTTTTGGGACCAACACACGAACTAGTTGTCCTTCTATACTTAAAAATATAAGATTAGTTTAATGCAAGTGCGATGAGAAAAACATTTTTCTAAGATCTATTCAATATGACCACATAGAGATTAAACTCTTGTGAAACAAAAAACAATGGTCAAATTGAACCACTACTCTGATACCACTTGTTGGTCCCAAAAGAGCTAATATTGGTGTGCGGGGGGTGGAGGAGAATACACCAATTTGTAACTTTTAGGGTTTTCTTGATTAACCTTAAAAATCAAAGCTTAAACAAACTTAACTTCTAAGATAGCTTGGGTTGTAAGCTTAGTTCTTCTTTTACAAAGAACTAAAAAAACACAAATAAGGCGTTGAATATGTGAATAACAGTGATTAAGAATAACTTGAAGAAAGTTAAACTCAAACGAAGTTGTGTGCGGAAGTTGATGGTTAATAGCTCTTGTTAATGCGAAAGCTTTTTTCTTAACTCAAGTAGTTAGCAAGTTGTTTAATAGCATTATATGCAAGTAGTGGAAATCAAAGTAAAGATAGTAAGATAAGAACACACGAGTTTAACGTGGTTCGGGTGAAACAACCCTACATCCACGGCTTGACCAAACTAGATCAAAATCCACTAACTCTCCTTTCTTTATACTTATTGAGTACAATCCACAAAGATCAATCAAAACTAAATTTAATCTTTGTGCATGATTTTAAGGTCGTGACCCGTTTACAACTTACAAACTTCGAAGATTGAAAACTAAAGAAAAGACTAACTACGATCACACTTGATCTTTGGTTTTGAGTTAGTAAGATTTCCAGAAAATGAAAGCTTCAAGCTAGGTTAGCACTTAGAGAATTTTGGAGAACTTGAAGTGCTTTGAGCGATGAATGCTTGAAGATTTTTTAGTAGAGTTTTGGCTTTCGTAATGGCATAATTCTCGTACTCTTTTCTGGAAGTGAATGTGGTATTTATAGAACCATGGCTGAAACTATTTGTTAGAGAGATGAAGTGTCCTTCTTCATCGCATTAATTGCAGCATTAAATGCACGGTAAGGTGTTGTTGCACGCGCCGCTTGTAATGCTTGTTGTTCCACCTTTCACGCGATTTTCAAGTTGCCCTAATAGCAATGATCTACCGTACATCTACTTGGATATTTTTGTACTTCATTCCTTAAAATATAACCTTTGATGTGACAACACACTGGATGGTTGATTTAAGAAAATTTTAGGTATACCGACAGTACACCATAGTTATCGTATGGACCATCTAGTTGCTTGTAAACTTGCAACTCGTTTGCAATGATCTAGCCAACGATATGCTTATCAAGGATCAATGTGTTTGAGTTCAGTACGAGCCACAAAGATCAATCAAAACTAGATTTAATCTTTGTGCACGAGTTTAGGATCGTAACCCTTTTACAACTTACAAACTTCAAAGATTGAAAACTATAATCTAAGAAAAGACTTAATGATCACACATGATCTTTGATTTTGAGTTGGTAAAATTTCCAAACAATGAAAGCTTGAAACTGGGTTAGCACTTGTAGAATTCTAGAGTACTTGAAGTGCTTTAAACGATGAATGTTTAAAGATTTTTGAGCAGAGGTTTGGCTTTAGCAATGGTAAAATTCTCGTGCTCATTTCTAGAAGTAAATGTTGTATTTATAAAACCATGACCAGAACTATCCGTTAGAGAGATGAAGTGTGCTTCTTCATTGCATTAATTGCAGCATTAAATGCACGGTAAGGTGATGTTATATGCGCCGCCTACAATGCTTGTTGTTCCACCTTTCACGCAATTTTCTAGTGCTTTGCCCTAATAGGAATAATCTACCGTACATCTACTTTGATATTCGTGTACTTCTTCCTTAAAATATACCATTTGATGTGACAACACACTGGATGATTGACTTATGACAAATTTAGGTATATCGGCAGTCCACCATAGTTATCGTATGGACCAGCTAGCTCTTGTAAACTTGTAGCATGTTTGCAACGATTTGCTTATTAAAGATCAATCTGTTTGAGTCCAGATTGATACTTTGATTCTTCACCTCGATTTTTGAGCCAATTATAAGTTGAACAGCGAGATAAGAGTTGGACAGATTGTTTGGTATCAATCTGTTGGTTATGGATCAACAAGTTATTAACTTAAATATCGATCTTTTTTTATATCAGATCGTTTTGACAAATGGCTCCTTGTAGTGTGAGATTCTATACTAAGGAAGTAGATCGTTCTCTATAGGACAAGTCGTTTGACATTGACTTATTCTTTACAAACTATCGAGTTGTTCCTTCTATAGCTAGATAAACAGATTGTTCCTATAAGTAAGTTTGAAAATTCAAACTTCCTTTTTACAACATCGATCTGTATAAAATCTAAACTCAAAAAATAAACTAAGTCTAAAACCATAGCAGGTAGTTCTAACAAGGAATACATGTAGTTGCTAAATAGGGATAGATTGTTATGATCGATCTACTCCTTTACAATTTTAGCTAACTGTTAATTTAAATTTATACATGTTGTTATAATTATGAATATGCCAACGATAGCTCATAAGAATAATACAATTTGTTTAAAGATCGACATGCTTCTTTTATAAATCGAATTGTTCTTTAACAGATGATATTGATCACTTGGTTTTAAAGAACTTATAAGTATTGTTTCGATAAACATCATCAAAAATTAATTAATTTTGTGGTTTTCCCAACAACAAAAAATGGGTTAAAAGAAGAAATGAGGAACCTATCGTAGATTATAAATTGAAGACATTTCAGTCACATAATATGACTAGTTGGATAACTTATTTTGTTATGCTTGGTGTGCAAGCATAGTTTAATGTCACATAGTTTTTTATTGCGAGTTAAAAAGCTCTTTCTTTGTTAAGACATGCCTATTTTGTAAAGTGGACAAGTGTAAATGTATAAATCAAGCAATTTAGTAATGAAAATGTGCTTAGTTTTATGTTTATTTGGATTCAGATATCAAACATAGCATATCAAATTCTTAATCGAAAATTAGAGTTCAAACTTAGTAACATAAGTCAACATATATCTCCATCATCATCCAACTTAGCACAATGATCTTATAAAAAAAAATTCAAACCCAAAATATTAAATCAATATCTCAAACCCGCACAGAAAACAAACTAACAAATAAGACAACATGTGAACTCTCTGACAAAATTCAGATTTAACCATTAAGTGTAATAACATATTATCATCTCAACATTTAACTCACATCTCCCAAAACAACTTGTAGTAAATATGTAGGCAAAAATTCATCACCACGGAAATATGCAACCAAAAATCCATCAACATCTTATATAATATCATCACATAAACATCAATACAGAAATATCTCACACAGAAAAATCGAAAGGGAAAGATTTCACCATAGATACATCAAAAGAGAAATATCTCACCACTTTGAACATTCCAGGGACCAAACATTCTCAACATATGGAGGTGGGCACTTGGAAAGTTTGTCTAACACACCAAAAGCTCTTTCACTACAACCAACTGTTTCCTCAACGCCAAAAAGCCCTCAGAATCTATCCATTGAATGAAGACATAATATGCATTCACCTCATACTCCTCTTAATCCGTCACCATATTATTTTTTGTTGGTCCCTAAAGAACATGTATTGGTGTAGGGGGGGGGGGGGGCGGCATACACCAATCACAAACTTTTGCATTTCTTGCGTATTAACATATCAAGAGCACTGGTCAACGCAAATCGTGACTTACATATAGAGATATGATATGTTCTATATACAGAACAAATAACCTTTCATAGATGATAGTCTTAACATATAGAGTGAGTTATGATCTTAATAGATGGTTTGTAAGATAGAGTCTGTGCGGAATGTGGTGGTTAAGTTGTGTTGCTATTTTAATGAAAAACTGTATTAAGTCCAAGCGTTCCTTAAACAGTGTTTTATCCATTTTTGGTCTCGTTTCTCTCGCAATTTAGATTCATAATGTTGATTATTGTTGTTCGGATTGATGCTTTGGTCTTCTATATGTTGCATTGTAGGTTATGATCGACAAAAATAGAGTAGCAAAACTCAAAAAGAGAAACGAGACGAAAAGGCGTGAAAAAGAAGGAGTGAAGACATTGCGTAGGGGTAGTGATCACTACCCCCCCTAGTGATCACTAGGTCTCTTAGACAGAACAAGGGGGTAGCGGTCACTACCCCCATGGATTTTCCCATAACATAGCGTGGGGGTAGCGAGCGCTACCCCCTAGCGCTCACTACCCCCTGCAATACATTGGACGGACAGAAAGGGGGGCTAGCAACCGCTACCCCCCTAGCGGTCGCTAGCCCCCCTACATGGCGAAGGCACAGAACAGTGGGGTAGCGAGCGCTACCCCCCAGCGCTCGCTAGCCCCCTGTTTCCACCATTCATGCAGCGAGCCTAGGTAGCGTTCGCTAGCCCCCAGCGAGCGCTACCCAGGCGGGATTTTCTTCTCCTATTTAAACCTCCACGAGTGATTTTTCAGAGATCTCTCCTTCACGTTTTTACTTCTAGTCTAGGGTTTAGACCACGAGAGAAAACACTTTTAGTCTAGATTTTTATTTCATTGTTCGTTCTTAAAATTCGTTGTTGATTTGTTCGTGATTCAAATTCGGATTCTTAATGCATTATTTTTTCTTTCAATCAGTGAGTTCTTTTACTGCTTTCTTTATTGCTTTATGAATTATTTTCTTCTTGTTCTTCTCTTGATTAATTTCCAATTCATTAATCAAAATCATTTCAATCATGTTAATTAATCAATTCAAGGCATGTTTAAATTCAGTTTCCTTAATTCATTGTTATTAGATTTAGGATTTAATCGCTTAATTAATTTTCGCCTAGTTATTCGTACTTTAAGTTCTTTGATTTCATTCGTCTAGATGGATTAGATTAGAAAGTTAAAATATCAAAACTCCTTCCTTTTAATTGCTTTCAGTCTGCAACATAGATAAAGCCCTGCTTAGCCTTCCTTGAGAATACGACTTAGGGTCAACTTATTACTCTATAACGAACTCGTACTCTTGCGAGCAATTTAATACAATAAATTGGAAGTATATCGGCTGGAAATATTCCTCGTGCCCCATGGTGAGTCCCTTTATCGGACAATGGGTTTGGTCTAAACAACGCCACGTACTGACGGTTTAAAATAAGTTGGAAAAAAACAGTAGAATAATACAAAGTGTTGCAATTTAATATGCAATGGATAATTAGAAATTATGTACTGAAATGAAGAGAAATAAAGTAAAGAACAATGTTTTTACATGGTTCGGGAAACCCCCTACGTCCATGATCAATCTAACAATTGATAATCCACTAACTTGGATTATCTCTTGTTTAGACTAGTTGAGTACTAGTCACAATTCAAGTCAAGAACTCGACAATATTTGTGCACGAGTTAATGGATCGTAACCTTTACAACTTATAAAGAAACTGGAATTTGAAGTTTTCTTCCTACGGAAAGCTTAAGAAACAAACTATGGAGGAAGAACTTAGAACTACTGGGTTTTACAAAAGAGTATTCTGATAATACTTTAAGTTCTAAGAAATATTCTAAGCTTAAGAAATCTTGAATGGGCAAGCTAAGAATAGTTTACCTGAGTACTTAGAAATCTCTAAGAGTTCGAAGAGCTTGAGAAATTCTTCAAGGTATGGGCGCATCGATAACAATGGAGGCTAGAGATTTTTGCAGAGTTTTTGCTTCAGTGAATTTCCCATCATTTACTCTGAGGAATGACATGAAGTATTTATAGAGGAAGGAATCAGAAACTAGTCGTTGGAGTAGAAACTAATCATTTGTCCTTATGTACTTTCAACCATTAATACGTCATTTTTGCCATTTGAGTTATCGTTCTTTAACAGGTTTGAATTGCATTATCAGAAATGGTATGTGGAAACAATGATGACGTGGCTTATAGGAACATATATGCAGATGTTAGGTAGATCATTAGCTTATCTTTCACATTGGGGATAGATCATCTTCTATGATCTGTGTAACTACAAATCATCATCTTGATACATATTTTTATCTTCTATTGAGTTCTACTCTAACTCTTGCAAGTGATCCTATAGTGCATATTCAAACTTGATATGTGTTTTACATTTTGATCAATGCCTAACTAGTCTAAGGTATAGATAGATCCTTATGCTACAGATCATAAACTTGATTTGTTCTTTACATTGTGATCTCTCTGTTTCTATACTTAACACAATAATAGTTCTTTTTTAAGATCAATAGAAAAGGAATTTAATCATAGACATGAGCATGAGGTAAGAAACCTCCCCAAAGAAAAAGTTTACATACAACTCAATGGCTTAGGCACCCATCTATGAAAATCTCGACTACTCAACACCATATGACTATTGCAATCTAGCCAAGACCAAATTCTAATTTTCAAATTGAACATGATTCTCATCGTATCCCACTTCTCATCCTTAAACACAACGATATTTCTTTTACACCAAATTAACCAAACGAGAGCAACCCAAATACACACGCAAACCTAATTTCTCTTCTTTCCCATAAGCATATTTTTGAAGCAAACAAAATGATCTTTTGGCTTCTCCAGGAACGCAGTGGATATGGTCAGCCACCGTTTGCACTCATTCCACACTTTTGCGGCCAACCTGCACTCAAACAAAATGAGTTCTAAAGATTTCTCTTTTTCTTTACACAACAGACATTCTGTAAAGATGTTCGCTGGAAGGCAGTTGCGTCTATGTAAATCAACTCTGGTTGGCATCTTCCGACTTAAAATTCTCCAAGCTTGAACTTTGGCTTTAGTGATTGCACCACACTTCCACAACTTCTGATACATATCCTTTTCGTGTTGCATTTCAAATCTCACGCTCATAGAGAAATTAATAGCCTTCTTTAACTGAGTATTTAACATCTTTTTCTCTCCAACACCACCTATCTTCAACATTCAAAAGAAACTTGAACCTGCTTAACACAGTACCTAGCTCGTTTAGATCAATCAGATCCCTTTCTCTCAACTCTCTTCTCCAGTTCCATTCCCACACTCATTCCCCACCATCCCTTTTTAGCACCCCCATCTTCCCAAAAAAATTTCCTCCCTCCCCCTCTCCCACGACTCTTATTTCTAGCACAAATCAATCTCCACCACAGCCCGTTCTCATCTTTTAACATTCTCCATCCCCATTTTCCAAGAAGTGCCTTATTGAACCGGTGAGTATAGGAAATTGGGTTAACTTTCTACAACTCCCATCCCCCCCCCCCCCCCCAAATAAAATTTCATTGTAGAAAATGCAACTTCCTAAACACACAAAGTGGTGCACGAAAAACTGACATAACATAAATGGGAAGAGCTTGTGAGCACAAATTTAACAAGCGTAATTCTCCCACTCAAAGAGAGTTTAATATCTCTCCATTTACCTAGTCGATTCTTCACTTTGTCGATGACATAGTTCCAATCCCTTTCTTTTCTAGACTGCAGCCTTCCATCATCCCCAAATATTTGAACGGGAGCTTTCCAACTTGACACTGTAAAACATCCACCATATCTGCAAACAAGCCTGCATCTGCCTTAATCCCGACCAAAGAGCATTTGCTAATGTTAATTTTCAAACCAGTCAATAACTCGATCAAAACCAAAAATCTTCGAAGAAACAAGGCATTTTTCAAGCACACTTTTCCCAAAAAGACTGTATCATCAACATATTGAAGATGCGACACAAAGCTAACCCAATTTCCTATGCTCACCGGTTCAAACAGATTCTTCTCAACTGCCCTCCTCATCAGAATTGTAATGCTATCAATCACTAAAAGAAAAAGGAAAGGGGAAAGAGAGTCCCCTTGCCTCAGACCTCTCTCCAAGCAAAATTCGTTAGTTGGGCTTCCGTTCACCAAAACCGAAGCTTCAACCGTGGAAACACATTCCTTAATCTAACCTATCCATATATTGTCGAAATTGAAAACTTCCATCATGTTTTCTAAAAACTCCCATCTAACTAAGTCATAAGATTTTTCGAAATCAATTTTGTAGAAAAATCCCCCCTCTTTTCTCTCCTTAAAATGCTCGATTACCTCGTTCAAAATCACAACACTATCTAACATCTATCACTTCCCAATGAATGCAGACTGACAATAAGATATTATCCCATCTATCACGCACCTCATCCGATTCATCAGAAGTTTGGAAATAATCTTATATGGACCCCCAATCAATGAAATAGGTCTATAATTCTTGAGCTCGGTGCCTGAACTTCCTTTAAGGTTGGAGTGATGAAAGAGGAGTCTAATATGTTTAGCCTCTTTTTTGATCGTCTAAACTCATATTTTCCATTTTTTTATTCGTGTTATTTTCCCTCTCTGCATGATGTTTTGGCTCGATTTACAGTTCATTTTATGTTTCAGGGTCACAAGCTTAAATGAGTGTTGAAGTTGGAAAAGAGACGAGAAAAGATCAAAAAATGATGAAAGAGTGAAGACTAGTGCCGAGAGCACTAGTTAGCGGCCGCTCACTAGGTGGTGTGTGACAAGGCCAAGCCACAGCCGAGCCAGCGCGCCAGGGTCAGCGGTCGCTGACCACATGGCTGACTTGGTCAGCATCCAAAGGCCATGCCTGCGACTAACGGAACCGTGCCACTCAGCGGCCGCTGACTTTGAGCGGTCGCTGACCTCCCCTCTCGCCTATAAATACCCAATGTGTTTCTCATTCAAAAGAGACGATTTTTCAGAGACTTTTATCATCCCTTTCCACACATTTGCATCTATATTTTGAGCACCTCTCGACCTATTGTTCTAGGGTCGAGACTTTTGATTTCTAGTTAGTCGTTTCTAGTTTTAGAATTCGTACTCGAAGGATAGCCGATCACAACATTCTAGTTCGTAGTTCCTCTTCAGTTTTTTCATTGTGGATTCCAGACCGTTCCAGTTATTAATCAAGTTTGTTTTCCATTTATTATTCTTGTTTCGTTTATTATCAAGTTCGTTTATTTGTTTATGTTTTCGGGTTCTTATTTCATTTTCGGTTTCCAAAGTACTTCCCGAATTCCTTTTGATTCCGATTTCTAAGTTACTTGCATTCTTTTTCGCATCTCGTTTTCTTAGTTAGACAATTCGGTTCTTCATTGTTTTCCCTAAGTGTAGAGTTACATGCTTTTGTTATTTATATTTCTTGCCTAGTTTTAAAACCTTCCAAAATCATTTTACTTGCTTTCGTTAATGAACAAAGAATTAAATTATCCTGCTAAGTCTTCCTTGAGAATACGACTTGGGTTGACTTATCATTGCTAGACGACCTCGTTAAGATTGCGAGTGACTCGAAATAATTTTAGTCGAACATAATCCCCTAACCAGCCTGCTGTTTTTGTAAAATTCCATCATAAATCTTAGAATATCCGATTTCAACACTTCCCAACAATCTTTAAAGAAGGTCATGTTGAAACCATCCAACCCAAGACTCTTCCCACCGCTACATACCTTCAGAGTGTTCCAGATTTCATCTACTGAAAAAGTTGTCACCATTAAACTCTTATCCTCCACTTCAATCGTTATGATGTTATTATCCCCTGAAATTTTCAGCGTTACCAGATTCTTGTTCTTAAAATGTCATTTGAAACTTTCAAAAATAAATACTTTCACTTTCTCTGGATCCAAGGTCCAATCCACGTTAATCTCAATGCCAGGAATCTCACACTTCTTTCTCCTACAATTTATGAACCTATGGTAAAGCCCCGAGTTAACATCATTGTCTAATTCACTCATCTTTACCTTCTGAGACAAAATGTTGTTCCTATTTTTCATATCTCTACTCAGCAGAGTCTGCTCCTTACTCCTGGAGATGTGTTCATCGACTTCCAAACCTAGCGCATCATCAATTATGTCCCACTTTAAAATTTTCAATTTTCTAAGTTCAATAGTCTTGTCAACATTCCCAAAAACCTCCTTGTTCCATCTCTTTAACTCTCCACCCCCCCCCCCCACCACCCCCGAGTTTTCTTGTAACACAAAACCCCCCATCCATTGACCAAAGATGCCCTGCATCGATTCACAACAAACTCTTTGAAATCATGATGACCAAACCATGCATTTATGCTTCTAGAAAGTTTTGGCCTCCAATCCTTTACTCCAGATTCAACCAACAACGGGAAATGATATGAGAATCTATCTGACTCTTACAACTCCCATCTGTTTTAGTTCAATTCTAATTGATCTCTATACAACAAATCGTTAACTTGATGTGATGTTTTGTACATTGCAGATCAATTGACAAATTGTTAACTCAATCTGTGCTTCTAAGAGCTGTAATTTATATCTAAGTGTGTGTTTTGTTAAACATCATCAAAACTTATACCTAAGGGTTCCCAACATCTGCCAATGCTACAACTCTACCGCTCAGAGGGATGGAGTTCCCACTGACATAATTGGCCTCAGAATCCTCTGCATGAAAGCTATGATTGAATGATATAGATCCACCACAAATCCAATATGGGTTGTTGCTCTCCACATGGGCATGCGTTGTACATTTCATGCGATGGTTGAAGATCGGGGATTGAGAACCTAATATTTGACCTTGAGAAGCCAAGATCTGAGATGGAGAACCCAAGATTGAGGCTGGAGAACCCAAGATTAGGCATGTAGAACCCAAATTTGAGATGGAGAACCCAAGATCGTGGCTAGAGAAGCCAAGATCGGGCATGCAGAACCCAAGATCTAGGACAACTATGTCAAGATCTGAGCTGGAGAACCCAAGATCTCACGCCTCAGTGTTTCTGCGGAGAAAGTAACACCATAACAACATAAGTTTTGCTCAGATAGAGGGGCTCTTCATGAATCTCATCATACATCTCAAAGTAGGTTAGATTTAAGGTTTCTCGTGTAGTATCTGTAGGGGGATGACAACTAACACATATCCATTGTGGATCGTTGCTCATCATAATGGTGGATAATTAGTTCCTCAATTAGGATTTATGGTGGAGAAGAAGGGCATGAATCTCCACGAGAGATGGAGCAAGAAGAAAGAGAGAGTGTAGCTCATAGAAAGAGTGTATTTATTAGGGTTAGGGGTATGTAGATGAAATTATAGAGATTATGCCAAATAAATTTAGCTCAAAAGGAAATGAGGCTTTTGAAGTGAGACATCCTAATATGATAAGTGTGGCTTTTATGTTGGGATTGAGGGAGTGATAAATAAAATTTATAAATAATGTATGTTTTATGTTGTACTTTAAAATATAGCTTAAAAATAAAATGGGTAATTTATCAAAAGTACCCTATTATGTAACATATAGCCACAAAATGCCCTATTTGTAAAAGTTGGACCCAAAATACCCAAATTGACTAAAATGCCCTTAAACCTAACCCCCTCTCTCTTGGTATAAAACGCATATCTCTACCCCCTCTCTCTCTCTCGCCTACAGCTCTCGGTCAAAGTAACATAATTACAAGGTGTCAGCCATGGTGTCAACTATGTGGGTCCCCCGCGTCAGCCAGGTGCACTCCCCCGCGTATTACGCTGCAAGGTGTCGCCCCATGTGAGTCTGTAGCGAATAAAACAAAGTAAAATAATTCAAACATGCATGCACTGAGAGATGTATGCGAGAGAGAGAAAGTATGGTGTATTTAAAAGAGAGAGTGAGAGGAGTTCTTCATTTTTCAATTTTCTCTCGGGTTTTAAAAATAGAGAGAGACAACCGGGTTTTGCAAAAATAAGAGGAGTTCTTCATTTTTCAATTTCCAGGTAAATGAAATTAATTTCATATTAATTGTAAAAAACATTAATTTCATATTTTTTGTTTTAAAACTTAAGTTTGATTTAATTATTTAGGCCGGAGAAGCGGGAGAGCAACGACCTTTTTTGTTTACTTCACGTGGAAAACAATGGCACATGAGGTATTTTTAAAAAAATGTTAATTATGATTTATATTTGATAAATAGAGGTATTTATTGTTATTTATATGTGATTATGATTAAATGATTTTAAATACATGTTTGGTGTCGATTATCATGTTTTTTGTTTAAATGTGATTATCATGTTAATATATTTGTAGTCGGCGTTTGATTACTCATGTTGGTAAATAAATGTAATATAATTATTTTGTGATATATATAATTATGTGATATAATTATTAGAACATGATAAAATGTTATTCGCTATAAAATGACTCTAATTAACATGTTGGTAGTCTTCACGAATAAAATGTTCTTCGCTATATTAAAGGAATAAAGTGGAGTTAATTACTATTCACGAAATCATGCAATTCGTTTACTATTCAATAATGTTACACATTGTCCATAGTCTAATGACTCTAATTAACATTTTTCTATTCAAAGAGACTAAGAAAATAGTATATAAAACAAAGTAATAAGCAAATAGGATATACCTAAAAATAATTATATATAATTATGTGATATATATAATCATCATTAAAATATATATACACATTAAATTTGATTACTCATGTTGTTAAACTTAAATAAATGTAATATAGTTATTTTGTAAAAAAAAAATTAAAAATATGGAAGAAAACATAAAACCCGGACGGTTTATGTTCCCGACCAAAACCGACCGGGTTTTCATACGGTACGTCCGGATTTTAACAAATGACGACCGGGTTTTTGAAAAAAAAATATAAATATTTTATATATAATTTTTTTAATTATAATTATAGGTTCTACAATTTTTGTAAACAAGAAAACAATATCAAACCAATTTTGTAAGTGTAGATTTGATTAAGTGATGATTAATTGAGTAGTTGAGTTGTAAATTGTGTTTATTTCATCATTATTTCATTATTTAATCCTAAATTAAATTGTTAAATAGTGTAATAGATTGATGTGTGCAAAATTATAAGATTTAACAAATTAAATGTTTATTAAAAACTAGAAGAATAATTATAACTTCTCGGGTGAAAAACATAATAAAATATATAAATTTCAAAACTTATATGATAATAATCTGAAAAAGTGAAAAAATAGCATCCTAAATATAAAACCCGCCCGGTTTGTGTTCTTGACCGAAACCGACTGGGTTTTTATATGTGACGTCCGGGTTTTACCAAATTACGTCCGGGTTTTTGAAAAAAAATAAAAATAGTTATTATATAATGTTTTTTAATTATAATTATAGGTTCTACAATGTTTGTAATTTTATTAATACCTAACTACTTGGATCATCTAACTTACCTGCTCGATTTATTACGAACAAGGTTTCAGCCTACCATCAATCTCCACGTAGATCGTGGCTTTTTTATATAATTATAGAAATTATGTAATCCTATTTAAAATCCCTTAATAAGCTCTATATACTTCCTTATCTAGGATGCTCGAATTATGCATGTCTCAAAATCTACGGTCAGCATGCATGACCTCTGGGATTATTCGATTCAATTTCTTGCAGATTCTAATTTGGTGGTTCAACCTATTCTTATTTACTTTATATTTTATGAACATCTCTTATTCTAAACACAATAAAGAGTAATTAATCAATATATATTGTTCTATAAATATATAGTATGATATACCTAAAATATTTAACGATAAAACGTAATATTAACCATTAAATATATTTCACAATTGCATGCCATAAAAGAAAATGCTCGTTAAATTATATTTAAATATGTTTATAAATGCATTCCATGAGATATTAAAGACTCCATATATAACTCAAAACTAATAAAATAAGAGGAAATATTAAAAGAAATAAATAGTATGAAAGACTTGCATGACACAGAAATATAAAATAAGAGAAAATATAAAAAGAAGGTGGCCAACAAAACCAATGAAAAAGCCACGACTTAAATCGGCATAACAAAACCAAACCCGGCAATTATGAGATTTGAGTTTTAGTTATAATTATATATATTAATGATAATTATAAATCCAAAGTGCGCCAAACCAAATCAATTCGAAGTGAACATGTTTAATATCACCATCGTTGTAATTATATATAGTAATGATAATTATTAATTGATTTATTTTTATGAATAATTAATAATAGATCCCGTATTTGAGACCTGAGCTTGTGGACTCGTCTGTAGTAGCGAGCACGTACTATAAGGAATCGATATTAGAAACAATTTCCAAGACATTAAGGCATGTAGGAGGTGAGCCTCTGTTGCAGCGTTTTATGGATGGATGTTTCGGTCATTTTGTTGACTGGAGACCGGGACAGAAGTGTTCCGGCGCGCTTTCGTATTTGGTGGCACGAATGGTGGAGCCTGACGAGGATGATGACGAAGGTTTATT
>JAPKLX010000087.1:899685-1065663 GCA_026898415.1 Leonotis leonurus
AATAAATAGCACTAAATAATTAAACCAAACTCATGCTCAAAAACTAACTCATGCTCAAAAACTAATTTAGAAAGTTTTTGGTTTCACAAAAATATATAAAGTTAAACCAAACACATCTTTTACACATCTTTCAAACTTATAAAATTAAATAGCACTAAATAATTAAACCAAACTCATGTTTAAAAACAATTAAAATTATATTTATATTTTTTCGTTCACCTCGTTGGATTTGAATAAAAATGAAATTAAAATTATAAATGAAATGTTTAAAAAATTAAATCATACCTCGTTGGATTTGAACAATTGCTTTCGTTCGAAAACCTTCCTCCACCTAGAAAACTTGTCCACAAACAACTCCTCTCCCAAAGTTGATAATCTGCCAAAATAACAAAAATTAAGGAAATAAATTAGGAAGAAAAAATCTCTATAAATTCATTGCTCTCCCGCTTCTCCGGCCTAAATAATTAAATCAAACTCAACTTTCAAAATAAAAATAAATGAAATTAATGTTTTTTACAATTATAATTAAAACAATTTCGCAAACCTCGTTGAATTAGAACAATTATTTCGATAAAGTTCTCTCTCGAACTAGGTCAGCATGGATTTAAAACAACTCAAACTACTAGAATTGATGAAATAAATTTTTATTACCTGGAGAATTGAAAAAAAATGAGCAAAACCCGGCGAAAATCACCCCAACACAGCGAAAACTTCTCCCTCTCTCTGTATTTGCAAAACCAGGTTATAACATATTCAAAAATGAAACCTCTCTCACTCTCTCTTTATACATGCATTTTTCTCTCTTTCCTTATCAAAATTATTGCATGTTTGCCACAATGGCCGACACTTTCACTGAGAAGACATAAAGCGGACTGCAGGAGGGTTAGAAAATTACGAAAATAACGAAAATAAATAGAAGTTTAGAAGGAACTTCATTTTATATCAAGAAAAATAAAATAAAATGAGTTTTGTATATTTAGGAAACAGAGTTAATATTAAATTAGTTTCCAAGTTAACTGATTCATTACGAGACAAAGGGCTGGGCGACAAAGGGCTGACGCGAGGGCCCCACGCATGAGTTGGCAAAGACTTGGAGTCATGGCACGGATTATGAGGCGCTATATGGCTATTTTGGCTGACACTTCTATACTATATGGGCATTGGGTAAATAAGAGTATAAGGTAGTGGGGGTATTATTGTCCTTTTGGGTAGTTTTGGGATAACTTTTACAATTAGGGTACTTTTGGGATACATGTTAGCTAATAGGGTAGTAATGGTATATACCCCAAAATAAAAATAAGTATTATAATTCGATTCACCTGACCACTAGTTCTCTTCTACCACCCGACAGGCGCCTAGCGACTTTTAAAACATTTTTTGTAATAAACTATATAAGATCGCTCCACCCCGCCCGATGGACACAACTTAATGTGCCCAAGCCAAATCAGCATACGAGTTACTATAATTTTTATTTTTTATTAATTTTATTATTTTATATTGAATAATATTAAATTATACCTTAATCAATAAACCCTAGTTGAAAAGTTAGAATTAATAAAAAAATATTAAAAATTTAATATTTATTTACGAAACATGCTACATCATTTACATGCGTATTAACTCTACCGGTGTCGGGTGGGTGAACATTTTCGATAAACTATAATAATAATAAAATTAAAATTGAGAAGACTATAAATAGACATTTGGTAGAGGGGATTCCATGAGAGCACCCAACGTCAGTTCACTGGCGAGAAATCGTGTACCTCCACCGCCTCTCTCTCTTTCTCTCCGCGCCCCTCTCTATATATACGCACACATTACACACACATGCCATCAAAACCCTCTTAATCAACTCCCAATCGATGTAAGTTCCTCTTTTCGTTACGATTCTGCACTTAAATTGTTCCTCAAATTAACCCCTGGCGGGAAATAATTCGATTGCATGTAGACCCTGTGACAATGTACGATTTCTTTCCGTTGATATCCGATTGTGTTATGATTGTTCTTTTACAGTGTTCTTGTGTTGTTGCATCTGTCCACAACTGCAATGCATGCAAAATTATTGCCTTTTTATGTGTTCTTTGTTCTTTCTGGGGCTGGAATTAACTCGTTAGTCAAAATTCGATTTTGTTTTGAATTATGTTTTTTTTTATTATCTAGTTTTCTTGTTTATTGTATTTGTGTTGATCTTTGAACTGGGTCCGTCCTCGATGTTTTCTTATGTTTCACCTGAGCTAATTTTCCCTCTATTTGAGGCGAATTAATTGGATTCTTCATGGTTTGGTGAGTTGTTTGCATTTTTTCGTGGGCTTCTGCTTCTGGAATTTTAGTAAAATGCAATTTCTATTTGGCGTTGCTGATCTATGTTTTTCTTCTTGAATAGCAGGTTATGCCTTTGAGATTTGAGAAATTTAGAAATCCAACATGCCTCTTTTGAAAAGAAAACCATTTGTTTTCATTGAGAAGCCTGAGGATTTAGACCCAGAAGAGTTAGTGTTTCAAATCCGATCCACAAAGGAAATCTTCAGGAGTTATAAGTAAGATTTGTTTCTATTCAAGTCTCATTGCTCATACAAGTTAATGTTACATGACACTCTGGATCTTATATGTTGTAGTGAATACTTGAAGAGGATTAACTTATATCGTAAAAGAGTCTGGACTTGCAAAGCTACAGGGAAGCGCAACCTGACGTATGAAGAAGCCTTGCTATCAGAAGAAAAAGCACCCAAAAGAATACCAAATATTCCTGCCCAATATGTAGCTCCTATTCTCCATGAAATCCAATTCAGTGAGTCCACTGCCTTCTACGTTTAACCATCTAATATAGAGTTAAATTATTTATATAGTGCATGTCCACTGTAAATGATAGGTTTTAATACAGGTTCTTTATGACTTGTACATTTACACATAGCATCATGATTGTCCAGATCATTTATTCATTTTCATACACATAAGTTCTAGATCTGTATCAAAAAAACAAGGTATAAAAGATATTACAACTTGCCTCTTGTACATTGTCATAGGTGTTATTCAATAAGTTCTAGATTTGTGACCAAAACAAGATTAGAAAAGAGTATGTCTTGCCGCTACTAAAAACCAGATAACAACTGGCATATAGTAGGCAACAAGGTGGTAGTTCTAATAATGTTTTCCTATTAGTGTGTACATCACTCAGTCTGTTTCTTCCCCGTGATTGACGACCTGTTCTGAGACAAAAGCCTCTTCAACTTGCATGGTCACTAGCATTACTTCCCCCTATACATCGTAGCACTACTATAAAGTCTATTTATTGGAATTTCTTATGAATATGGATGGTGGACCAGAGAGTTGAAAACACGGTTAGTTAGCAGTACTTCCTCCTATCTCGTACAACTACTATTTTGTCTCTATAGTGGAATTTCTTATGAGCATGGACCAGATGTATGTTGGAGTCGGGAACAGGGTTAGATAGCGGCCTGCTCTCTACTCAAAAACACATTCTTTGAATTAAATCAAATTGGTTCCAGAAGTATGAAAGACTTAGAAATATCAAATTAGTAATATCTAGCTATCTCAATTCTGAACCTCTTTTTTCTGCTCGGACACCAACAATGTTGTAGAAAATAGGGCTTGGGTCTATGTTTAGAATAGCTTTTTGATTGTGATAGTGACATCTGTGGGTGGTCTTAGAAATATCAAATTTGTAATATCTAACCAATGTTTGAAAAAACGCTGCCGAAACGCGCCTCAAGGCGCGCCTCAGAAAGAGGCGTTCGGTCTGCGTGTATGAGGCGTCGCCTCTGGGTGTCCGGGCGAGGCGCACGCCTCGGATGAATCGAGGCGCATGAGGCGCACCGAGGCGCACGCCTCGGATATTTATTTAGGCTACTGGGACAATTTTAAAACACAATTTTATTTTCTTTGGGCTTTTTAGTGTTTGGGCTTTAATTTATTTTGACTTGTTTGGGCTTTTTAAACCAAATGATCTAATAAAATAAACATAATTAAACATAATCACACCATTATCAACTCAGCCGCTGAGTCTCTCATCTCACGTACCCTCTCAGACACTCCAGCAGCCTCTCACACTCTCTCCACCCTCTCACTACTCTCTCCATCCTCTCACTACTCTCTCCAGCGCCCTCCCTCTCCATCCTCTCACACTCAGCGCCCTCCTCAAGCAAGCATCAAATCTTTTAAGATGTAATTTGGCATTTTAGACTTACATTTAAAAGTTAAGATTTATAAGTAGTTTGAAATTTTGGATCATATTTTGATGTGTTTTTATGCAATGGGTATGTTTTTATGTGTTTACTTGTAATTTATACGTAAATTTATGATTTACGCCTCGAATTTACGCCTCGTATCGCCTCGAAAATTACGCCTTGTGAGGCGGCGGGAAAACGCCTCGAGGCACAAAACGTTTTTTTAAACATTGTATCTAACTATACTCTGCTTCCTCTTAATTTGGGTTTATGATGTTTATCAGAGGTATGAATATTCATCTTCAATAAGGCTGTTGTTCCTACATATATTTTTTGACATTACATGCATTTTGGGAATTGGGAACAAGGAACAGTCGTAATAGCTGTAAAGGAAACTAAGAGTAACAATTCAGAACTAACATTGTTGATGCCATCTGATGATGTTTATTCAGACTTCAGAGCTGTGAAATTGGTGATTCCAGATTCTAAAAACAATTCTTTTGCATACTGCTGTTGTTTGCTGGCTATACAAGTAATCAAGTTATCATTTGACCTTCCATTTGTCTCCTTGTCTGATGGAGCAGAAATAACTCTTTCTTTATATATGTACAGGGTTAACCTCTTATATACTACTATACTGACAGAGCCATCAAATAGAAGTTAGTCCATGATAACAAACATTTAATTTGGCTATTGTATGCATATAGCAGAAATATAATACTCTCTCCTTTCATGAAATTCTTACTCACTTTGACTCGGCATGGTTTTAAGAAAGTAGTTGGATTTTTATGTATTCTAGTGAAGGGTAAATGTAAACTAAGTGGGTAACAAATTGGACAAACCAAAATGGCAAAACTTGTAAAAACTTTTGGATAGAGGGAGTATATTTAATCGTCTTAGTGAATTGCATGCAAGGTGTTTGTTTTTTAATTGCATCCTGCATCATTATACTGCATTCATTGAAATTGTTTGCTCCTTCACATTTTCCTTCTGGGATTGACCAACTTAATCAGTCTTTACAAAAATTTCATGGCAGGCATGCTGAATTTAAAAGATATGGTCAATACAATAGCTTCAAAGTTGCAAGGGCCTCTAAACGAGGGTGATGAACTATATGGAAGAAAAGATGGTCGTCTACATCCATGCAAAATTGTTGAAGTTGTTGAGGTTGCTGACAGAAAACAATATGAAATCGAGTGGCTGGGTGCTGATAAAAAAATGAGTGGAAATGCAATTGTAAATGCTGATGAATTGACAGTAAAGAATCCACCATTTACTAAAACGGCCCTGAAGGCTTTTATCAAAGATTCAACTTACCGAAATCTTCCTTGGGTTTTACATAACAATTTATCAAAGAAGTATGGCATCTCAACAATCCCTCCTGAAGAAATGAAAAGTAATATTTCACTACAAAACGGACTTGTTGTTTGTAATAGGAAGAAGAAGAAAAGTGAGACACAAAGTACCAAGGTGAATTTGACATTATTTTTAACTTGTATCCTTTTTACTTCCCTTAGAGATTTATTTATGAGATTGTTTCTGTTGATTGTACCAAGGCCTCGAGTGGAAAGGATATTATAGTATATGTGCGGAGGGATAAACTTAATGGAGCAAGTGGTGATGGAGGTAAGAGGATGGATGTCGTTATAATAAGTCCATTGCAAGTTTTCAGTCAAACTATCTTTACATATTTTGTCTCATGAAGCAGTGTATACTGTTTATTAATTGACACTTTTAACTTTAAAGCCGTAGAGACTGACAAAAGCTTCTATTGATGATGTTTATTATTCTAAGTTCTCTATGTTTTTTGTATCTATGTTGTCATTTCAATCATCGGGGATCCAGAAGATCAGTCCATGAAGTATCCAGTTGAGGACTTGCTGGTGATTCCTACTGCAGAAGATCTACTTCTGATGGAGAGGCCTTCCCCATGCAGGGATTTCAATGTGCCTATGGAGTGTGTCGGGGATCTTCTGATGGTGTGGGATTTTTGTACTTCTTTTTGGAAGCTATTGAATTTATCGCCTTTCTCCTTAGAGGACTTTGAAAATTCCCTTTGTTATAAAGACAGCACTCCAATGCTTATTGTGGAATCTTGTTCGGCTCTTCTTCGCTTACTTGTGAAGGAGAACGGAAAGTTCGCTGTGGTGGTAGAAAATCGGAAAAGGAAACCTAAGGTGAACTATTTGAAAGCTTAAGTTTCTTTGTAGTTTGATCTGGACATAAGTTTAACCATGATTAGCTTGTTTTCTTTTGCTGTTCCAAGATTTGATTTTGAAATACCTTTTTTCAGATTACACAGAAAACATGGACAGAATATCTACTCGATTTTTTGGAAACTACTTCTACCCCTGAATTATATACACATATAAGTACCATTAAACGAGGAGATTACGCCTTGTTAACGGTTCATGATAAATTGGCGATTTTCTGTGAACTGGTTACTCAAGCTCTAGATACAGAGATTGCAAAGAACATGTTGGATGAGTATATTGAAGAAAGACAGGCTCTTTCTGCTACACGGAGGGATGAAGCACTAGATGAAGGTCGAAAGAGGAGAGAAGAAAGGGAGCGTAGGAAGGCAGAAGCTACTCATAAAGGAATTAAAGATAGAATGAAATCTGGTGAAGGCTCACACAATGGTGTTACTCAGGAAAGAAACAGGTTGGGATCAGGTTAAGGTTGGAACTTTTTAATTCTATATTTGTTCCTTCCTCACTCTTTGACACCTTTTGACAGTGAGAATGAAGGTGTTAGCACGACTAAGAAAAATTCGAAGAAACGGAAGCTTGAGATGATCACCTATGAAGATGTTAATAATCCATCTAAGAGGGATATCCATAAATTGATGAAAAATGAGATTAAGGAATCAATAGAGATGAAAAGTGCTGAAGAAAGGGTAAGCTTTTTATTTGTGTCCCACGAGTGCGATCTATGTCTGTTTAATTTACTCTACAAGAGGGAGAGAGAGAATACTAAATATAGAAAAGGTAAAAATATAATGTGAGCTTTCCTCTGTTTCATTAACTTCCTATTTCATATGCAGAAAGAATTTCTTGAAAGGGAGATTGAAAAGAGATTCATACGCACGAATCCATTAGGGAAAGACCGAAATTATCTCAGATATTGGTTTTTTAGGCGTGATGGAAGAATATTTGTTGAGGATTCTGATTCCACACAGTGGGGTTATTACCAAACCATAGAAGAGGTATAAGGTTAATGGTCACTTTCTCATTTTCTATATCGGATTATTTTAAACAAATCTCTTTCTTTCTTAATACAGCTTGATGCTTTGATTGGCTCTATGAATGCAAAAGGTGAGAGGGAGAGAGGTCTGAAGAAGCAGTTGCAGAAATTCTACAGTAAAATATGGTGAGTCAATTTATTTATACCTATTATAGAAGTTTGAGTCTCTTCAAGCTTAACACATATCCTCCTCGTGTTATTGTTCTTACAGACTGTCAAGTAGTTTAATAAAATTATAACCTAAGATTTGATTGTTAAGATATACAGTTTAACATTGCTCAGAGAATGGCATAATCTCTTGTTAGTATAAAAAATGAATTAATAACAAAGTTTTTTCTTGTATTTTACTATTTTATGAGAGTTTTATCTTAACTGCTACATGACTTTTAGAATAATTTAGAGGAGATGATAAAGTATTGTAAAGGAATGAAAGTATTCTGGATTGAGTTAATTTAGTAGATTTTGTCTGTAATACACCATCATATAATTTTAGATTTTGTGAATGAAAAATATTCCATGACATGTTTACTTTTACATAATCATATGTACCATAGTGAGGCGTTTCTTGTTAGTCATGTTATTTGGTCTAAGCTTTTAAATATGTGGTAAGAAGTGACTCACGGAGATTTTGATCATTGAAGACTCACAAAATGCAAAAGGCATTGAATACTCACAATATGCAGAAGGGTAGATGCAAAAAATGTATGAGCTACATGATATATTGCTTTTCCTGATAGTACTAATCTGTTAATTGATACTCTGCTGTGCATAGCCTTAAGAACCGAATAACCGAAGCAGCCATGGCTTTTATATAACTTATATAACTGCAGTCTGCAGTAACTTATCCCCTTTATTCATCTACGAACAGAAATGGCGAAAGTGACCCTGATCAATGTCTAACCTACTAATTTTGTTCTTATATTAAATTTTGTAGCTCGGAACTACAAAAGAGATCAAATGAGGCTGATATGCATAGGGTTGCAGTGGAAGAGGCTCTGGTACGGAGGTCGACCCGTGTACGTGCCCCACCTAGGGAAAACCCAACGCACTCGTTCCTCAAGTATGTGAACAAGTTGAAAGATATGTAGGATTTAGATTGACAAATAGAATGTGCATAGAATCGTCATGTTGTTGGCAGATATTGATGCTGATTTGGGGGGATATACAGTTAGTAGCTGAGATTGAAAACCTTTACACATTCTTTGTTGAGACAATTTTGGGAATCTTGGCTTCAATGGCAAATATTTTGATGGAATTTTTCCATTTGTAATTGTTTGGTTAATTACGTTGTTTTTTTAAAGTGAAAATTATCATGCTTGACGTTATTAAGCACTTCTTGGTCACTTGATCTTGTAAATAAGTGTAATTTATCAGAAGCTGCATACAAAGTTGGAATATTTATGAGGTACAAATATAACTTTATTTCTTCATTGGCTTTAAGTTGCAAGCAAGATTAAGTTAAGTTTTACCATAAGAGAAAGGGTTATTGTATATACAATGTTTGTGGTTACTATACTTGCAAACCTGCAGTCAAAAGAATGGTTGTTTCCCGTATAATTACTAGCCTCCGTCCATCAAAATAGTTTGGTTTACATTTTGGCATTGTCCATGAAAATGGTTTACATTTAAACTTTCTTTTTATAGTAAGTGGACTCACTACACCCACTACGCATAACTCAATTTAAAATAATACTTTAAGTGAGGCCCAAACTCTACTAACCACCCACAACCAATTTAAACAATATATAAAGTGAGACTTTAACTGCATTCATTACACATCCACATTAATTGTCAAAACACAATATTAAAACTCGTGTCGGTTGGGTTAAACTGTAATCCATTTTCATTGACGGAGGGAGTATTTTATATTAACCTCAAATTGACATGCAGTTGTAGAGATAAAACTGCCTATAGGATTGTAGATTTGTAGCTAAGTTTTAATTTAAATTAAAATGCATTAATTTTCTCATTATTTAAGAAAATAGAAAATTCCAAGTAAATATTAAAAAAATGATTATACAAAATAGCCAAATATGATTATAAAAGTTAAATAATAGTCATCAACATAATAATATTTAAATTTTAGTCATTTACAAATTTCTTGTACTAAAATTCATTTATAATTATTTTTGCATGTATGGGTATGAATATTATGAATCGTATTGAATCGTACTACGTAATATTCAGTTTTATTAAACTGTACGTACGTATGAATTGTATGAGTGAATATTATTCGTATATTTCATACTATTCGTACAATTAAATTTAAGTAGAAGGGTATTGGTGATAATTCATATTCAAAATGACTAAAATTTAAATATTCTTATATTGATTGCTATTATTTGTGTTTTACAGTTTTTTTTTACTATTTTGTATAATTAACACCGTTAACAACATGCATGCAAAATGTAAGATTATATTTAATTCTATAAACCAAATCGGTAATAAAAAGAAAGAGGAAAAGAAACATGCATGACATCAGAATATTAAATCTCATTAATCCAACATTAAATCCATCAGAATATTAATCCACTGCACACACCAATCATATGCATGCAACACAATCAATTTATTGAATATGAAAAGCGTGGAAGCTAGGGTAGATTTTGATTTGTTCATAACACTAGTCCAAGCTGCAATAGAAGAGAGAAAGATAAAAGAAGGAAATGCAGTTTTCTTGCATGTGATATGAGAGAGACCCACACACAACGATGGAGTTTGGAATCGATTGATCACATGATCTCAATGATTGCACGACCAACAATGCTCTTCTGATCGAGGTGTTCGAAAGCTAGTGCTGCCTCTTCGAATTTGTACTTTCTAGTAACAGCAGACTCAAGATTGAAAATGCCTTGCTCTGCTAATTCAACGAGTCTTGGAAGGTCTTTTCTTGCCCTTCCTCCATATGACCCAATTATCTTTACCTTTCTGCGAACCAACTGAATTATATCAACCTCTCCTTTACCACCAGAAGGTGAAAGCCCAATCATTACAGCTTTGCCTCCTCCTCTTACACTCTTTACACATTGTTGAAATGTTTTTGGCCCACCTAGTGCTTCTATGGCTATGTCCACTCCCCTTCCTCCTGTCAGTTCCTGCATGCCCCAACCAATTTATTGTTTTAGAAATTTATTAAGTTATAATTAATATTTACGAAGATTAATGAACCTTAATCTTGGCAACAGCATCCTCCTTTCTTGAATTTATAGCATGAGTGGCTCCAAATGTCTTAGCAGTTTCAAGTTTAGCATCTTCAACATCCACTGCTATTATCTCTGTTGCTCCAAATGCCTTTGATATCTGCAAGACACTGTTTCGGTTTTCTATATTTTAACTATATGTGTGAAAATTATACTCTCGTATATAATACATCTATCCCGCTATTTATGTCATGTTTTGATCAAAATTATGATAATTTTTTTATCAAAACAGAATATAAATAGGGGGCGGAGTAATTTTTTCCAGATCAAATCCTAGAGATAATGTCAATTAAGTTTGAAACAATCTGATTAATTAACCTGAATATCTTATTTTCTAAAGTAAAACTAGATCCCGTCCTTCTAGCACAAATTTTATAGCATAACTACCCAATAGTGCCAGCCTTAGGATGTCAATTAAGTTGAATTGGATCAATGATTTGTGTTGCATTAATTAGAGAGGATCACAAATGGTATGACTAATAAGTCAAATCTTATAGGATCAAATGAGAACAAGTCCTTAGTAATAACTAGTAATTAATTAAAAGTGTTGATCATTGTATAATTTACAGTCTATATGAATTCTGCACAAATTTTATACACACAATACATTAGAATAGTGGTGCATTAAGTAATGTATAGAAATGCATTTTCACTTAATGTAATAAAATACTTCATGTAATTTAAGTGGATAGGTTTTATATATATAAGTAACACATACATACACTAAATCATAATTAAATCCCTAATTATATTATGTGTCATTCTTTATCGATACAACACACGATAAGGTAATTAAAAATATCCGAATTGCAATTAAAAAGATATTCAGTCTAATTGACTTGAACCGGATATATTATACTCCCTCTATCCCACTAAACTTTACACAATTATCTTTTTGGGACGTCCCACTAACAATGACACATTCCAAAAATGGAAAAAGTTATCTCTTAAAAAAGGTGTGGACTTTACCATATTTATCATTCTTACGCTACTTTATGCATTCTCCTTAATAACCGTGGCGGAAAAAAAATATGTCAAGTTTAGTGAGGCGGAGGGAGAATATATTTCAACCGCATTTTGATGATATTTATCTCAAAATTAAGTAAGTTGACCAGATTTACAGGCAAAAATATGGATAGAAGTGGTTAGTTACCTGGAGCCGACGCCGCCGATTCCAATGACGGCAACGGAGTTACCGGGTTTGACCTCAGCAGCATGAGCAACAGCTCCATAAGCAGTAAAAACAGCACATCCTAAGACAGAAGATTCAGCATAAGGCAGTGTATCTGGCAATGGAGTTAAGCCGTTTGCTGGCATCACGCAGTACTCAGCAAGTCCTCCCATGCTAAACATATACACTGGTTTCTCTGCATGCATGCGTTTCATTAAAATACGTACAATTGCAATTTGCAAACAAAAACAGAAAAATAAAAAGAGATTGGTGAGGAAAGTACGTACTAGAGCCTCGGAGAAATAAGCGTGTTTCCCCATCATAAAGTGTGCCTTTTGCTCGGTTATAAGCAAAGAAAGGCTCGCATAAGTCATCTTCACCCTGTTTTCATTACTTGCACTCAATATATATGGATATATATTTACATTTTTAATTAATTAAAGTTATATGTATACATGAAAGGAGATTGAATAATGATTAGGGTTGGATCTTGCCTTTGAGCAGTAGAAACAATCTCCACATGGCATTATGAATGCACCAATCACTTTAGACCCCACTGGATATCTGTGAACTCAAATGCAAAACTCACACCATCAAAAGAATTATAAGAATTTCATGCACTATACTTTCATCTTTTTGAATTTTTTATTTTCTATTTTGTTGTAATAAATCGGAAATTAAATTTCAAATAAGAAACTCGTGACATGAGTACTGTATATTGTAAAATATGTTGGAACAATGTTTAGAAATTTGCCATAAAATTATTGAAAAAGACAAAAGTAAATAGAATAATTATAGGTAGGGATTTATCAAACCTTTCAATGACTTTAGTGTGAGTGAGGGGGCCATGTTCTACCACTTCACCGGTAATCTCATGTCCGAGAATGCAAGGGCACGGAAATTGAAGGTCACCTTTGATCACGTGCAGATCCGAGTGGCACGCCCCACATGCTACATTATTATAACATTATTTAATTAATATCCACATTAGTTGTAAATTAATATTGGACCAATTTTGTCTCACTTTGTATCTCACCTTTTTTATGTTTCTTAAATATATTTATTATTTAATTAATATTTATGAATTATTATGGCAAGAAAATGTTTGAATCAAAAGAGACGAAGAGGTAAACAAAAATATCATTTAATTCGTCGATTTTAAAATAATAATAATAATAATAATAATAATAATAATGTTTTATGGTTACGTCACAAATGGGGATCATTATGTATATTGATACAAAATGGAACGATTGGAGCCATAATTGTAAGAACATTTGTAAAATTTCGTTTATGAACAGAAGAGTCATTTTCAAATAGTGTTCGATCAATTACGTATTAGTTAATATTCAATAAATTGATATGAGGTTATTGACAAAATTTTTTTTCTAAGCTACTTCGTTTCTTTTTGTCCAAGTCACTTCTTCTTTTGTTCAAGTTGTTTGTTTTTGTCGAAACTCACTTCAATAAATTTTTTATAATATTACATTCGTTCACGAAAAGTGTGTTATGAGGGAGATGACACGAGTTTTAAGAAAAAATAGTAAAGTGTGTTTTTAGTAAAGAAATAGACCCAAAAAGTCAAATATATGTAATGTTTAATATAATGAGTGTTTTGTGAAACAATTTCTAAAAAAAGAGTATACTTTTAGTGAACGATGCAAATAAATAATAAAAATATACTTTTTGTGCATAGACGGAGTATATGAATCAAAATTAACATTTATTAGCGTGCGTGTGTTAAGTTAGTGGTAGTGTGGTTAATGCTCAATGCTTAGATCTCGGGTTCGAGTCCTCCGTAACGCGACTATATAATTTACTTTAATGTAATCATTTATTTTTAAATAATAATAATAAAATTTATTTAAAAATTAAAATTTTAAAAATAATACTTTATTTTTGAAATTATCAACTCTAAAAATCATTTAAAAATGACATTAAATCTAATGTATATTATATTTGCATAAGATAAACTCTAGTACTAAGAATAAAATTGAATTTAATTTTTTTTAAGAATTTACTGAATTTCCATTGTAATTATGCATTGACTTCACTTTATCTGTAACAATAATTATATTCACTTAATATATATGCTAGAAATTATTATTGTGAATTAATTGTACAAAAGCAGATGTTGGGGAACTCTGTCCCAATACTATATATGTTATTGTTAGATGACATGGGTTCTAATATCAATATTATTATTTTAAACGTTAATCTCCTTTTGTCTTGCAAGGAAGGAGTGGATAAAAATGCTAAGAAAGCTTTTAGTGAGAGTTTTGGTTTGGAAGCTTCCACTCAGGTGTTGTATATTACTACCTCCCTCCATTTTATGGCTTACATTTTGATTGGCCATGAATTTTAATAATGTGGGTTGACTTTAATAGAAATATGTAGTTAGTGGAATTTGAGTCTCACTTGATATATTATTTTAAATTAGATTGTGTGTAATTAATGGTGTGGTTGATTTACTACAAATTGATGGTTTCAAATGCAAACCATTTTCGTGAGTATCCCAAAATGGCAAAATGTAAACCATTTTGGTAGACGAAGGGAGTACTATTGTTTAGATTTGAGGAGTACTCCAACTATATTACTTTCCCCTTCCATAAAATAGTTTACATTCTCTCGAAATTGAGATATCCATCAAAATAATTTGTGTAAGATTTTCAATTTATAATAAGTGGATTCACCACACTTACTCTTTCTTACGAAATTATAGTTCCTAATAAATAATTAAGAAAAATAAACCATAACATAGACAAATTAATTAAAGAAGAAAAAAATCGTTCCTAATATATAATTAACAATAATAAACCATAACAGAAAAAATTAATTAAAGAAAAAAACTAAAGAGAAAGTGAGATACATTAGGAGCTAGTGGAATTCATCATCTTAGTCATTTATAGTTTGATCCAAGAAAATTCTACACTAGATTGAGTCTACAAAAGTCGCACCACACATGTAATAGACTAAACAAGTAACATAGTATTGGAATTATATTTTACATTACTCTAATCATAAATTAAAGTTGTGTTTTTTGTTCTAAAACGAGGGTTAATAGGTATTTTTTAAAATCACTTTTTTTTTATCACTTTCTCATTTTTAAATTATAATTTCATTTTTTCTTCCACTCCCTCTAAAAAAGACATTATCAAATTATAATTAAAATTAATAATATATTTTATTTCATTTTGAATACATAAATTTATCATAACATAACTTAACATCACTAAAAATGCATTTATAATTTACTTTAACACATGGCCTTAAAAACTTTTCAATTTATGTTATGCGACTTCCGGTGCACTCGATCGACTTTGATCCGGACTAAATATGTCTAGGTGCACCTCAGAAATACAACGAGATATATAACGTGTGCGCAGAGAGGATGTTTGCCTAAATTTATTTTAAAAAATTTATAAGCTCTTGCAATAGCTTATAAAATGTCATATATTGAAAGCTTAATTATACATTGTGAAAGTGCTTGGATAAATGAGAATAAGCTCTTTAAATAATGACAAAAAATGACATTACTTATTTTGTAAAAAACTCTTTTTTTAATGCTTGTAATAACAAAATATTGTAGGGTTGTTTATATAATTTTATTGTACCCTATAAGTTAATGACAAAATAAGTATTTTTTAAATTCCAAGAACTTATCTTTACAACTTACAAGCTCTGAAATATCTTATTTTGCAAAACACTTTAAAGAGCTTATAAAGTCCTAAACAACTTATAAATTGTTTTAAGAAACTTATATGCTCAGTCAAACACCCTCTTAGTCCAGTGGTAGGATGTTAATATGCAAGATAATATATTTTAAATTTACGTTATCCGGATGCATGACTTTGTAATTTAAATTTATTATAATTCAATTTTAAAAAAGAGACATAAGCGAGAGAATGAATTAAATTACCCTTAGTTTTGATGAGAACTTCATTAGCTTTGGGACGTGGCATTTCGAAGTCTTCATAAGAAATGGGTTTATCTTTATGCCAAAACACCGATCCCCTCATGTACGACGGCGCTGTGTTCACGTGGTACCCCGCCGCTGTCATGCTTGTACCTTCACCACCGGAGTACCATCTCCGCCCATTCACGGCCGACGCCACGGCGGCCACGCGGCGGCTGCCTCCCATCACCTTGCGCAGTAGAAGGGAGCTCCGGCAAAACGCCATTTAGTAATTAATATAATAAATTGTTGGAGTTTGATGAGTTTGTGGAGCGACTACGTAGTACGTAGAATATATTCTAAATGGTTGGATAATTTAAATCAAAACGTTTTTGGAGCATGCAATTATTTTTTGGATTAGGTTTTTAATTTTTTATGTGGGGAGAAGAAATTATTGAAGGCACCAATGAATGCTTAGCCATACTGGCATACCTACTCACCTAACTTGTTGCCAGAGCAGTGATGAATGATGGACTCTGCTATAGGTCTCCCACAATCATCAGAGGAATCTTGTATATAATGTCTTGTTTCGATTTAAATAATTAATTAACTACTTATTTCAATTAAATTAAACATTATTATATGGATTAGTTAGTATAAAATGATGCATATTCTTGTTACTATCCATTGGTTTGTTAATTAAATATATATACACAAATTGATCCTTCAGATTCGACCGGTGGCTATTTTCCACCGGTGGATGCTATATTTCGACCGGTTGTCGTGGATTCAGGTTGGAAACATGCTTAAACACCTGAATCCATAACAACCGGTGGTGGGAGCCAAAAAGAGACCAACAACCGGTGGTAATAGGACCACCGGTGGTTGGGGTTTTTACCACCGGTTGTGGTGCTAAATGGGTGCAAACATGGTGTTACACCTATTGGCATTACAACCGGTGGTTTAAGATAAAAAAACATTAACAACCGGTGGTCAGACATCATCGGTGGTTGTTCTTTTGCCACCGGTTGTCCATTTCTACCGAATAAAATATAGATTAATAGTTGAATACCTGGTTTTTTGGTGAAAAACTCTTCAAATGGAGCAGATCGAGCTAAGCACCGAATGATTTTGAGAGAATTTTGGTTGAGTCAAAGTAATCATTACCTTATGATTGAATGTTTTAACATAATTTATTTGAGAAAAGGTGAGACACGTGTCTTGCTTTATGCAAAAGTGGGTATTTTTTGCATGTAACATTATGTTTTGGCTACTTTCAACATGTATGATGTTAAAATTGGGTATTTTTACCAATTAACACAAATTTTTATTTGGTTAGGAAAATCTCTTAGTCCAGTCCAATCATTCTAGATTGGATAATCTATTAACGGGTATTTTTACCAATTAACACAAATTTTTATTTGGTTAGGAAAATCTCTTAGTCCAGTCCAATCATTCTAGATTGGATAATCTATTAACCTTGGAGCGCTCACTTATTTATATTGGCAGAGTATCAATCATTAAGCTTGTCAGAACTAGATAAAACTCAGTACACGAGTTATGGATGGTTACCCTTACAAACTAAAATAAAAGATAAATCTTTCGTATAATCTTCCTTCTCTAAGAAAGCTTGATAACTGAAGCTATAAAAGGTAAAACTAGAACTATTATAGTTGTAAGTGTGATGCTATTACACGACTGTAAACGATTATAATATTAATTTTAAGCTTAGGATAAATCTTGATGGGCTTGGAACAAAATCTCCAAAAATATAGAAATCTTTCTATGCAACAATTGATTGATGGATTTAATGCTGACTAAGGTTTATTGCAGCATTTTGACTCACGAATTTTTCATTGTTGAATATGGAGAATAATTGAAGTATTTTGTAAAATTTAAGTCATACACCTCGGTATGAATTAACACTTTGAAAATTTATGGGCAGAGTTATGGCTTTGTAAAATACATGTAGCTAGAGATGTCATTTTTGCCCGAAAGTGCGGGTTGACCCAAAGATCAACTCGAAATTGAAGAGGGTTAGAGTTGAAAATTTATGACTCGAAATATATTTTAATCCGAATGGGTTGGACCGAAAACAACCCGAACCCGATAGGGTTAGCCCGAAAACCGAGTGAGTTGACTCGATTAAAAAAATGAAAAAATAAATAATAATTATTTGAATAATATATTTGATTTTTCATGCAAAAAATGTATTTTCATACTCATCAATTAATCAATCACTTAAAAAAATAATTATTACACAATTTGGATATTATATTTTCCCTTTAAATTTATTCATATTTAATTATGTTTAAAATTTTATTTTATTTATTATATTTTTCAAAAAAATATATTTTTTAAATATAAAATGATAAAAAAATATACATACATGTTAAAAAATTTTATAAATACTTTAGCCCGATTGGCCCGGTGGGCTAGCCTGAAAATCAAAAATTTAGGGTTAGGATTATAAATTTTTAATCCGAAAAAATTTCAACCCGATTTAGCCCGACAACCCGAATGGGTTAGCCCGAAATCGAGTGGGTTAACCCGATTAACATCCGTACCTGAAATATGAGTCGACCTTATGGATAAGATCCATCAGTCCTTACCTTGAGTCGAACTCCTATCAAAAGCAAATGTAGTCTAAGGTGATCTTATAAATCAAATTGATATATCAATCTGTTCTTTACATATCAATCAATCTTTACTATTACAACTTAATAATCACATAATTATAGAACACATACAAGTCGTCTAAATAAGAAAGCATTTCGATCGCAAATAGGAGCATGTCATTTAATTTGATCTTGTTCTTTACAAATTGATTGACGTGTGAAAATTATGACCTACAATATAGAAGGTCGTTCACAAGGAATAAGATCAACCTTATGAGACCATGTCGTTATACTCAGAGACCTTGACTTTTACATAGTGATTAATCTTCACTAATAACTACACGATATGTGTTCTATCAGATTAACACATCAACACGTGGAAATTATTCCAAGTGTTGTTTCGAAGAATATATCATCAAAGCTTAATGTCATGAGCTTCCTGATACTGACATTTTGATGTCCAGGTCGATATGGACTGACCGATATATCTATCGATCTGATCTATGATCTTCTTAATATGTTCTCCTCTAAGATAGAATATCCAATTCCTTAACAAGTGAGCTGTTCTAGAAACACATATTGTACCATCACTATATTTCATTTAGCATCATCAAACCATACAAAATGTTTCTAACATATTTTATAATAAAAAGGATAACAATGTACTTCTAAATTTATGATCTTAGGAGTAAAACGGTGGGCGAACATATATGGTAGGGAAATCATAAGGTGAGGGCAAGCGCAAGATGAGTTGATAAAAAGATTGGTGGCGAGCATAAAATGGGAGGCCGTACAAAAGATGGAAAGACACAACATTGAAGGTGAGCACAAAATAGAATATCAGACACAAGCTGTGAGAATAATTTGCTAGGAGTGCAAAATATGAAAATATGGTAACGGTGCAAATGTGGAAAATTTGTAACTAATGCAGAATATGTGAGTGTAAAATATAGATGTACGAAATGAATGAATGCAAAATGAAGGACATCAAAATATGAAAGTTTAAAATATAGGAGGGAATAGTGCAAGATTGAAAAAAAAAATTTGAAAAAATTGTGAGTATTATAGTACTTCCTCTGTCCCATTAAATATGTCATGTTTTGACCAAAAAGTTCTCATTTTTGATCAAAACATGATATATTTAATGGGATCAAGGGAGTATGATTTAAATATTTGTTGCAGTGTTTTAAACTATGAGTATGTTTTATATGATATTTACAAAAATGAGTATTTAAAAAAACTGCATGTAAGGAGTGAAGATAAAGTGTTCATTTATTACAATTGTGCGTACAAGGAGGTATAAATAGCAAAACTCACAAAGGAAGCCCTAGCCCACTATACAAGAAAGCCCACTATAGGGCCCACCAAAAGATACAAAGATTATATACTACGTATTCTTAACATGCCCCCGCAAGATGGAGGCTCCATCAGGGAGACCCAGCTTGGACCGAAACTTGAAGAAAAGAGACGACTCAAGAGGCTTCGTGAGAATGTCAGCAACCTGGTCAGCTGCGGTGATATGTTGGACATGAAGAAGACCTTTTTGAACATGCTCTCGAACAAAGAAGTAATCAAGTGCAAGGTGCTTCATGCGAGAGTGAAAAATGGGATTTTTATAGACATAAGTGGCACCGAGATTATCGCATAATAGAGTAGAAGGGCCGGACAAGCAAATTCCCACTTCTTGCAACAGATTCGTGACCCAAAGGGCTTCAGCAGCAGCCGATGCAATAGCACGATATTCGGATTCGGTGGAAGAGCGCGAGACACAGCGCTGCTTTGCAGATTTCCAAGAAACCAAATTTTGACCAAAATATATAGCGTAGCCAGTGGTAGAGCGCCCATCATCTAAAGAACCTCCCCAATCAGCATCAGAGAATATAGTAAGGTGCGGGGCAACCCGACGATGAAGATAGAGACAACGATCTAGGGTGCCCTTAAGATAGCGTAAAACTCTCTTCACTGCCTCCCAATGAGGTGCACGTGGAGTGTGTAAAAACTGAGAAAGGCGATTAACCGCGAAAGAAATATCCGGCCTTGTTAAGGACAAATACTGAAGTAGGCCGAGAGCTCTGCGATAAACCTTAGGCTCAGAAAGAGGTTGTCCGGTTAGAGCATCGATGCGAGGAGAAGACGCCATGGGAGTAAAAACAGGCTTGGCCCAATCCATATGAAACTGTTCAAGGATATCAGCAATGTATGACCTTTGAGTTAGGAACATCCCTGAGTCAGTTGGAATAGCTTCAACGCCTAAGAAATGATGAAGAGTGCCCAAATCCTTCAATGAAAACTGAGTAGCAAGTTGAGTAACGAAATGGTGCAAAAACACAGAATTGTTGCCTGTGAGGACAATATCATCAACATACACTAGAAAGAACATTAGTACACCATCGTGATTATAGAAAAATAGTGAGGAATCCGCAACCGAGCGATGAAAACCGAATCGAAGGAGAAATGCCGAAAGGGCCAAATACCAAGCCCTCGGTGCTTGCTTAAGACCATAGAGTGCCTTAGTCAGGCGACACACATAATCAGGACGAGAGGGATCCTTGTAACCGCTGGGCTGATCCATATAAACTTCCTCTGTTAAAGAGCCATTCAAAAAGGCATTGTTTACATCAAGTTGTTGGATAGGCCAGTTCGAAGAGAGAGCAATAGATAAAATTAACCGTATTGTGACAGGCTTCACAACAGGGCTAAAGGTTTCAGTGTAATCAAGCCCTGGTTGTTGCAAGAAACCACGAACAACCACACGAGCTTTATACCGTGCCACAGAGCCATCAAGGTTGCGCTTCACTCGGAAGATCCATTTACAACTAATTGTACGCTGACCATTTCGAGGAATAAGAACCCACGTATCATTTCGGATTAAGGCATTGTATTCGTCATCCATAGCAGCCTTCTATTTGGGGTCTTTTAGAGCAGCTCGGACATTGGCGGGTTCAATGGCAGTGGGAATGGGGTGGACTGTGGTGTGGTTGATGACGGACGAGTTAAAATAGCGAGGGTTGGGACGTCGTTGTCGCACTGGGCGAGCACCAACATCAAGCACAGGTGGTGACGGGGAAGGTTGTGGCTCGGAGTTTGGAGGATCAGGAGGATTAGCGGGTGTGTCGATAAAGTGCGGTTGTGGGTCAACAGGCGGAGGAGGAGGTTGCGGGGGAGCAGCTCCCGAGGCTTCTTCAGCAGGGGCAATCACAGGTCGATTGAAACGAGGCGGAATAAGGCTAGAGGAGACAGTAGAGGATTGTGAATTTAGGGATGGGTTACGAAAAGGGAATTCGTGTTCGACAAACCGAACATGACGCGAGTGATATAGACACTGAGTGGTTAACTCTAAGCACTTGTAGGAGGACCGGTCAGACGAATATCCTAAGAAGACGCAAGGAGAAGAACAAGGTTCGAGTTTAGTAGAACGATAAGGCCTGAGCCACGGGAAACACAAGCAGCCAAAAGGTTTTAACTTTTCGTAGGAAGGGGAGGTATGGTATAGAATTTCATATGGTGAGCAGTTGGAGATAACGAGAGATGGAAGCCGATTTATTAAATAAACGGCTGTCTGGAAGGCATGTGACCAGTAGGTGATGGGGAGAGAGGCGTGATGAAGAAGAGACAAGCCAGTTTCAACAATATGACGATGACGGCGCTCGGCAGTGCCGTTGTGTTCTGGGGTGTGTGGGGGTGTTGTGAAGTGAGAGATTCTAGCTTGATTTAGGAGAGGAATTAGTTTTTGAAACTCTCCTCCATTATCAGAAAAGACGGACACAATACTAGTATGAAAGTAGTTTTCCACAAGACGTTGGAACTGAGGAAATATATGAAAAACATCGGATTTGTTTTTGAGAGGATATAGCCACACATATTTGCTGAAGTGATCAACAAAAATAACATAGTAAGCAAAACCATCAACAAAACGAGTAGTGGTGCTCCAAACATCAGTATATAACAATTCAAAAGGTTTAGTGCTGACAAGAGAATTTCTAGAAAAAGGAAGTTTATGACTCTTGTTTATTAGACATGACTCACAATAGAAATCTGAAGGTAAACCAACAGAAAGACCTAAACGACGAAGAAGTAACTTAGAAACACGTAAGGAGGGATGACCAAAGCGATGATGCCAGTCTGCAGGTGTAGTAGTTGTGACGAGAGCTCTAGGAGAAGACTTGAGCGGAAGTTGATAAAGATTATTGACGACCTGCCCCCGCAGAAGAGGAGTCTCCGTTTGCAGATCCTTCACAAGAAAAGAGGACGGAAAAAATTCAACAGAGACAGTGTTAGTATTGCACAACTGAGAAACAGAAATTAAATGGCAATTAAGAGACGGGGCACATAGGATGTTAGTGAGTTTAAGAGGGCGGGAAGAGGTGGTGATATTAGTCGAGGCAATATGAGATATGGGTAAGGTGGTACCGTTGCCGAGCTGAATTTCATCAGGACCCCCATAGTCAGAGAAGCTTGGAAAACTTGTGGGCGTAGGTGCAGTGTGATGAGAGGCACCTGTGTCAAATATCCAAGAGTTGGACGCCGGCGCAAACTGATTTGCATGAGTATTGTTTACAGTAGGCGAAAAACCCGACGGAGGAGATGGATTTGCAACTTGGATATTTTGCTCTCGTAAAAAGGCAGCCAACTTACGGCAAACTCGAGCAGTGTGCCCGGGAAAAGAACAATAGCCACAAACTGTGGAAGATTGTCCATTGAAGTTATAATCACTGGAACGGCCTCCAAAGCGTCCTCCACGGCCTCTATTTCCACGGCCACCGCGACGACAGGAGGAAGACTGAGTTTGATTGACAGCAGGAGCAGGTGCAGAAGATGATCCAGAACGCACCTGAGTGTTGTTTGCCGTAGACATCAGTGGCGGCACACAAGTGGGAATTGATATAGACATTCTATGTCTTGAAGGATATCTGATAAATCCGCGAGAGTGATGGCAGATTCACGAACTCTGAGAGCAAAATAAACGGAGCGATATTCGTCGCCTAGTTGGATGATAATCGCAGCTACAAGGTCAGAATCAGAAATGGGCTGACCGGCTAGGGCAAGGGCATCAGCAATATCGTTCATGTCCTTTAGATATTCAGTGATGGTGCGGGTTCCGCGAGGGTTTTTGGCGAGTTTCGCTTTTAGGAAAAGCACGCGGCCAGGAGTGGTACTCGCGTACATGTTGGATAAACGTACCCAGGCATCACGAGCAGAGGTCGCGTTAGAAATGAGCGGCTGGATTGATTCGGAGCAGCTACCGAGAAGGGCGCTCACGATGACTTGATCTTGACGATACCAAATCGAATACAAAGGATTCTGTTCTGTGGTGGAGGCCGCAGCGAATTTGGAAGGGGCTGGGATGGTTCCGTCAATGTAGCCGACGAGATCCAAGCCAATCAACGTGGACCGAACTTGACGACTCCAAACAGAATAATTGGAGGAATTTAGTTTGATGGGAAAATGAGTGGGGGCGGTGAGTTGAACGACAGTGGTGGATGAGGTAATGGAGGCCATGGCAGATTGAAGAGGATAAATGCTGACGGCTGAAAAATTTGTTTAAAACCTAAGCTCTGATACCATGTAAGGAGTGAAGATAAAGTGTTCATTTATTACAATTGTGCGTACAAGGAGGTATAAATAGCAAAACTTACAAAGGAAGCCCTAGCCCACTATACAAGAAAGCCCACTATAGGGCCCACCAAAAGATACAAAGATTATATACTACGTATTCTTAACACTGCATGCCAAAAGAACTAAATTATTAATATCACCTTTTAGTTTTTAGGTTATATTTCTATTCTATATGACGGGTGGGTAGAGCCTTGTTTGTAGCTGCACCATTGTAGATGTTCTTATATAGGTCGTATCTAATAATGTGTATTTTAGTAACAACTTGATGTGCGTCATGTAGGCTTATTAATGGGTGAGTAAAACTCTTTCCGGATTTGAAACCGATTAAAACTCACTCATTTTAAAATTATGGTTCCGATTTTAGACCCATCCAAACCTGATCATGGTTGGTCCAGAACCAACCCGTTCATTTATTTTTTCCAAATTTATTTTTTCTGCAAATTTATTTGTTCCAATTTTAGCCTGGACCGTCAGAGAGTTTTTAAAGTGTATAGGGTTAGGAGGGTTCGTGAAAATTTCTTGTCATATTAAATTTCGTGAGTATTATTACTAGCTAGCATGTGATTGGACTACAAATTTTTAGCCAAATTAAAATATCACTTAATTGTAATTTTATTTTTCTTGGTTAGGTAGTCTAGGAAAAATTGTTAAAATTAATAATTTTTTAATTTAAAAAAATAAGTGTGTGTATATATATATATATAATCTTGTGGAAATATTGGGAGATGTTGGAATTCGAATTAATCGAATAACGATTCTCTTATACTGACATGAGAAAAACTCATCTCTAGCTTGTAATTATTACTATAATCATTTATTAATGTACTCGTAGAGAGGAATAATAATAATAATATTTTAATTTTATTATTTAAAGTTTGTTGTTTAATTAAATTTAAATAATATAACCAATCAATTATAAACATAAGCTGATAATTAATAAAAATTTAAGGAAGAATTAACATTTTGGTTACTGTTATATTCACAAGATAATCGTGTAAAAATATTGGTATGTTAGAAATATTATAAAAATAATATAATAGTGCAATTAAAAAAAATTGATTTTTAAATTGGTTTTCGGTAATAATCGGTACCGAACTAATCAGAACTGGTAAGATTCAAGATTCAGTATTCGTTATTCAAAAAGTGCAATTTTCTGATTTCGATTAATCGATATTGGATCGGTTGACACCCAGATATAGGTTTGTTGGTGAGCGGGTAAACCTGGACAGGATCCGAAATAGGTCAAAATTCATGGGTATTCTATCGACCCAGAACTATTTTTTATTTAATTAACGGTTCGGATCCGGTAGTTAACGGTCTGGTTCCGTTTTCAAAACCATAACTTTTTTAGTGGTTCCAGTCCAAATTTTACTCACTTATTGACAAGCCTAGCACCACATAATTTGTCATACATGAGGTCTTAAATGTATGATTATTACTACAAGAAAATATGTATTTAATTAGAGTACAAAATTTCACTATTATTAATTTTTAACTAAAGAAACAATAATGAGAAATGATGACGGCCAAAAAATATTATCACTAAAAAGTTATTAGTAATAAATATTAACTTTTAACTATAATTTTAACTTTTACTATTTTTTTTATAATTATTGATAGTATATTTTCTTTAATTAATACTTCCATCACTTTTTTCTATAGCCATAATAGTCATAATAGCCATTCTTCGAAGAAATTAGTAAATAATAATCACTTAAATTAAAACATGTTAATTATAGTCATTTTTTTTATAAATTTACTAATTTAACCTTAATGAAAATAATTAAACTATTTTAACAAGCATTGATATTTCTATGACAAAACCATCTCTCATCCAAATTTATAGTAAATTTACAAAATCATCGTCACCACCTTCGCCGTTGTCGTCGTCGGTGCCATCGCCATCGTCGTTGCCGTCGCCGCCCCGCTGTTGCCGCAGTCATCGCCATCACTGTTGCCCTTGTTGTTCGTAATTGCACCAATTACATGAACACGATGAATTTTGGTTATGTTGTGTAATAACATGACCAAGATGATAACATACTAACGAAATTACATGAGCATGACGAGTTTTGGTTATGTTCGTGTAATAACACGACCAAGATGATAACATACTAAAGAAATTACACGAACATGATAGTTTGGTTGTGTTCGTGTAATTACACAATCAAGATGATTAGGGTTTAGTTTAGAGTTTATGTTTTAGGGTTTAGTTTAGGGTTTATTTCAGGGTTTAGTTTATGAGTTTTTATTGTGTTTTAGTTTAGGGTTTAGTATTTAGTTTAGCACATCAAGTTTTTGTTGTGATCGTGTAATTATACGACCAAAATTCTAGCATAATGAGGTAATTACACGAGCACGACAAGTTTTTGTTGTTTTCGTGTAATCACACGACCAAAATTTTAGCATTACAAGTAATTACATGACCACATCGAGTCTTTATTATGTTTGTGTAGTCACACGATCAAAATGATAGCATATTAAAGAATTACATAAGCACAAGTTTTGCTCGTGTAATCACACAACCAATTTTCTTACAATTACACGATTAAGCTCAAGTAAATAAAGATAATTTTATAAGTGTAACCAGCTCGCGTGGTTCACCGGTTCCACCGGTAGTTTTTACCCTTTTTTTTTTCTTAACTATTATTTAGTGTTATTTTTAAAAAATTGGCTATATGGGCGTGTATAGAAAAATCTAGTGTCTTACGATTTGTTTTTGCTAGCTATTCATCACCTATCCATAATTTGATAGATGAGTTTAATATTTTACTTTCTTGTCACATTTAATGTACTACTTTCATTTTTTTCATATTTTTTCCCTCCCATTTAAATTTTGTATGCTCTATTTTAATATTCTCTCTATCTCATTATCCATGACACGTTTATTATATTGGAGTGTTTTAATAATAATGGCTCGTTTTCAAAAAAAAAAATATTTTATTTTTAAAAAGTTAGTCAATTTTATTAGATTACACCACTTTACAAATAAAAAATCAATTTCTTAATACTCGTGCCCAAAAATAACATGTCATTAATAATGATGCGAATAGAATATTTTTACTACTTAACATCAAAATTTATGTCACTCGATCAATTAGGGTATACAATTACTTTTCAATATTTAATGGCGCTATTTTTAATTTGATTATTGTTGCTGATAAAATTCATCATTATGAATATAAATTTTTTAAATCAATATTTATAATATAATATTAATTACGATTCTTTTTATTATGAGAAATTTTATTTTTATAACAAATATTAATTACATGATAAATTTGATAGTGAGATACAAAAATAGAATACATATTTCTAATCCCATAATTTTGACCTTTTGGGTTTTGGAGCATTATTTGGGTCAATATACCAAAACAGTTATTTCTTAAATAAATTCTATTTATTTATAAAAAAAATAGTAAAATATAGCCACTTTTTGTGCCAAACTACTTTAATAATCTTTTTTTTTTAATTAAGTTTGAAAAATTAGGATATCTATGATTCATACTCGTTGCCACCATAATCTATCGTCGTCGCTGCCGCTGCCATCGTCGCAGCCGCCATTACCGCCGCCGCCGTCGTCGCAGCCATCACCACTGTTGTCACCATTGTTGTTCGTAATTGCACAAATTACACGATCACGACGAGTTTGATTATATTCGTATAATTAGACGACAAAGTTGATAACATACTAAAGAAATTACACAAGCACGACGAATTTTGGTTATGTTCGTGTAATAACACGAGCATGACAAGTTTTGGTTGTGTTCGTGTAATCACACAACCAAAATTCTAGCATAATAAGGTAATTACACGACCACAGCGAGTCTTTATTATGTTTAGTGTAATCACACAACCAAGATGATAGCATACTAAAGAAATTACATGAGCACGACAAGTTTTTCTCGTGTAATCACACGATCAAGATGATAGCATACTATAAGAATTACACGAGCACGACAAGTTTTACTCTTGTAACCACACGACTAATTTTCGTGTAATCACATGATTAAATTTAAGTAAATGGAAGATAATTTTTTAAGTGTGACTAATTTTTACTTTTATTTTTTAAGTGATTATTATTTACTTTTGTTTTTGTTAAGTGGTTATATACGAGCATATGTCCCTTTTTATTTACTGGCCACATTTTTATGTTATGTTTCTACATGTACTGCAAGATGGCGATCTTAAGCCTAAACAAGGTTGTTGAATTTATGAAGCCACGGTTTATAGGATACTTTGTGAGTACAAATAATTTATTAGTGTCGAGTAGGGGTGGAAAAAAATACCGAAAAATCGGTATACCGGGCATACCGTACCGAAAAAAAACCAAAAATATCGTATTCACGGTATACCGATTTTTGCGGTATACTGAAAAGTTTCGGTACGATATCGGTATGAATTTTGGCGATACCGCGGTATACCGAATTATACCGAACTTTCGGTATATACCGAAATACCGAACATCCGGTATATACCAAATTTTTTTATACATTTTATTAAAATCAGTACCCGATTAAAACGGGAAGATAAATTATGCACGGAAGAAAGGATTTTTAATGCTATAATATAATTATAATGCTAAAGAGTGATATGGATTGGATCTCATCTTCCATTGGAACTAGCCAACCATATATTGAGTAGCATATTTATTATATTTAATGCAAATGTCAGAGCTCACATTGCAATTGCCTTTGTCCTTTGCACCATTGGCCCCAATGTTGCAAGATTTAGTTGGTGGACAATAATGTTGAGAATATAAGGAATACATTTGGCTTACAATTAAATATTTTTATATAGATTTCTGTAAGTATTCCTACAAGATTTCCTATGTTTGGTAATATTTCTTTTGTAATTTAATGTAAAGACAAACGATGTGCGAAGAAAACGAGGAAGGAATAAAAGAGAGTGAAAACAGGGTGAGACAATTATCTCATTACTTTTCTCTACGGCGGTGTTGCCCTAAATAACCCAATTCTTTTTGGGTGATATATGGATAGTACCCCTTTTTATAACTTAAAATCAAAAATGCCCTATCTTGTAAAACTCTATCAAAAGTACCCAAATTATGTGTTGTTGACCATTATACCCTTTCTTAACATAATTTCTCTATTATCAATATAGTTAAAACTAATTAATACTTCAAATAGTATAAATCATGCATTTCTATCAAGCCCATCATGCTTCCGTATAAATAAATTCTATATTAATACCAACCTTCATACCTTCTTTGACCGATAAGTTGTCGGGTCGTATCCACCGGAAGTTTTAGGGACCACGTCCAACCACCAGGAACACCTTATGGTTTCCAGACGCAGATTCCTTCAACAGCTTACAGCACAGCCCTCGTTCATTTCCTACCCGGGGCGTATAAGTATTTGGTTGGTAAAAATAAGGAAAATATAAATCCAGAAGATGATGAACAAAAGCCCAAATCTTATTAAGGAATTATAAATATATATTACATACTAATTAGATCTCCTTTAGGGAGGAGACTAACTTGTTTAGCTACCTATGGTAGCGGAAAGGAAAACAACTCGCATAAACTATATAGAATACAATGTTTATTGTTGGAGAGAAGTAAGAAAAATTTTCGATGATCTTCACTCTCTCCAATGGCTTGTTTATATAGGAGGTTGGAAGACTCCTCCCTCCTTCAATTATTGTCTCGGATACTTTATCCGTCAATGATGCTTCTTCACGTGAAGCTGGGTCCGGATAATGCTGCCGACACAAACATCTCTTAGTGGTTGGACCCCTTTCTTTGAATTAGTGGTCCATCTTTAACTTTTATTCCACCGACGATTCTTTTCTGGGTGGAACGTCTTTTTCTGCCACCCACCATTGTCTTTTTCTTTTTGGTGGATGCCTCTCTTTCACATGCTTTCCTTGGTTGAAAGCATCTTCTCTATTCCCCTCACATGGCGCCTTTAATTTTGTCGGCCATGTTCCTTTTTTGGAGGGGCCCTAGCTCGTCCTTTCTGGGAAGAATTCTTCCCCCCATATTCGTTGGCTCGGAACTTCTTCTTGTCTTGTTTAGGCAAGAAGCCTTTCCCGAACTCTGGTTCACGCTATACTGAGCAATCCGAACAAATTCGAGATTCCCAATGGCCAACATGAGCCATATTGCAGAACTTACGATGAGTTTCTTTACTCATCGCCATCTTGTTTTCCTACAGAAGAGTCATTTTCCTTTCAAACGCCTCTTCTGCGAACTTGGTTGATTTTCCTGTCATAGTATTTAACAGGAAGGTTCCATTTGCTGAGTTCTGGAAGAACTTAAATGGAAACTTGACTTTGTCCATCTCTGTGAGACAGACCCACAATCCCCATGCTCGCCTGGTTGTGATTTGATCTTCAGAAATGGCGGCGATCATAGGTACCTCGTTGGGTGGCGTCTTGACCTGGTTGAAGACATCCATCCTAGGTCGTCTGAGCCTTATATAGTGAAAAGCCTCATGACTCCCTTTTCCTGCTGGTTCTGGAGCTGCACTAATGAAATATAGCTCCAAAGTATCACCTCGGCAAAGTGATTCATTATTTGCCCAGGTTTCGTGCACTGCTTCCTGTATCCATCGAGGCAGACTCGAGATTTCTGGAAACGATGGAGACATAGTATAAATCGAGGCGAGTGCCCCAAATTCATACCATTGCTTGACCTCCTGGGGTTTGGATCCTGGCAGCATCCACACCCTTGGATATTTTCCTGAGACATCAACCCTACTAGTAATAGGATTAATATCCATTCTCGTTAGTAGTTTCTCCCATTTCGCCTGGTATGCCTGTTCAAAAGAGGAGAAAATAATCTTATTAATATTAATATCAGATTTGCCTGTCAATGGCCTGAGACTAATCTCTCCCTCTTTTTCCCCAGAGGTGGAGGGTTGACATGATGGTTCAGGCGGTGAAGCCTTTGCATCATCTTCTTCTTGGGCCAGTGGTTCAGACTCCACTGACTTAGAACTCGCTCGAGGGGTATTTGAATCCCCTTCTACCGGTTTAGGTGCCGGAACACGAAACTCTGCTATCTCCAGAGGTTTTCTGGAAGCCCGCAGGATTGGCTTTTCCAATACCGACCCTAACTGAGTATAGGTCAGCAGACTGGCTCGTATCCTACCAGAGACTTTCGTCTTATCGGTAGTTTGCAATTTCCCCATCTGTTCAGCATGGAGAGTGCATTCTTCCCATTCCTCCAAAAGCATTTCCAAATTTTCTCGGAGATGCCTCTGGGCTAGGATGATGGAACTAATTTCAGCTGGCTCCATCTCTTGTCAAAAAATCTGCAAGAATATTTTCATGAGATTTTAACACGACAATATCATAAATATAATATTGACATAAAGCTTGCCATCTAAGTAACCTAGCATTTTTAGGTTTTGATGCTATGTTATTTTTTAGGAAAGCTTTAACCTGTGTATTATCAACTTTTAAAGTAAATTTCTTTGCTAATAAAAATAAAGGCCATTTCTTAAAAGCCTTTACTACTGCAAAGAATTCCTTCTCGTTGATATGCCATCTGATGGCCTCACTTTCTGCGAACAAACCACTACAATATCTGCAGGGTTCTTCTCCATATGGTGTAATCTTTATTAGGACCGCTGCCCACCAATGATCACTCGCGTCTGTGTAGAGGACTAGATCATCCTCATCCTGTGGAATCGAAAGTTTTGGGAGATTTTTACATTCCTCCTTTAACTTTCTCATTCCCTGTCGATGCTCTTCCGTCCATATAAACGGAACATCTTTCTTTAGTAGATTACTAAAGACCTTCCTATGCTTCGCCAAATCTTTAATAAACATTCCAGCGAAATTAACCACTCCCAGAAAACTCTGAAGTTGTTTCTTCTCTTTCAATGTTTCTGGAAAATCCTGGACCTTTTGCACAATATGATCCTGCAAAGTTATTCCAGACTCATCGATTTCTATTCCCAAAAACTCCATTTTTTGGGTTGCAATTACTGCCTTCTTCTCTGAAAGCACTAATCCCTACTTGTAACAAACATCTGCGAATAATTCAAGATGTTTGATATGTTCATCCATATCTTTTGATGTTATAAGAATATCATCAATATAGACAAACATAAAATAAAAATAATCCTTAAAAAGATTATCCATCTTTCTCTGGAAAATCTGGGGAGCATAAGCTAACCCCATTGGCATTACGTTCCAAACGAAATGCCCTTGTGGTGTTGAGAAAGCTGTAAGTCTCTTGCTCTCTTCCTCCATGCGAATCTGGTAGAAACCTGACTTGCAATCAAACTTTGAGAAGACCTTAGCATTGCGTATGCAGTTAATAAGGTGATCTCTACTTGGAATAAAATATCCATCAAACTCTAGAATATCATTAATCCCTTTGTAATTAATGATAAGTCTAGGTTTACCTCGCTTGATCTCACCATGATTCCTTACCAGAAACCCAGGACTACTGTAAGGTGAACTAGCTGGCTCAATCAACTTCATATCAAGATGTTCCTTGATAATAATACTCATATCCTTCTGATCAGTCAAGTTCATCAGGATTGGTCTAAACCTTACAAACTCGTGCACCTTTTCCGGTTTCACCTTTAAGGTTGCTTTGAGTTGGTTCTTGTCCCACCAGGCCAAAGGATTCTCATTGTAGCATCTCGAGATCTTCCTTTTGACATCTGCAAGGGACACCTGCATTTCAACCTTAATTTCTTTGTTAGAAATTAAAGCTTCCTTGAGGATATGAATTTCCTCATCTTCAAGATCAACCTCCCGGATACAGCTAAGCACTGCTTCGCTGAACCTCCTTTGATCCTTCATCTTTGGTTGACGAAGTTTGCCTTCATCTTTCATATCACCACGCTTGCTGCGAAAAGTGACTGGAATCTGGCGATTAAACGCCTTTCTTAGCCTTTGAACAATGATTTTATGCTCACAATGATACCATTTTCGAAGCGCTGTAATAATGCCCAGATTTATCACAAAACATGCAAATAAAATATCAACATGTTCTAATTTCAATGAGTAATATGCTAAAAAATTTTCATAAAAATCCGGTCGTGAAAAATAAAAATCCGGTCGGTACATATTCAAAACCCGGTCGGTTTTGGTCTCAAAACCCGGTCACTATTCACCGTCTAGATTTTGATTTAATATGAAAACCTTCCTTCTTTTAGTCTTTTATGACCATCTTTAATATATTTTGAGCATCTTATTAATTGAAATTATTTTGAAATACTAATTATTATTTAACCATACATGTAATAGAGAAATTTGTTCTTTAAATAAATATTTTGAATATATAAACGAGGGTAAAATAGTCCTTTTGGGCACTTTTCATAGATTTTTACAAAAGATGGCACTTCTCATTTAAATGTTATAGAAGAGGGCATTTTTCACAATTATCCCATTCTTTTTTATGCAAAACAAAAAATAGTAAAAAATAAAATTGAAAGTAAATTATTATAAATTTAACACTATTTAAAATTTAAATGATATTAAGTTTGTAACTATTATTTGTGTTTGCTATATGAAATATATCCATTTCTTAACAAAAACATGAAATTTCTCATTTTGTAAAATATATAGCAAAAATGTCCACTTTTAATGTAAAATACTTAAAATACCATTAGTTAAAGTTTGATTTGCCTAATTTTTTTTAATTCATTACAACAATTGATAAATTATAATGTTTCTTTGGAATTTAGTATTAACTATTTATTTTCTTATTTTTTAGAATTAATATGACAATTGAAATTAATATAGTTAAAATACTATAATATTACATCTAATTAAAAAACGAATGGAAGCAAATCAAATCGTTTTCTTGTTTGGCGAAACGGAAAAGGTATTGCGACATCTAAACCCGTAGTTTTCAGGAATAATATGTTATGAGGTTAACGAACTAAAACTCTGTCGTGAAATTTGGTCTTAAACTGAAAACTCGGTCGTGTTTTGCAAAATTCGAGGTGAAACCGACCGATTTTCATTTTAGGACCGAATTTTACATTTTTTTTATATTTGGATGATTTTCGTATTACAAAAATATTTTTTAGTGTTTAATTGGATGTTTGGAATCATGTGAACGTAAGTGAATAATAGAAGAACGATAAATTATTGTTTAAATTATTTATCACATGAATTTAAGGATATTATAGACTTTTTGGGTATTTTCATGTATTATTTATAAAGTGAATAATTTTCATTTTAAGTTATACAGGTGGACTTTTTTCACAAATATCTCATTTAATATTTTCTTTAGTTATTTTAATTATTTTTAACATTAAACTGGTATTATTTTTTTCATGCAATGCATGGTTGTTATATTCCATAATTAAATGATAATTTATTAAAGTATACATGACTTTTATATTTTTCATGAGCATATTAATATGATAAGATAATATATCTATATATGTAAGAAATTTCATAGAATTTATACTTCTTCTATCTCGCTAAATATTATAAGAAAAAAGATTTTTAGTGATGAAAGTATTAATGAAAAGATATATACCTTCACTAATTGGAGAAAAATACTTTTAGTGGGGATAAAAATTGTAACGCCCCGCAGAAGGGGGCCTACGTGGAATAGGAATTTAATGAAATATATTGGAAACTGTTTCGAAACAACAAAAATGATGTAATAATTAAAGAAGAAAGGAGAACTCCAGGATTTTGGACACTCTAGATACGACATGAGTTCAATGTATGAAGACATTGAACCGTATACATTCATGTAATTAAGGTGGAAAGTTGAAAGTAACGTATTAAGGATCAACACGATGAGATTATGAATTTGGATAATGAGGTTCATCAACAAGATAAAACCGACAAGTAGCGGAATAAATAATAATATGACATCCATCTCACCAACGTAATCGACATATATGAATAAGACTCTCGATGAGGCCCACCTCGTCGCCAGCTCATCACCATCCTCCTAAAACCTGTAAAAATATTTGAAAAATATTTTGGGCTGAGTACTAGTGTACTCAGTGTGAGTCGTTGCCCGACTTTTCAGTGAAAAACAACAAAAATCTTTGTTTAAAGAATATTACATGCCCAACCATATGATGCATGGCGTTTCAAAATGAAAGCCCACCATATACATATGAAAACATACATTAACCATCATATCGAGCTCGTCATCATTCTTTGCTCATTCATTGTGTTCCTTATTGCGACTAGACGGGGAAAACCGAAGTCTTCCGCGAATAATCCCCTTTCGCCAAGACCGGGGAACCTGGCCAAGTTCACCCGATCCGGACTTTCCGTGTACACTACCTTGGCCGGATCCGGCTCAAGGCACAATTGTTAACTTCATCATTGGCAAAGCCAATCAACAGGTACGGTAAAACCGATCCATCACATATAGGATACACATGAGCATAATAAAACATTTGGCATGTAAATTCACATTTTCATAAAAAGCAGTTCGAGCTTATTAACTCAAAATACCGTACTATAAATAGACCCACACCTGTCACCGATGTATGGAGCTCACATTCCATTGTATATGATATATGATATTACTCGGTAAGACCCTACAAGATGAATCTCATGGCTAAGTACAAATTGATAGGCTCTAACATCTTCTCCAACCTTAATCACTTCTAGTGCTTCCTCAACTTAATGTCTAACCATTCTAATGTTGACCTATTTATTACCTGATGATCATCATTTACGAGACTCGTCCAACCACTAAATCAATTTCAATCCGTTTGTAGTCAATTCGAGCGTCAAGATAGAAGGAGTAAAACTTAGCTAGACTAAACGACTACTTTAAATAATCACATCGTTCGTCAACTTCGAGTAATGACTCGTTTCAACTTAATAGGATTGTGGATTTCTCATTATATTTATTCAAAATAATCATGTTCTAAGTTTCATTTAAAAGTAAAGGAATTCTTAATGGCTAATGAGTTGACATATGTTTGGACTTCCAATTGTGATTCTTAGTGAAAACTTACACAGACACATTTTCGAAAGGAAATTTATCTCAACTATTAAAGATAAATTTGTGAAATTTCAACAATAGCTTTCCAAAATTCCAAAGTCAATGTTTTTCAAGAGAACATATTCAAAATTCATTTTTAATACCCCTCAAAGAATAAAAATATGAGGTTATATTTTCAAGACCTTTTAAAACGTTTAAAACTTGTATTTTTGTTAGTCTATCAAACGAAATCTAATGAATGTGAAATTTTACACAAATACTAAAAACATCATAAGGAACATGCCTGAAAAACAGTTTTGAGTTTCATTGAGCCAATAATCTAAAATAAAATCACATAGTTTCGAAATAATTTTCGCAAGCACACATATTCAAGTTAAATGAGCAGTTGAATTTGAAAAATCATAATAAATCGAAAATAACTCAAATTGTATCAAATCAAATTTTAAAGTGACCATAACGTCTAAAAGTTTTATATTCTGAAAACAAACCACATAAAATCATTTTACTCAATTTTTACCGAATTTTCAAAGTTAGACAAATGCCCAGATTTTCGCAGGATTTGACAGTTTGCGCAACCATTTTGAAAAATTCATAACAAATCGAAAACATAACGAAACGGGGTGATTCAAGTTGGAGATTACTCCTAACTCAATCTAATATTTTATTATATTTAAAAGATAAGATTTTTGATGATAATACTATACGAAAATTTCAAGGCAGAATCCGGGCAGAAACTTTGAACCATGTAAATGTAGGGTAAAACTTAATCTCCTAATTCATTATGTTTCATTATCAACACAATATCATCAAACTACTAATTCTCAAATCAAATAACTATATTATCACTTATTAACTCAAACCAATCCATAATCCTACCCCATTGCGGTCTAAATCGATAAAAAGAAAGAATGACTACCTTATAGAATAACTAAGGTGTGAAGATGAAGCTTTCATGGTGGGTTTGCCGGAGTTTTCCTCTCCTCGCCGGAGCTGCCCTCTTCTTGCCGGAGCATGGTTGTGAAAATGGTAGAAAGAAGGGGTGAGAATTGAAGGAAGACAATTGAGAAAAGAGGATATGGAAGAGTTCAAACTTACTACTTTGGCCAAAAGTTTGGCCTTGCATGGCTGCCTTCCAACCATTTTCTGGACGATCGGACCCCGTAAGTGGAATCTACGCGTCGAAAGAAAGCTCGGGATGAAATTTGGGCTCATTTGGTCGCCGGAAAAATTTTCCGGTGACCGGCCGGCGGTGGTCCGGTGGCCGGCCGGCGGCTGTCCGGCAGTGGCTGGAGGAGAGCATCTCTCTCTACAAATCTGGTGGGGTGAAAAATGAGGAGGAGAGAGGAAAGAAGGGTATTTATACCCATTTCGTCTTGAACTTTAAAAATTCACCGAGCGCTCAAACGATGTCCGATTTTTACGATCTTGGTGTCTATGGATTCGTCTCGACGAGCTCTATTATTAGGTAGTATAATCACATGACAAGAAAATTTATTTTTCCAAGTTATTCATGCGCAAGCGTTACCGTTCTATAAATATAATATTTTAATTAAACCTTAAGATAAAAGAATTAGAGTTTGTAAGTACGCAAAAAAAAAATCGAATATTTTTCAGTAAACTTTTCTTAATAATAATAATAATATTTAATTATTTCTAAATAAACATATCGATATTTCGGGATTTTACAAAAATTGTAGTTAAAAGTTAAAATTTCATCACTAATAACTATTAATGACAAAATTTTCTGGATTGTCACCACATCTCATTATAGTTTCTCTATTTAAAAATCAATAATGACAATATAGTGTATTTTTTACTCTCATTAAAAATGTGTTTTCTTGTAGTGAAAAGCGGTCAAAAAGGGTTTGGCAGGGAGTTTTAAAAAAATAGAAGTTAGTATGTTAAAGGTAATTTTTTTGTATCCTTTTGAAAAAATGACTACTTTTAATAGCATGTCTCAAAAAGAAAATGTGACCCTTTAAGTGGGACGAAGGAAGTACTATTTGTGATATTAATGTTTCGATTCATGAAAATTGCATAAAATTTTTCTGACAAATATGATATATCTTGCAACAAATTTTCCAAAAATTAACTGGCATGTGTAGCACCATCATGTCAAAAGCTTATTTCAAATGGATGAAACTGTACATTCGAAAAAATGGAAGGAAATCTTAGAAAAAAGAAATAGCGATACGATATACTCCCTCCGTCTCATTAATAACGACTCATTTGTTTTTTACACAAAAACCAATAAACTCAATATATACCTATTACACAAAAATGAATAAACACCTCATGTGATAATTTTTACCCAAAAAAGAAATGGATCATTATTAGTGGGACGTCCCAAAATAGAAAATGAGTCGTTATTAACGGGACAGAGGTAGTATCACATTTGAAAAGAAAGCTCTTCACCTTTTGAACCATAGGAAAGAATAGAACTTTGCATAATAAATTTCGAAAATGTATGGTAGATATTGATTCAGATTTCAAACATCACTTGAAAAATGGTTTAAGTGCAGAATCTTAGGTTTTAGTCTTACTTTTTATTTTATAAGAATTCATATATCAGGAAGTTCAGTTTATAGGTAAGAAAAAAATTTGAAGGACGCCCTACACAAAAGACTGAAGGTCTAAAGCCTGAAAAATAAACATCGTATAATATTAAAGGACTTCAATATGTAGCTGCACTGAAGGACTGGGCCCTGGAGTCTCAAAGTATTAAGATACATCCTAAGATTTGAAGTCAACTTAAGATATAAAGACAATGTTCAGAAACACATGTACTTAAAGTCGAACATACTACAATTAGGTATTAATTCCACTCAAATAAAAATTTCATAGCCACCCTACAAGATCTTTATTGCATGCACAAAAATGGTAATGAGGAAAAAACTGCAACAAGAAGAATTTCAACGAATCTCAGCCCGATCTCTTCAACGGCTACATCCTTGAGAGATAGCTATAAATACCTCAACATTTCGTCATTATATAAAAGTCGGTTACTCACGTGATCAAAGATTACACATACTCAAACGTTCTCAAGTTCATAACTCTCTAAACATGAAATTCTAGAATACTCTTTAATCTTTGTATACATTCTTGTAGTATTCTTAAGAGTTAGAACAACTTTAAACTGAAGATAGATCTAGTATGTTAGAGATTCTTCAAGCTTAAAGTAATCAAAACGAATTGTACATCAAATCTTCAAATATTGATCAATGTAAGAACATATCCATTTAGTTGGAGAATCTCGAGTCACATCGAGAATTGTGGATGTAGCAGATTTTATCTTCAACCCAGACAAACCAATACCTGCGTCTTACTTTAAATCGATTTTCATCATTCTTATCAACCTTCTTATTTGTGCTAACAACTCATACATTCATAAGTTGAACCTTGATTAAGAGAAAAACGAAACTCCTAAGTTAAAGAATTCAGTTTTTTATTTTATTTATACGGTTTAAACTAGATCACCAATTTTTTAACTTAACCTTAGTAAATATATGATGGTGCAAAACAATAAGACAAAACTCAACCTTAACTTGCAACATTTCAGATTGACTAAGACTCCAAAAAACTCCACCTTACAAGCTAACCTCTTTCAAATAAGCATCGACATCATGCTCCAGATTGGTGCCAACCAGCTCACTGGTTGCACCCAAGAAGTGCCAATCAAGGCGCTCACCAGCTTGAACATTCAACTAGTCTAGGTAGTGAAGAAACCCATATGAGGGGCTCGCGATTTGCAAGATCCACGGGTCTAATAATTTAAATAAAACATGTAATTTTAAACACACCATGTGTTCCTTTCCTTGAACTGCATAGCCTTCGGGTTGTTGCATATGGATGTTTTCCTCAAGACTTCCGTTAAGGAAACTTGTCTTGACATCCATTTGCTACACTTCTCAATCCATATAAGTGGCAACTGACAAGAGTATACGTATCAACTTAAGTATAACCATAGGCGAAATGGTCTCATCTTAATCGATTCCCTCTTTCTGAGTGTATCCGTTTGCCACTAGTCTAGCTTTGAAAACTAAGACATTCTCGTCTGGTCCTAGCTTCTGCTTGAAGACCCATTTACTCTCAATGACATTACAGCTTCAGGTAGGTCGACTAGCTCGTATACTTTCTTGTCTACCACGGGCTGTAGTTTGGACTCCATCACCTTTTTCTAGTGGTGACAGTTCTTATCTTGGACTGCTTCATCGAAATTTCATGGGTCTAATTCATCTAGGCGTAGGACCGAGTCAGATAACTCTCCCACTCCTATGAATCTATCAGGTTGACGAACAATTCTCCCACTACGATGAGGTTCCACTGCTGGTGGTACACGTGTTTGGGTAGGTGCTGGTGGTTGTTGTGATTCTTGTGGATTTGGACAAGCTATAGTTCTCGTTTCCTCAAGAACTATCTCGCTTCTAGGTTTGTGGTTGTTCACAAAGACTTCTTCTAGAAATCGTGCATGAGTGCTAATCACGACCTTATGATCTCTAACACTATAGAACTCCCACCCTTTCGTCTCTCTAGGATAGCCTACAAACAAACACAAATCAATACGAGGTGTCAGTTTGTCGGCGTCCTTTTCTAGCACGTGTGCTGAACAACCCCACACCTTAAGATGTCTTAGACTGGGTGTCGCCCGGTCCATAGCTCGGTAGGTGTCTTAGAGACCTACCTGTATGACACCAAGTTCAATGTGTACACCGTCGTATCTAGAGCATATCTCCAGAACGAAGTAGTCAACTCCACAGAACTCATCATAGATCTTACCATCTCCATAAGCAGTCTATTCCGTCTCTCTTCTACACCATTTTGCTGGGGAATGCCCAATGTAGTCACCTAGGATTAAATCAATGCGTCAGTTAAGTGATTTGGATTATGAGTGGCTACTCCCTAGAGAGTATGTGTTCGGTTCCCTTGAACTCTAAAAAAAATGAATAATGAATAAAGAGTTTCAACTCTTCAAAAAAAAAAAACAAGAAAGAATAATAAACGCTAGAAGGGCGTAATTGAGTAAGACGAGTCGAGTTCGTGGGTTCTACTCTGCTTATCATAGATAATGAGTATGAGAAACAACATCGGGGCACTCAATATGATCCATTGATGTTTAGACCCGATGATTACACCCTTATGCGGACTTGCTTGTTTTACTTAAAGTTTAGGGGAACTGAATGTGTGGATAATAGGGAGATGTGAGATTGTGCGTATATCATGATCATGTGCATATCGATGAATAGTAACGGATAACATTATATCTTGATTGAGTAACTGGATACGATTGGGGATTGAATCTAGCCTAAGTCTTGTAATGAAGGTAAGTTTGGTGGTTGGGTTTGCATGTTAACTATTCATATGAATCAATGCTTGGGGATTGAGTTTTGCTTGACGACAAACAAATGGTTAAGTGTGGGAAATTTGTTTATCGTATTTTTGTTACATTCTTAGTCATGGTTTCGTCATGTTTAGACTTTAGGTTGTGTTGATTTCGTCTCTTTTTAGTTCATTTTTACGCCGGTATTTGTGTTTCCGTGTTTTGATGTAGGGAGGTAGAAGTAAGAAATACTAGAGCTAGAAGTGGTGTTTTGAGTGTCACACGTGCAAAGCTGAGAGAAGCAGGTCAAGTCAAAGAATGCACAAGAAGAGAAGTCGAAGAGATGGAACAAACACGGACCCCAGCGACCGCTGGGGTGAACCTGCAGATGATTTCAGAGAACAGAGGCCAGCGATCGCTAGGTTTAGAATCCCTTTTAATTCTTTATTGATTGCTCTTCGATTCATGCTTTTTGATTTAACTCGTGCTTGTTTAATTGAAACATTTGATCACCATTTTGATTTATCATTATTGGTTGAGATTGAAAGATGATTCCAATATAGACCTAGGGTTAAATCAAACAATGATTCCAATCGAAAACGTAGGAATCGTATTCGTAGTTGTTATTGATTTTCTATTGTGTAATTTGAGTACGTAGGTTAGAATTACAGCTTAATTGTCAAATACGAAAGTTAGTGATTAAGCAACTTTAGGAAGTCATTAATTGACTTCGAATCATTGTTCTTATTTGAGGAATTCTTATTAGGGATATCTAATACGAGAGTTTTGATTCTGTCTAATTATGGATACATAAGTAAATAATTAGACTAACTTTTAGGAAGTCATTGATGAACGAACAATAGCATGAGTAGAGGAGCATGATTTAATTAATTGTAGGTTTTCTTAATTTTAGGCCCTTGAATCCCGAATCCACCTTTTAATTCTGTTTATTGTCTTCGTTTCATTTCTTGTTCCTCTCATTTATATTTGTTAGGGTGTTTAGGATGTCCCTTTTCTTGTTTTAATAACACTTAGGATTAGAGCCGCCCTGTTAAGCTTTGCATTGAGATCCGACCGGGGGTTAGCTTGCCACATGTAATCGACCTCATATAATTTGCGAGAACCTAGAGTGCACACTTTAGGCATAACAACTACCAACTTAGGAATCTTCCTAAGGTTAATGTGACCAAGTCTTAAGTGCTATAGATATGTATCATTCATCAAAAGACAAGAAACTTTTCATTTATTGGAGTTAGTAGATAAGTTAAAAGTTGCATTAGTTTGTTGCTTATGTTATGCACAAATAGTATACAAGTTGTTAACCATTATGCCATAACAGATAAAAAAATCTCTTTTCTTGATAATAATGGAATCATCAAAAGAAATCAAATAATCATCCAAAACAAGTTTATAAACTGAAATAAGGTTCTTTTTAAAACTAGGTACGAGTAAAACATCTCGCAAAACTAAAACAGAAGGATTAAACTTCAACTGCATATCAACGGCCGCCACTCTCGTAGCGTCGCCCAAGGAGATGGAAATATCTCTGTCTCTAAGTAGCCTGGATCGCAGGAACACCTGTGAATCAAAACAAACATGGTCAATGACTCCAGTATCTATTGATGTTATAAGATACAAATTGTATACTCTAAAGCATGTTTGAGGAAAGTGGAAGATTGTTAAGGTTTGTATACACCAAATCATGTCTTATTCTTAGACGTTGTAATATACTTGTTTTCATTTCCATTTAATGAGAGTAAATGTTTATAATATTACAATTAAATCCCATTTATTCAAAATATTATAATCATGTGACCGGCTCTAATGCCAGCTGAAGGAACCCAGATGAGGGCCACGCGATTCACATGATCCACATGTTTAGTATTTCAAATAAAACATGTAATTCTAAACACAGATACTTCATATAAGAGAAAATAAATATGCAGAATAAATTTAATACCTTCTCATTTGCTAATCCACTGCTTGTGGAGAGACGATTTGAATCGTCAACATCAAACAACATTCCACTCTGGGCAATCGAACTGATCTGACCAATGAAACTTCTGCTTATTTCCCTCACCTACAGTCCGACTATCACATGTGTGTGTTTCGTCTCTTTCCATTGTTCTCTTATTTATAGATGTAATTGAGGCTATGTCAGGGCTTCAAAGGGAAATGGGTTAGGACCTTCTAATAGAAGACCGAGTCCAAACTTATCTTTAATCTTTCGTTATCCAATTAATCGAAACAATCAATTCATAACTTTAATTAATTAATAACCAAGTCAATTTGACCCAATTAATTATACCCAATTAATTGACCTGGTTTGTCCTACCTGACAGGCTGACCCATGACACCTTCCTAGTAGGTCACCCATCATAGTATTGCTCCAAGACAAGCACGCTTAACCTTAGAGTTTCTACTAAGTGGTCACCTAAAAAGATGATGCACCATGTTGGTATTAGTAGTACAAATCAATTTCTTTAACCTCTCATCAACAATGGTAGTGCAAACTCTTTTCGACTGAGGCAGACCGCACTCTCATAAGCTCTCTCGGGTACGATACATGGAGGGCCCACCCTCCGGGAGGTGTTAGAGTCCACTTCCCAACAACATTTAATTGACTTCACTATATGATAAATATTGAACTATCCGGCGTCCACACTCAAATTACACATGTAACTATCATTTTATCATTAATTATTTCTCGCGTTTAAGATTATTAAATCCATTAATTAATTGAGTTCACTGACAACTCAAAATTGTTGGTCCCAGAAGAACTTGATTGTTGTTGGGTGGGGGTGGGGAGGAATACACCAATTCAAAACTTTTCTAGTTTACTTGACAAATTATAACACAAGGTTTAAGCTCTTTTAAGTATAAGATTCCTAAGGTAGTCAAATTAATTCTTCTTAATAAGAAGACTTAATATAACTCAAACAAACCCTTGTTTTGAGTGAGTAATCAAACTAAGAATAATTTTTACTAGTTAAACTTAATAAGATTTTGTGTGGAAGTATGGCGGTTGAGCTCTTTAATGAAAACGTTTTCTTAGCCAAAGTTGTATTACAAAATTGGATTATAAGATATGATATGAGATATATGATAAAATTAAAATGTAAAGATAAGCAAATAAGAACACAAACGATTTTTACGTGGTTCGGGTTAAAATCCTTCGTCCATGTCCAATCTAACTTGATTGGAAATCCACTATAAACCTCTCTTGTTAATACTCATTGAGAATGAGCCACAAAGAATAAATTAAAGCTATAAGTGTTCTTCGTGCACGAGTTTAGTACGTGACCCGTTTGCAACTTACTAAATACTTCTTCAACGATTATGAACAACAATAGAAGAAGATGGCTACAACTTGAACACACCTGTTCTTTTAAAATATGATTTGAAGTTCCATAATACTATATTCAAGAAGGTAAACACTTAGAGAAATCTTGAGCTACAAAGTGCTTTGAACGTTGAGAGGTTGAAGATATTTGAGCAGAGTTTTGGCTTCGTTAATGGCTGATTTCTTGTGTGTATTTTGGAGAAAAAATGAGTTATTTATAGCTCCAAAACCTGAAACTAGCCGTTTGAGAGATGGAGTGTACAGTACTCCGCATTAAATACAACATTAAATATGCGGTAAGGTAGATGATAAGCTCGCCACCTAAAATGTTTCTTTTTCCTCATTTCTTGTGATTTTTCAATGATTGTCAGAAATATAATTATCTGTCGTAAAAATTAATTGATATTATCGAGTTGTCCTTCAAGAGCTAACCTATTAATGGTCAGGTTGATACTCTAATTCTTTACTTTAAAATTTGAGTCGATCTTCATAACATACAGCTGGACTCCTATAGGATAGGTTGATGAGATCGACATGCTGTCTATAATAGAGTAGAGTTTTCCTATCTACAACTAGCTAAAGAGGTCATTCGATAAGTTAGTTTGAAAGTTCAAACTTCCCGTTACAATCATCGACTTGCTAGAAAGATAAGCTCAGAAAATGCTAAGTCTAAAACCATATAAAGGTGATCTATAGAAAAAATCACAGCTCACTACAAATAGGGACTGATCGTTATAAATTGATATGTTCCTTTACAAATTAGCGAGATGCCAAAAATCAAACTCATAGTGTAATCTTAATTATCTATGTGTCCAAGTTAGCTCATAAAAAAGTACGAGTCGATTTTAACTTAACTTGTTTCTTTATAGATTGAGCTTCCTTTAATAGATCACATTGATAACCTAGTTGTTAAACACTTATAAAATATCCTAAGTGTTTGTTCGAAAATGATCATCAAAACTTAATAAATTTGTGGGGTTCCCAACAATTTTCCCCTTCTTGATGATGTTGAAACCACACTTTACAAAGTCTCTGAAGTATGTGTAGTGAATGGTGTTTTGGAGAAGTGGACTGAGATGAGGTAGAAGGCTATATTGGCGAGGCAGAAGGAAGGTGAAGGCGATGCAATGTTGGAAGAGGGAGAATTGGGTTGATGATTGAGTCAAATCTGTGAGTAAAAGGGTTGAGGTGGCATAAAGTAACTTCTAGTGAATCTAATCAAATTTGTTGATTAGATTTAATGGTTATGATGTTAGGGTCAAAGAGTTATTTTATTTACTGATAGGTCATTCTAAAACTCCAATATTTTCTGAGCTGATAGTTGTAAAACGGGAATGATGATGCTATGAAAGAACTATCCTTCTATCTTATCTTTCTTCTTCTTTCACTATCTTCTATTTCTCAATTAAAATATTTATATTTGATGCTATTACAACCTTAATCATCTTTACAAGCATAATTCATATTATACAACAACAGTGGCGTAATAATTTGGTATCCAGAGCACAATTTTGGACAATAGCGGAGGGTACAAGGCTGCATGAGCTGCAAGAAACACAAAAGAAAATGGATTAACTCTTGCAAGAGGAAACAACAAAATGTGAGACATCATAAATTAAATTGCAGGAAGATATTGATGTAATCTATGGTAAGTTCGATCTTTTTAATGAATCTCTGGAAAAGATGCAACTACAATTGGCTAATCTAGGAAAGGAAAGAGGATCCATATTAGGTCCCTACAGTGGAGATGAGAATGTTGGGGGTGAATCATCACATGGGTATCGAATAAAATTCCCAAATAATTCTAATGGTAGTAGTGGTTCAGTCATTAGCCTTGTACCTAAAGTGGATGTTGGTCCCAAAAGAGACCAAATACAAGTTCTCTCTTGTGAGTTACGCTAATCAGATCGCAAGAGTGATCTTGGTATCTAACAGAACATAGTGTGCGGAATATGGTGGACTTTGTTGGGAACCCCACAAACATTTAGTTATGATGATGTTCTCTCGAAACAAACTTAGATTTAATTATGTCTGTTAGACTGTAATCTGTTCTACCTGTACCAGATCGCTAAAATATAAAGTGAATCTGATAGAAAACATGATCCTTATATCAGATTAGAGAATTACTTAAAGTGTAAAGGATTACATCCTATAGAAGTCATTTTGTCTTTGTCTTGTTCGAGGACCAGATCAACAGCAGACTACAAGCAAGCAGATGATCTGTCCGAGGGCCACTCGATCTGGTTGCCATGAAATTATTCACTGAGATTGCAACCATGCTTTGGAGCATTTTTTGAACAGATTGATATATGACCAGATCGTTAGCCAGCCTGGACCAGATCAATTATAGTCATCTGACATACGATTACATGTCTAGATGTACTTAAATGAATCCAAATTAACATGCCACATCAGCAGAGCTCACGAAAATGGAAAGATATCTATTGGAGATCAAGTTTGGAAGGAGAATCAATCAACGCACGAAGAAGGAAAGAAGCATCTATCAATGATCTGCTTTCCATATATTTGATGATTCAGTCAAACTTTCAAGGCAAGATGAGACATTTTGGGATTCAAAATTTCTGATTGACAATCAACATTTATTTCAAGCCAATCAAGACCAATGGTTTGAATTTCAAATTCTACACCTATAAAAGCTTGGAACCAAGACTGGAAGAGTGCGGATACTATTATCAACGATCAAGCAAGCTGTTACTCTGCTCAGAAATCATCTCACTTGTCAAAGCTCTATTTGAGAAGATTTCCACACACCAGATCGTGTTCTAAGCCGTTCGTGATCGAAATCACACCACTCGATTCAATTCTATCTTATCGAGAAGGAGAAGGAAGATAGCTTCACTAGCTAGTAGTTTTCTAGTGGATTAACGTGAAGATATTTTATTGCAGTAGATTACTGTATGTTGTAAAGGGACACGACCTTTAATCGTGCATAAGTTTCAACCAGATTGTGTTTGAAACTTGTGGCTCGTTCTCAGTGAGTATAAAGAAGAAGAGTATCTTAGTAGTGGATATCTAATCTAGTTTGGATTGGACCGTGGACGTAGGGGATTTCTCGAACCACGTAAAACAACTGTGTTATTTACTTTCTATTTTTACTTTCAATTGTTTATTCACTAATTAGCACGTTCATTCAAACTTTATTCTTAATCAATCTGCTAAATATTCGGGTAAGTTTTTGCAAAGGTTTTCTAATAATGAAAACTGACTAAGTCCACCATATTCCGCACACAACGCTCTGTTAGAGATCAAGATCACTCTTGATCTCTACTAAGTATTTTTCACAAGAGAGCATCAATCTGGATAAATTATGATCGATCTGGTCATCGGTCTAGTTTGTCAAATTTGAGCAATCTTCTTACAAAAAGCTTAAACTCTCTAAGCAATCAGTCAAGTAAACTGAAAAGTTTGTATTTGGTGTATTCCCCCCCCCCCATACACTAAACCTTGCTCTTTCGGGACCAACAAGTGGTATCAGAGCAGTGGTTCATAGGACCACTGTTTCTAATTTCACAAGGTTGAAACCTGCGTGGTCAACTTGAATAGATCTAGGAAAACCTTTTTCATTCACGTGCATACTATCTGTCTTTATGGAATCTTCTGTCATTAGGGCTTGTGAAGAATTCTCCATCCAAGGATACAGAGAATGGAGTTTCAGAATCAAGATGTGTCTAAAAGCTCATCACTGTCTGATGTGGAAAGTGATAGAAGAATGACCATTAGTCATACAAGAAGAGAAGACTCGCATTACAGAAACTGGTGCAGTCAAAGAGATCGTGCTCAAGGATCCTAGAATGTATACATCAGAAGATCGACGTGAAGCAAATCTAGATGACTTTGCAAAAGGGATCATCTCCAGCACTGTTAAAGGAGTCCATCTGGCCAAGATCCAAGATCTAGATACAGCCAAAGAGATGTGGGAGGCACTGCGAGAACTCAGCCTAGGTTCTGAGGCTATGATCGAGAACAAGCTGTCCCTTGGTATGCAACAAGTTCGATGAGTTCAAGATGAAGCATGGAGAGACCATTGAGTAGATGAAGAACAGATTCATCGAAGTGTTACTTGAGTTTTCTGCTTTCAATAAGAACAAGTACACACAGAGAGAGAAGAATCTCAAAATTCTCAGAGCGTTGCCACCAAGCTGGGAGATATATTCTGCAATGCAACCGCTACTTGTTGATTTCAATGATCTGTCAGTTGAAGCACTGTTTGATCATTTGGATGTACATGAATGTGATATTAGAAGAATACATGGACCAGATCATACTTCAAGCAAGAAGAACGAGAGCAGTTCCAAGAAAGAAAAAGAAATAGCCTTCAAAGCGAAGTGCGTAGCTGATGAACTAGTTATATCTGCTGCATCAAAAGAAAGAGGTTATGACAAGCTGCTCAAGGAATTCGTAATGATTTCCAAGAGAATGGATAAAATGGAAGTCAGATGATTCTACAAAGACAACAAGAGTAGATATCAGAAGAATAGAGAACCAGATCGATCTGATAGCAAAAGCAAATAAAAAAGTAATGGTAAAGTATCTAACTCTACTGACTATACTTGCTTTAGATGTGGCAGATCAGGTCACTTTAAAACAAATTGTCCTGATTTATCAAAAAGTCAAGAGAGAATAAGTAAGAGCTAAGAGAGACCGAAAACTTAAAGCTCAACGCAAAGCAATGCTAGATGAAGAAGACTCTAGCAGCTTGAGCCATCTATCTGATGAGGCATTCTATACACAAGACATAAAAGAAGATTGGGATGAATGCTACATGGGATTAGATAATTGACTCGACCAAATCGAGGTAAACTCTCATGTTTCTATGTCTTCAAATAAACCTGTTTATGATTCAGGAAATGAAGATGAACCAGAAGTCTCATGGGAAGAAATCAATGAGATGTTCAAGAGCTACAGAAGTATAAAGAAGTTATTCTCTGAAGTCATAAGAGAGAATGACAAGTTGAATGAAACAGTAAAGTTCTTAAGCGAAGCAAACACCAAGTTCTCTACTCAAATCAATGGTCTGGAAGAACAAATCAAAACAAAGGACGTTAAGATCTACTCACTGAATTCAAAGTTGAAGGACATAGTCAACAGAAAGGATATAGTTGAAGAAAAACTGAAGAAGACCATGGAGAACATGAGCAAGATCAACAAAAGTCAAGAACGAGCTGATATGATCATTGACATGCAAAGAAGAGGAACAACTGGACTTGGATATACTGGAAAAAACAGTGAAACCAAGTTCATGGCTGAAAAGAAAAACATACCAGATCAAGTGAAAGATCTAAAGAATAAGAAGAATCAACCCCAGAAGATGATGATGAAGGAAGCATGAGAAGCAGATAAAGATCAGAAGCAGAAGGGATCTACTAAAACATCATCAACCAAGAAGAAGAAGATCAACTGGGATAATGTTGAGAGAAACCATCCATCTATCTACAAAGCCATATCAAGAACAGATGATGCAGGAAGAAAAATTACCTGTTACATATGTGTTCCTAACACTAAGTTAATCTGGGTTCCTAAAGGAACATTTCTGCTAACCAAGCGCCCACTCGTTGAAAGGGTAGCTAAACTTATATAATTGTAGGATCGAAGAACTGCAAGAAGAGGACAAGTAGCAAAAGGAACTATCTGGAAATAGAAGGACCACAGGTAACTTTTGGTTGTAACTCAAAAGGTTATACCAGAGGATATGGTAATATCAAGATTGACAAGACCACCATTACAAATGTATCTTATGTTGAGGGTCTTAGTCATAATCTGTTTTCTGTTAGCCAATTCTGTGCAAATGGAAATCAGATTGTTTTTTATGCTAACAACTGTTCTGTAAATAATAAGGAAGGAGATGAAATTATTTTTACCGGGAAATTGGAGGACAGATTATACATTGTGCAATGGACAAACCAGATTGAGACATGTCTAGTTACTAAGACAATATCTGAGACAAGTTGGTTATGGCACAAACGACTTAATCATCTCAATTTTAAGTCAATCAATAAGATTGCAAGAGATAAGCTAGTCAAAGGATTACCAGAACAAGTATATGACAAAGATCATATTTGTGAAGCTTGCCAAGCTGGAAAACAGACCAAGTCATCCTTTACCAGCAAAGCAACTCACTCATCCTCAAGAGTCTTAGAGTTACTACATTTAGACTTATTTGACCCAGTCAAGCCATTAAGTATAAATGGAAGGAAGTACACTCTGGTTATCATTGATAATTACTCAAGATTCACTTGGGTTATCTTTCTGTTCAAGAAGAAAGAAACAATGGAGAAACTGCCAAACTTTCTTAATAAGATCACAAAGCAAAACGAAACCTCTGTTATGACAATCAGAACAGATCGAGGAACATAGTTTCTAAACCAGAAGATTGAGGGATACTGCAACCAGATGACTATAACTCACCAAACATTTGCTGCAAGAACACCTCAACAGAATGGAGTAGTTGAGAGACGAAATAGATCATTAAAGGAAGCAGCTCGTACAATGCTGAATGCAACCAGATTACCTAAGAAGTTTTGGCAGAAGCCATCTACATGGCCTGTTACACACATAATAGATTGGTGATAACACTCAGACATGGGAAAACACCGTACGAGATCTGGAACAACAGAAAGCCCAGGATACAGTATTTTCGTACTTTTGGTTGTATGTGTTACATTCATAATAATGGGAAATCTCAATTGAAAACCTTTGATAGCAAAGCTGACCCTGGAATATTTCTTGGATATTATGATGTTAGCAAAGCTTATAGGGTTTACAATAAGAAAACTCATATTGTGGAGGTAACACCTCATATTGTATTTGATGAAGCCATTCTTGAATACAGGGAAACAGGTGACGAACAGGTTCACAAAAAGATCAATAGTAAGAGATCAGAAGGGATACTACTTGAAGATATCATGATCTAGAATTCAACATAAGGGAATGAGATTGATGTTCAACCTATAATTGAGTCCAGTACACAGAAAGGGGGAACGACTCACATCGATCTGGACCAAACCAGATCGACACCAGATGATATTGAACCAGTAGAAGCAGATAATTCTGAACCTTCTCAAAGTCAACCTGATGAATCAAGAGACATTAATAGTTGGAACAACAATCAAAGTGTTGAGATCGAAGAACCAGAAGAAGAAAATCCTTTCCAAGCAACTTCAACAGCACACCCTGAATTTGAGGAACCAACAGAAGAACCTGAACCTGAGATATCAGAAGAAGAGATGTCTAGTAGAAGAAGATGGATACAAGAACACCATCCTCCAGATCAGATTGTTGGGAACCCATCAGATCGTGTAAAGACCAGAAGGATGCATGGAGAGAGTGCACTTCTAAGTTGCTATCTATATCTTATTGAACCAAAAAATGCATATGAAGCACTACATGATGCAGATTGTGTTATAGCCATGCAAGAAGAACTCAATGAGTTTAAAAGAAACCAAGTGTGATATCTTGTAGACAGACCAAGACACCAGGGCGTTATAGGTGTTAAATGGGTATTCAAGAACAAACGAGATGAGAATGGTGAGGTTGTCAGAAACTGCAAGTTGACCTGACATTACTTTTGCAGTTGGAGTATGTGCTAGATACCAGGCCAACCCCAAGGAGTCCCATATGGAAGCAACCAAGAAGATATTAAGATATCTTAAAGGAACAACACATGTTGGATTATGGTATCCATGTGAGGAAAACTTTGAGTTAATAGGCTATTCAGATTCAGATTATGCTGGATGCAAGTTAGACAGAAAGTCAACATCTGGAACATGCCAGTTTCTTGGGAACAAGTTGATTTCTTGGTTTTCAAAGATACAAACATCTGTTGCTACATCAACAACAAAAGCAGAATATATGACCCCGTGAAGCTGTTGTGCTCAAATACTCTGGTTAAAGCAGCAGCTTAAGGATTACGAGATCCATGTCAAGGAGATACCTATATTCTGTGACAGCTCGAGTGTTATTGCTATAACGCAAAATCCAGTTTTGCACACGAGATGCAAACATGTTGATGTGAGACATCATTTTATAAGAGATCATGTAGAGAGAAAGCATGTCTAGATCAAGAAGATACACACAGATGTCCAACGTGCTGATATATTGACAAAAGCACTTCCAGAAGAAAGATTCAAGATGCTATGTGGAAAGCTAGGATTACTAAATCTAGATGAAAGAAACAGATCGACATCAGATTGATAAAAACCAGATCATATAGCAGATTGAAGACACACAGATCACTAGCTGTGGTAGTACATCAGATTATGAAAGCCAGACTGTCAACCAGATTGACACTCACCAGAATGAAAAAATTACTAGTATCAGATCACAACTTCAATACCAGATGACGTATGATGTTAATACCAGATGGAAGTGAGAACCAGAAGACGATGTTATAAGCAAGACCAGATTGCTTACATTATACACGTGTCAGAATTTTGAAGAATCTACACCATGCCACGTGGAAATTAATTTTCCAATAAAGATTACTTAGTCAAGGGGGAATTCAGAAATCTGTATTGTTTTTTCTCACCTAATTATTTCCCTAACTACAACCTATAAAGTTAAATTATGACATAGATTTGCTAAATCTTCCATAATTGTGATGATTAGTACAGTTTTGGGAACTGTGATCAAGGAATATCTCTACCATAAGAGAGAAAGGAAAGTTGCAGTGGTTAGAAATATTTACACGTTCAATCCTATAACCCTAGGATCCATCACGTGCATCTGACGCAAGGAGAGGCGGCAAAACAAAAAGCTGAAGCATGAAAATCTAAAAAGTGAGACTTTCATCCAAACCTTAAACTTCTTATCGCTTTCATCTTAGCCGTTGAATTATCCTATATATATATGTGTTGTACGTGCAATTAACTGTTCACCTTACACTCTCAACTCACTCCGCACTACTCATCTCTAAGCACTTAAGCACTTCCTGTTTTCTCAAACATCTTTCAAAAGTTTCTTTTCAAAACTCAAACTTTCTTGAACAATGGCTCCTCAAACATCTCTGTTTTTACAACATGTCGCTGAGGTTCAGAAATTCTTCTCACCTGAACCATATGTTGTCCTTGAAACTCATGGATTTCAAAAGCTAGAGGAGATTTTCACCATCGTTAAGCGTTGCAAAGGTTTTTCATCGATTATCTGTTCTTAAACTGCTAAAGCATGTTTATGTAGGAGTTTTTATGAGAGTTCAGTTTCTGGAAACATGTTCTAGTCTTTGTTCTAATATTCTCTTGCTACATATTGATTTCTGGATTACTGGTCATATATATATGTATTCGTATTTCATGTTCATACTTATAACTGTGATATGGGGTATATATGTTGCTAATGTTAATGAAGATTGCAAGGTATTCACTGCAAGATTTCTATACTTTGTAGGATTCCACAATATAGTAAATGTTCATCCAAAGATGTACTTACCCATGATGAGAAAGACGGCCAAGAAGCAAACGTGCTCATGCCCATTGGTGATAGGACGAGTAAGACAACCTATGATGTTATCGTCTGATCAACCAGGCATACAGATTGAGGGATGAGGGAATGACCTTAGAAGAGATCACTGTAGAACAGCTTCAGGAAGCTGTGGAGCAAGTTATGGTAATTCCCATAGCCTACATTGGAAGGATGTTCCAGAGGGAACTACTTCAACCAGGCTACAAGCTGGTCTTTGAGTTTGTGCAGAGCATATTTATGACGCATTGTGGATCATACGATCAAGTCACCCAGGAGAAGTTAAGAATCATAATTGCAGTAGTTCTGAATTTGAAAGTCAACTGGAGCAGAATCATCTTTGACTTGCTGGCGAAAGAAGCACGTGTTGGTCCCGAAAGAGAAAGGTTTGGTATATCCCCCCCCCTTTACACCAAACCTTGCTCTTTCGGGACCAACAAGTGGTATCAGAGCAGTGGTTCATAGGACCATTGTTTCTGTTTCACAAGGGTGAAACCTGCGTGGTCAACTTGAATAGATCTAGGAAAACCTTTTTCATTCACTAGCATCCTATCGGTCATTATGGAATCATCTGTTGTTAGGGCATGTGAAGAATTCTCCATCCAAGGGTACAAAGAATGAAGTTTCAGAATCAAAATGTGCCTCAAAGCTCATCACTGTCTTATGTGGTAAGTGATAGAGGAAGGACCATTGATGGTTCAAGAAGAGAAGACTCGAATTACAGAAACTGGCTCAGTTAAAGAATATGTTCTTAAAGATCCCAAAATGTATACTTCTGAAGAACGGCGTGAAGCAAATCTTGATGATTTTGCCAAAGGAATCATCTCCAACACGGTAAAAGGTGTTCATCTGGCTAAGATCCAAGATCTTGATACAACCAAGGAGATGTGGGAAGCATTGAGAGAACTAAGATTAGGTTCTGAAGCAATGATCGAGAATAAATTGTCTCTAGCGTGAAACAAGTTCGACGAATTCAAGATGAAGCCTGGAGAAACCATCGAGCAGATGAAGAACAGGTTCATTGAAGTGTTACTTGAAGTTTCTGCATTCAACAAAAACAAGTATACACAAAGAGAGAAAAACCTCAAAATCCTCAGAGCATTACCACCAAGCTGGGAGATCTACTCTGCTATGCAGCCACTACGTCCTGATTTTAACGATTTGTCCGTTGAAGCATTATTTGATCATCTGGCTGTTCACGAATGTGACATCAGAAGGATTCATAGATCAAATTACTCTTCAAACAAGAACAATGTGAGCAACTCAAAGAAAGAGAAAGAGACCGCCTTCAAAGCGAAGTGCAAAGCAGATGAACAAGTATTAACTATAGTACCAGAAGAAGGAGGTTACGACAAGCTACTTAAAGAATTTGCCATGATTGCTAAGAGGATGAAAAAGATGGAAATCAGATCGAGAAAGTATCGAAGGTTCTATAAAGATAACAAGAGTAGATATATCAGAAGAATAAAGAACCAGAACGATCTGATGACAAAGCTGACACAAAAAGTAATGGTAAAAATTTCAACTCTACTGATTATAATTGCTATGGTTGTGGCAGAACATGTCACTTCAAGACAAATAGTCCTGATTTGTCAATAAGTCAAAGAGAAGAGCTAAGAGCTAAAAGAGATAGGAAACTCAAAGCTCAACGCAAGGCCATGATAACTGAAGAAGACTCAAGCAGCTCAAGTCATCTGTCTGATAGTTCATCAAATAATTATGAAGCTTTCTATGTAGAAGAAATAGATGAAGACTGGGATGAATGCTACATGGGTTTGGACAACAGATCGAGGTAAATTCTCATGTCTCTATATCTTCAAATAAACCAGTCTATGATTCAGGAAATGAAGATGAACCAGAAGTCTCATGGGATGAAATTAATGAGATGTTCAAGAACTACACCAGCATAAAGAAGCTATTCTCTATAGTCATAAAAGAGAATGACAAGCTGAATGAAACAGTAAAGTTCTTGAGTGAAGTAAATACCAAGTTCTCTAGTCAAATAAGTGGTCTTTGAGAACAGATCAAGACAAAAGATGCAGAAATATACTCACTCAATTCCAAGGTGAAAGATGTGATCAACAGAAAGGATGTAGTTGAAGAAAAATTAAAGAAGACCATGGAAAATATGAGCAAGATCAACAAAAGTCAAGAACGAGCTGAAATGATCATCGATATGCAACAAAGGGGAAGAACTGGTCTAGGATACAATGGAAAATCCAATGAGACTCGGTTTGTTGTTGAAAGAAAGGACATACTAGATTAAGTCAAAGATCTCAAGAACAAGAAAAACCAACCCCAGAAGATGATGATGAAGGAAACAGGAGACAAGAGATACTATCAGAAAAAAGGTCAATCTGCTCACTATGTGAAAACAGAACGACTTCTATAGGATGAGAACCTTTTCATACCAAGTCATTTTCAAATCTGGACTAAGATTATGTTCTCTATCAGATTCACTTTATATTGTAATGATCTGTTACATGTAGAACATATTGATATCTAGCAAGACAAAATGAAACCTAAGTGGTTTTCGAGAGAACATCATCAAAACTTAAAATATTGTGAGATTCCCAACAATTTCCCCCTTTTTGATGATGTTGAAACCACAATTTACAATATATCCCAAAAAAAATCATTTTAAGAATAATCTGGTTTTAAACAAACAGAAGGGTTAACAGATTGTTATTAATTCATATAACAATTAAATGCAATAAATATTTCTGGACAATGAGATTTTGTCTTCAGAGAATCCACATGTATATATCAAATGAGTAATGGTGGATTACATGGAATTATCAAAAATAAGAAAAAGAAGTAGCAGATGAGCGTAGAATAAGATAATTAAGGAAACCATCTGGCTGCTCCTCTCTTCATCTTTTCACGTTGTGCATGAGATACAAGCTGGATACTTTCATAAATTCCATCTCTCACTCTGGCGTAGTTAGGGTCGTGATTGTCAATCTTGTATCCCTTTATCTTAGCCAGCTGATTGATGTAGTTTAGTATGCATGTCTTGTCGGGAATGTTGCTTCCTGGAATCATAGGGCATACCATGTACTCCTTTTCAGGTGTCTTTTTTTGGATTCTAGCACTCGTGGCAGCCTGTCTGATTCTCTGTATCAGGTCCTTGTCTCTAAAATTCTCCATGTACCTGTTGAAGTCTTCGTCTGGTGTAGACTCTGAGTATATAGGTTCTTTAAGAAAGTACATATTCATTATGAAACCTTGCTTGACCAACTCCCAATCCTTCTTGTCACTTTCTGGTACCCAGATATCTTTTGGTGTTTGCTACTGCAAGGACATATTCCATGTAGTAAATAGTTTTTTCTTCTTTTTCTTTGAGTGAGTTGTAGATTGAGATGACTGTTGCTGAGAACGTTCTGATGATGGCAGTGAGGAGAAGGTCGTCTGGTAAGACTTCTCTTTTGCTTCTTTTGCAGCTATCTTCTTCTCACGCTCTACCTATTCTTTGTAGAATTGTTCCCGGAAGATAGGGTCATAAGCCTGTTCTCTGTTGACTCCAAACAGCAACATCTCAGCTATCTGGTCTCCTTCATCAATGGGCTTTTTGCCTTTATCACTAACAACACCAGCTTGTTGTTGACGTTGTTGACCTTGTTCTAGTTCCACAGTGGGATCTGCCCTTGGTGGGGTTGTGGGTTTCTCCCTCGGCTGTTGAGTCAAACCAGATTGTGCTTCAGCAGCTTCTGTCCCTTGATCTGGTCGTTCTGGTTCTGTTACCTACTTTCCAGAGCCCTTTCCTCCCTTGTCAGATTTAGATATTTCCCCCTTTTCAACATCATCAAAAATAGTAGTGATGAGTGTGCGAAGGGAATCTATTTCTGCCTTCATGGCCTCCATCTTTTCTTCTACGTCTGCCTTGAAGCCTAGCAGCATGTTCACTGTTTGATCCGTGGCGGAGAGCTTCTTTTCTAGTCTGTTGTTCATGGTGGAAACTGTAGCATCATATGTTTACTAGTGTTCTTCAACCTTGCTGAGTCTGGTGTTTTGATTCTCATATTCTGTAGGATTGGGATATAGCATATCGTCGAGAACACTGACTTGGTTAGCCTTCATGATTTCCACAAACTTCTCCTTCTCAAAGGCAGCAAGTTTGGCGTGGACATCCAGGGCAGTGGCCTCCTTCACTTCAGCAGTAATGGTCGCAGCTTGGCTCTTCACAACTGTATCAATTACTTCGTTCTGCTTTGCCATGAGATCGGTAACTAGAGTTTGAACATTCTGTGTCTTCTTTTCAATTGTCTCTTGTCGCAGATCAGTCTTCTCCCTAGCTGTTTCTACAGCTGCTCTATCGTCATCCAACTTTTTGTTGAGCTCTTTGTCCCGGTGGCACAGTTTGCGACGTAGATCCAGATCCATGTCATTGACATAGTCTTTCTGGTGCTGATTGAAGTCAGCAAGGATCTGTGTGGCTTTTTCTTGCAGGGAGTTGCAGGTATCATTCATGTGATCTTCAACGCGGAAGTGAGATCAGGTTGTCGATCTGATAGTTGTTGAAAGATTTGGTCTCTCGTTCCAAAATCCCTTCGAGAGTTGAGAAAGTAACATTCTTCTTCAATTTCTGAGCTATTCCAGGTGTGTACAGCTCGTTGGTGGGTTCTCCATCAATGTATTGACCAGCTGGTTCCTCATCTACTGGATCGAGATGGATAATTGGTGTCTTCTTCTTCCTTTTCTTAGGCTGGTCTGCCTCTGGAGTGGGTTGTAGTGGTGTAGGTTGGTCTGGTTGACTAGTGGACTGCTCCTTCTGGTGTCCATCTGGACCTCCCATGTCCACATCCTTGTCAATCTCTTCGTTGGAGTCCGTCACACTGGAGTAAAAGTCCATTTTATCAGCATAAAATGACTTAAGATCTATCTTTAGCAATCTGGTCTCATGTTTCATCATTGTAAGAATGAGTTGATGGTATTCTGCCCGTACTTCACCAACAGTGTTTTCTTGTAGTAAGCTAAGCAAGGTGGCTTCCTCCTTCTTCAGTTCTTCCATCGATCTGGTCTGGAGCAGAGCGTCAAAGATGTAATAGTCGTTGTCCTTGACCAGCAAGTAGAACTTGACTCTCTTGGCTGCTCCAAGACTCTCTGGAAGCATTTGGATACCTGGAAAATCATGAAGCACCGAGTGATCTGCTTCGCTTTCCAGTAGATTGATCACGCCTTCTGCTTGCCTTTTCTTTTCTTCTTCTTCATCAGCTGATTCAACTTCTTCCTCTTCTTCCTCACTGATTCTCTGCATTCTGTCAGGTGACGGTGTTGTTGTTCTGGCAGGAGAGAAGTCCTTCTCCTGATTGGGGTTGTAACTAGATTCTGGTTCAACAAATGTTGGCTTCTCTGTTTGTGGAGGAATATGATTGTCTTGTTGCTGAGCCTCCTCAACTTGCTGTGGAATGACTCGATCTGGTTGAGTGATTTCTGGTTCTGGTTGAGGAATATCATCTATTTCTTGTTGAATTTCTTCAGTGGGTGGTGGAGAGTTGTGTACTTCTCCTCAATCTGCTCCTCTTCTGTTTAGGCTGGTGAGGGGTGGAAGTGTCTGTGTCGATGGAACTTGCCCTCTTGGCAGGTGGTTTGCGAGTTGCTTTCTCCTTTTGCACCTTCTCCATGGGTGCCTTTTCCTTCTGCTTTTCCACTGCTCTTGTTGGTGGAATCCAGATTGGATTGGAACCACCCATCTCTAATAGTGTAGCATGGTGCACTTCTTCTGTAACCTTGTTGAACAAGGCTGGAGTGAGTCCCAAGGACATATCTATCTAGTGCTGGTCTTTGGGAATGGTGAAGCAAGTGTTGAATTCTGTGGCATCCTCCCAGACCTGCTGTTTGAAGAACTTTTCTACCATGAAGCTAATCTTGGTAGAATGCCTCAAGTTTCTCCTGACCTCCATAGACACACCGTTCCCTCGGGCGTCCTTAGTATATTTCACAAGCTTGGCCTCCTTTGCCAATAGATCGAACAAAATTCTGCTCCAGTTAACTTTGAGGTTCAGAACAACAGCTGTGAGAATTCTGAACTTCTCTGGGGTAACTTGATCGTAGGATCCACTGTGATTGAGAAAAATTCTTTGAACAAATTCGAAAATCAGCTTGTATCCAGGTTGAAGTAGGGATCTCTAGAACATCTTTCTCGTGTATGACATGGGAATCACCATGACTTTCTCCACCGCTTCCTGAAGTTGGTCATAGGTGATAACATCAAGTGTCATACCTTCATCCTTTAGGCGGTATGCTTGATTAATCATGGCGAGGACGTTGTAGGTAGTCTTGCTCGTCTTCCTTCATCAAATGGGCATCAACACATTGGCCTCGTTGCCTTCCTTCTCATCTTGCCATGTCAAGTAGAACGTGGCTGCTTGTTTTGCCAAGTACATGTTGGGATGGGAGGTAAAAATATTATGGAAATCTACAATAACAGAGACATTCCAGTGATAACATATAATCATTAGTTATGTGAGCATCATATCAGATATATTTAAAAGAATATGAATGGCGCAAGGATGAACATCTATAGCAGTTATTCAAACAGTATACATAACAAGCAGATATCAATAAATAGAACACTATATAACAATATATATCTCCAGATACAGAACTCACAATAAATCTCCAATAGATGCTATGAATAAGATGAAGAACTTTATAAACCTTTGCAGCGCTTAGCCATGACAAAAATTTCCTCCAGTTTGCGAAAACCGTAGGTTTCAAAAACAGCAAATGGTTCAGGGGAAAGAAATTTCTGAATCTCAGCAACATGTTGCAGAAACAGAGAGGTTTGAGGTGCCATGATCAAAATGGAGTTTGGAGTTTTTGAGAAAAACTCACGAGAGAAAAGGAGTTCTGGAAATGCTTAAGTGCTTAAGGAAGAGTAGTGCTCAGTGCAATGAAAGTGTAAGGTGAACAGTTTAATGCACGTACGACACACACACATATATATATATAAGAAAACAATCAACGGCTCAGATTAAAGTGATAAGAATTTTAAGGTTGGATGAGAATCTCCCTTTTTAGGTTTTCCAGCTTCAGCTTTCCATTTTGCCGCCTTGTGTTGCGTTTGATGCACGCGCTAGATCCTAGGGTTGTAGGATGGAGCGTGTAAATCTCTTTATCCACTGCAACTTTCCTTATTCTTTTTCTTGTTGAGATTTCCTCGATCACAGTTTCCAAAGGTGTGCTAATCATCATAATTATGGAAGATTTAGCAAATCTATGTCAGAAAAAAACTTTATAGACCATAGTTAGGGCGGTAATTAGTGTCAGAGACGCTTCTAATTTCCAAGTTCCCCCTTAATTAAGTAATCGATTATTGGAAAATTAATTTCCACGTGGCATTGTTGCATCTCCGTCATCTTCTGACTCATGGCATCAATATCAATCTGGTATTGTTTGATTTATGCTTCCATCTGGTAGTGTCTTCTGCTATCACTTTGTTTTATTTGACTTGTCATTCTACTCCTGTCAATCTTGTTGTCAGTCTTGTTTTGCACTTTGCGTCATATTCTCATCAGTGATACAGGAATCTGGTTATCATAGCTAGTGCTTCTGCTGCATGATCTAGTTATGTCAATCTGGTATTGACTTGATTCTTTCGTCTAGGTTTAACAAGCCTAGCTTTCCACATAACATCTTGAATCTTTCTTCTGGTAAGACTTTCGTCAAGATATCAGCACGTTGTACATCAATGTGTATCTTCTCTATCTGAATGTGTTTCCTCTCCATATGATCTCGAATGAAGTGATGTCTGACATCAACATGCTTACATCTTGTGTGAAGTACTGGATTCTGTGTTATAGCAATGACACTTGAGCTGTCACAGAATATAGGTATCTCCTTAACATCGATCTCGTAGTCCTTCAGTTGCTGCTTCAACCAGAGTATCTGTGCACAATAGCTTCCAGCCGCCATGTACTCTACCTCAGTTGTTGATGTAGCAACAGATGTTTGTTTCTTTGAAAACCAAGAGATTAACTTGTTTCCAAGAAACTGACATGTTCCAGAAGTAGACTTTCTGTGCAGTTTGCATCCAGCATAATCTGAATCAGCTTGTTTCAAACCATAGACAGCTTTAGCTAATCTATACACCTTCTGATCTGGATTTCATTCTTCAAAACTAGGTGGTTGTTCAACATACACTTCTTCTTCGATTATTCCATTTAGAAATGCACTCTTGACATCCATCTAGTACACCTTGAATCTCTTGTATGCTGCATATGCTAGAAACAGTCTAATTGCTTCAAATCTTGCAACTGGTGCGATTGTCTCATCAAAATCAATGCCTTCTTGTTGACTGTATCCTTTTGCAACTAGTCTGACTTTTTTTTCTGACGACTTCACCATTTTCAACTTGTTTGTTCTTGAATACCCATTTGACACCTATTACTCTCTGGTGTCTTGGTCTGTCTACGAGGTACCAAACTTGATTTCTTTTAAACTCGTTGAGTTCTTCTTGCATAGAAATAATCCAGTTTGCATCTTGTAGTACTTCATAAGCATCAGATGGTTCAACACGAGATAGATAACAACTTAGAAGTGCACTTTCTCCATGCATTCTTCTGGTCTTCACACGATCTGATGGGTTCCCAACAATCTATTCTGGTAGATGATGTTCTTGTATCCATCTCCTTCTGTTGGACATCTCTTCTTCTGATATCTCAGGCTCAGGTTCTTCTGTTGGGTCCTCATATTCAGGGTGTGTTGTTGAAGACGCTTGAAAAGGATTTTCAACTTCTGCTTCTTCAACTTCAATCTCTTGATTATTGTTCCGGCTGTTGATATCTTTGGATTCTTCAGGTTGATCTTGAGATTGTTCATTATTACCTTCTTCCACTAGTTCACTACCTTCTGGTGGAATCAATCTGGTTTGATCCAGATTGATATGTTATGTCCCCCCTTGCTGTGAACTGGTCTCAGCACTAGGTTGAACATCAATCTCATCATCTTATGTTGTATTTTAGATTAGAATATCTTCTAGTAGTATCCCTTTTGTTTTCTTGTTGTTAATCTGGTTGTGAACCTGTTCATCACCTGCTTCTCTGTATTCAATAATAGTTTCATCAAATACAATATGAGGTATTATCTCCACAATATGAGTCTTCTTGTTGTAAACCCTATAAGCTTTACTAACATCAGAATATCCTAAAAATATTCCAGACTTCATGTTTTCAAATGTTTTCAACTGAGATTTCTCATTATTATGGATGTAACACGTACAACCAAAAGTACGAAAATACTGTATCCTGGGTTTTCTGTTATTCCAGACTTCATGTGATGTTTTCCTATGTCTGAGAGTTATCACCGATCTGTTCTGTGTATAACAGGCCGTGTAGATGGCTTCAACCCAAAACTTCTTGGGTAATCTGGTTGGATTTAGCATGGTGCGAGCTGCTTCTTTCAATGATCTGTTTCTTCTCTCAACCACTCCATTTTGTTGAGGTGTTCTTGCTGCAGATGTCTGGTGTGTGATTCCCATCTGGTTGCAATAATCCTCAATCTTCTGATTTAGAAATTTTTTACCACGATCTGTTCTGATTGTTGCAACAGAGGTTTCCTTCTGCTTGGTGATTCTGTTGAGAAAGTTTGGCAGTTTCTCCAATGTCTCTTTCTTTTTGAATAGAAAGATAACTCATGTGAATCTTGAATAATCATCAATGATAACTAGAGTGTACTTCTTTCCATTTATACTTAATGGCTTAACTGGACCAAATAAGTCTAGGTGAAGTAACTCCAAGATTCTAGTGGATGATTGAACTACTTTGCTTGAAAATGATGATCTGGTCTGTTTCCCAGCTTGACACGCTTCACAAATATGATTTTTGTCATATACTTGGTCTGGCAATCCTTCAACTAGTTTATCTCTTGCAATCTTATTGATTGAATTGAAGTTGAGATGACTTAGTCTTTTTGTCACGCCCCGTTCCCGAGGGACGGCACACGCGCTAAAGCATGACTGGGAGGAAAGAAAAAAAGCAGGGAAGAATGGGGGGGACATGGAACATAATCATGGTGTATAAATTGTCCTTGAAAAATGGACAGTAACTCGTTTATAACTAGGAGTAATCTGAATGGGGGAAGAGAAACAAATAAACCCACCAGTAGATATAGTCAAGAATGATGTCATGATCAATGAACAATCGAATGCAAAGAGATGCAATGCAAGACGGGGTTGGAGATTATAACTCATAACATGGGAGCGGTAATCCAGAATCCCAAGCGGCCAAATCATTCCAATAGGAGCCGTCAATAAAGGGCAGAGGTTAGTGAGCCTAGCTCGCCAAAAGGAGTCACCCAACTCGCCAAGTGCGGTCGGTGCTACACGACAACATCACAAGTGGTCGAGGAGTAGAGCGTCCAAGAGGGGCCGACTACTTCTAAGCTCTCCTATGAACATGAATGCATGTAATAGACAATAGTAATTCTCGTGAAGAAACAATGGATCATTTTATTTTCATGAAGCCAATAGCATGAAGAATTAGAGACTGGAAAAAGAACATGAACTTGGCAGCGGAATACATAACGTGACAGTTTGCAACAACCCTTTCCTTAGCCTCGCACGACACCACCAGCCGCTCAATCTGCAAAATAATTTGATAACATTTTGCAGGGCTGAGTACTAATGTACCCCGTGGGTTATGCCATTTAAAAACCTTTTTGCGAAATTATTTTCTGAAAAGGAATATCCATGCTTGCACAATATCACATAGTAAGTTTTAAAACTGAAATGTCATTCTATGCATACCAAAACCATTGAGATCTCATTTTCATTGACTCAATATTGGCATTAGATACCCTTCTATGAACATATGGGGACAACCCATAGAGGTCCATCATTTATGTCCTTCATCAGTAGGGAACTTATCCAATAAGGAGCAAAATATTTTAACATGGACATCCATTTTGATTTACATAAATATCAGAGCTTAATAACTCAAAAATACATTTGAAAGCATATATACTCCCACCTATCAGCAAATACCAATACCGTGTGATAACAGTAAATCTGTCAAACGTCTCGTTCGCAATCGTAAGCACCCGACAATTGTACAAAACAACTTTTGGCCTCAAATCCCAAAACTTAATGCGAATAAAGTGAAAACGAGGAACCGATGGTTTTCTAAGTCTTCTAAGGTCATTTTGGCAATACCCGAGTTTTCAATTTAACTTGGCCCAAAAGGCAAAAATACTCAGGACATTATTCTCTAAATGAATATGTAAAAATATTTTTAAAATATGCAACTTTACCTTAAAACTTACTCGAGAAGATTCGTAGTCTTTGTCAGATCTATGAAAATTGAACAGATGAAAATTAATGAAACCTCTTTCAGAAAATCCTATATTTTTTTCTCTACGTGCACTATAAATTTTATCGAAAAATGATTGATCATGAATATTTTTCCTTTAGAAAAACATGAAATAATGCAAAAAATTATGGCATGCCGATCCTAGTCGGGATCCAAATCTAAAATTCAATCCGGTAGAGTAACAGATCTTATGGTCAGAAACTTAAAACCTTAAGGGACCTTAGCGTCTAATAGACTGATAGTCATGAACAGAAAAGTGAATGAAGAAGAGAACGGAGGAGAAAGAATAAAGATAACAGTATCAGAACGATGGCGGCGGAGACTTGACGGCGGCTGAGCCACCTTTGTCAAGCTCCATGCCTACCTTCGATCTTACCCTGACGTACCTTGACTTGAACCGATCCTCAATTTTTGAACCCGCGGAAGCTCGATATCCAAAAATGATAGAAAGAAAAAGGAAAGATGAGGAGAAGAAGAGGCAGAAGGACAAATGCTTCTGCTCAAATGAGCGAAAGAAACCTCTCGCCATAACCCCTATTTATACTAAAATTTAGAATATTTTATTATTTTTTTATTATATTATATTATTATTATATTATTATTAATACTTAAATCTTAAAACGTCGTAACTTCTCCACACTATCCCCTTTTCGAGCAAACCCAAAGTCAACATCTTCATTTCCTAATACTCTACACAATGACTATAATATTGATATATTTTCGGTAATGCATGGAAAAACTAATTTTTATACGATGTGCTTAAACTTTAAAAATCCGTAGCGGTTATGTACGAGCTCATTTTTGGGAAAACTTAGTGCCAATATTTTTCTTTTGAAAAACCCTACAAAATGAGTATAATATTGACATGCTTTTGACTTATGCATGAAAAGATCATTTTTAAAAGAAACGTTTAAAAAGTTTTATCGGGTGCCAATTTCACATGGTAGGTTCTAATAGGGTCCAGTGTCTCCCTAAAATCTTTAATTAGTCGTAGTAAGATATCTAAATCGTATTAGGAAAATTTGGGATATTACACTTTTGTGACATAACCAACTTGTTTCTGATGTTGTCTTGGTGACCAGACATGTCTCGAGCTGGTTATTCCATTGCACAATATACAGTCTGTCCTGCAATTTTTCGGTAAGAAGAATTTCATCTCCTTCCTTGTTTTTCACAAAACAGTTGTTAGCATAAAAAATAATCTAGTTTCCATTAGCACAGAACTGGCTAACCGAAAACAGATTATGACTAAGACCCTCAACATAAGATACATTTGTGATAGTGGTTTTGCCAATTGTAATGTTACCATAGCCTTTTGAGTCACAACCAAAGGTAACTTGTGGACCTTCTCTTTCTACATAGTCTAATAGAGTGTTCTTGTCACATGTCATACGCTTCGAACATCCACTATCAATAATCCAGATTGTTCCCTTTGCTACTCTACTTCTTCTTGCAGTTCTTCGATCCTGCAATTATGAAGATTTAGCTACCCTTTCAACGAGTGGGTGTTTAATTAGTAGCAAAAATTCCTTTTGGAACCTAGATTAGCTTAGTGTTAGGAACACATATGTAGCATGTAATCTTTCTTCCAGCCTCATCTGTTCTTGATATAGCTTTGTCGACAGATGGATGATTTCTCTCAATATTATCCCAGTTGATCTTCTTCTTATTGGTAGATGATGTTTTGGTAGTTGTCTTCATCTTCTGATTTTTATCTGTTTTCACATAGTGAGCAGATTGACCCTTCTTCTGATAGTATCTCTTGTCTCCTGTTTCCTTCATCATCATCTTCTGGGGTTCGTTTTTCTTGTTCTTGAGATCTTTGACTTAATCTGGTATGTCCTTTCTTTCAGCAACAAACCGAGTCTCATTGGATTTTCCATTGTATCCTAGACCAGTTCTTCCCCTTTGTTGCATATCGATGATCATTTCAGCTCGTTCTTGACTTTTGTTGATCTTGCTCATATTTTCCATGGTCTTCTTCAATTTTTCTTCAACTACATCATTTATGTTGATCACATCTTTCACCTTGGAATTGAGTGAGTATATTTCTACATCTTTTGTCTTGATCTGTTCTCCAAGACCACTTATTTGAGTAGAGAACTTGGTATTTGCTTCATTCAAGAACTTTACTGTTTCATTCAGCTTGTCATTCTCTTTTATGACTTCAGATAATAGCTTCTTTATGTTGGTGTAGCTCTTGAACATCTCATTAATTTCATCCCATAAGACTTCTGGTTCATCTTCATTTCCTGAATCATATACTGGTTTATTTAAAGATATAGAGACATGAGAATTTACCTCGATCTGTTGTCCAAACCCATGTAGCATTCATCCCAGTCTTCATCTGTTTCTTCTGCATAGAATGCTTCATCATTATCTGATGAACTATCAGACAGATGACTTAAGCTGCTTGAGTCTTCTTCAACTATCATGGCCTTGCGTTGAGCTTTGAGTTTCCTATCTCTTTTAGCTCTTAGCTCTTCTCTTTGACTTTGATAAATCAGGACAATCTGTCTTGAAGTGACATGTTCTGCCACAGCCATAGCAAGTATAATCAGTAGAGTTGAAATTTTTACCATTACTTTTTGTGTCAGCTTTGTCATCAGATCGTTCTGGTTCTTTATTCTTCTGATATATCTACTCTTGTTATCTTTATAGAACATTCGATATTTTCTCGATCTGATTTCCATCTTGTCCATTCTCTTAGAAATCATGGCAAATTCTTTAAGTAGCTTGTCGTAACCTCCATCTTCTGGTACTGTTGTTAATACTTGTTCATCTGCTTTGCACTTCGCTTTGAAGGCGGTCTCTTTCTCTTTCTTTGAGTTGCTTTCATTCTTCTTGTTTGAAGAGTAATCTGATCTATGAATCATTCTGATGTCACATTCGTGAACAACCAGATGATCAAATAATGCTTCAACGGACAAATCGTTGAAATCAACACGTAGTGGCTGCATAGCAGAGTAGATCTCCCAGCTTAGTGGTAATGCTCTGGGGATTTTGAGGTTTTTCTCTCTTTGTGTATACTTGTTTTTGTTGAATGCAGAAACTTCAAGTAACACTTCAATGAACCTGTTCTTCATCTGCTCGATGGTTTCTCCAGGCTTCATCTTGAATTCATCAAACTTGCACGCTAGAGACAATTTATTCTCGATCATTGCTTCAGAACCTAAGCTTAGTTCTCTCAAGGCTTCCCACATCTCCTTGGTTTTATCAAGATCTTGGATCTTAGCCAGATGAACACCTTTTACCGTGTTGGAGATGATTCCTTTGGCAAAATCATCAAGATTTGCTTCACGCCGTTCTTCAGAAGTATGCATTCTGGGATCTTTAAGCACATATTCTTTAACTGGGCCAGTTTATGTAATTCGAGTCTTCTCTTCTTAAACCACCAATGGTCCTTCCTCTATCACTTTGCACATCAGACAGTGATGAGCTTTGAGGCACATTTTGATTATGAAACTCCATTCTTTGTACCCTTGGATGGAGAATTCTTCACATGCCCTAACAAAAGATGATTACATAATGACAGATAGGATGCTAGTGAATGAAAAAGGTTTTCCTAGATCTATTCAAGTTGACCATGCAGGTTTCACCCTTGTAAAACAAAAACAATGGTCCTATGAACCACTGCTCTGATACCACTTGTTGGTCCCAAAAGAGCAAGGTTTGGTGTAGGGGGTGGGGGGATACACCAAATACAAAATTTTCAGTTTACTTGACTATTTACTTAGAGAGATTAAGCTTTCCGAAAAATAGATTGCTTAGTTGTGACAAACCAGATTGATGACCAGATCGATCTTGTTCTGTCCAGACAGAAACTCTCTAGTGAATAACACTAAGCAGAAATCAAGAGTAATCTTGTTCTCTAGCAGAGTGTTGTGTGCAGAATATGGTGGACTTAGTCATTGCTCTTGTTTAGAAAACCTTTTGAAAACTTAATCAAGTATTCAGCAGATCAATTAAAAATGCAGTTTAAATGAGTGTGCAGATTAGTGAATAAACAACTGAAATTTAAAAATACAGAAAGTAAATAACACAGCTGTTTACGTGGTTCGGGAAACCCCCTACGTCCACGGTCCAATCCAAACTGGATTAGATATCCACTACTAGGATACTCTTCTTATTTAAACTCGCTGAGAACGAGCCACAAGTTTCAAGTACAATCTGTTTTGAAACTTATGCACGAATAAGGGTCGTGTCCCTTTAGAACTTACAGAAAACTATTGTAACTGGATCTCTTCACGTTAATCCACTAAAAAACTACTAGCTAGCGAAGATCTCCTTCCTCCTTCTCGATAAGACAGACTTAAATCAAGTTGGTGTGATTTCGATCACGAACAGCTTAGAACTTACAGCTTGTTGATCATAGATGATTGTCTTGTACACTACCAGCCTTTGTTCCAAGCTTTTATAGGTATAGAATTTGAAATTCTAACTGTTGGGCTTGATTGGTTTGAAGTAAATGTGATTTTCCAATCAAGGATAGTGAATCCCTAATTTATCTCCTCTTGCCTTTGGAAAGTATGTCTGAAAATATGGAAAGCAGATTGTTGACGGGTACTACTTTCCTTCTTCGCATATGGATTGATTCTCCTTCCATTTTTGACAGCTCGTGTGATGTGGCAATGAGTTTGGGATTCCTCATCAGTTAATATGGTCAAAACACATTATTTCCATTTGACTAATGAATGATCTGATATTATCTGGTTCAGCTTCAAACATCGATCTGGACATACCAGATTGATGTCGATCTAGTCAACAATCGATCTAGCCTTCATAAAATATGCTCGAAAGCATGGTATAATCTTCTGTGAGTGTTCTGGCAGAACTGATCGAGTGACCATCTGTTACATCATCTGCTTGCTTAAATCTGCCTGTTGATCTGGTCCACGAACAAGAGAAAAACAGAATGACTTCTATAGGAGAGATCCTTTACATACCAAGTCATTTTCAAATCTGGACTAAGATCATGTTCTCTATCAGATTCACTTTATATTGTAATGATCTGTTACATGTAGAACAGATTGAGATCTAGCAAGACAGAATGAAACCTAAGTGTGTTTCGTGAGAACATCATCAAAACTTAAAATATTGTGGGATTCCCAATAGCAACAGCCAGCACGAGACAAATGGAAGAAGCCTGTTGATGAAGGCAACCAGATAGCTGAGCTTCTGCTGTTTGGAATTAGTAGTGAACAAGCCTGTGATCCCATCTTTAGGGCACAGTTCTACAGAGATCAAGCAGAACGGGAGAATAGATTGGCAGAGAAGGAGGCTAGAGAAAAATCTTATCAAACACCTTTCTCTCCACTTTGGTTAGAACAATCTCGTCAATCATCTTAGTCAACTACCCAATAGAGGTAGAAGAAGAAACCATTCACTGCTTGGAACCTCTCATTACAGAAGAAGATGCCCAAGGATAACTGGGTACCAGAAGGTGATTAGAAGGAGTGGGAGTCTCTAAAGCAAGGGTTCATAATGAATATATACTTCTTGAAAGAGCCCACTTATTCTGAATCAACAACAGATGAGGACTTCCAGCGGTACATGGAAAACTTCGTGGACAGAGAGCTAATCCAGAGGATCAGATTGACGGCCGAGAACGCTACACTCTAGATTAAGGCACCCGCAAGGGAGTACATGGTCTGCCCAACGATCCCTGGAAGCACCATTCCTGAGAAAACATACATTCTCAACTATATAAACCAGGTTGCTAAGGTCCAGGGGTACAAGATCGACAACCATGACCTCAACTACGCCAGAATTTGAGATGGTATATATGAGAGTGTCCAACTTACTTCTGATGCTCAACACTAGAAGATGAAGAAAGGAGGAGCTGGCAGATGGTTAACTTAGATCTATAAATGCTTTTACCATCTGATGTTTTGCTTTACTTTGGTTCTGATAACTATTTTGTAAACCCTCCGGTTTATCTGATATATATACATGTGGGTTTTTCTGATGACAAAAACTCATTGTCCAGAACCAAATCAATGTTTATGATTGTTATAACTTAATAACAATTTATTAACCCTTCTGGTTATTTAAAACCAGATCATGCTTAAATGCTTTTTTTAGAATTATTTTGTAAAGTGTGGTTTCGACATCATCAAAAAGGGGGAAATTATTGGAATCCCACAAACATTTAGTTTTGATGATGTTCTCTCGAAACACACTTAGATTTAATTCTGTCTGCTAGACTGTAATATGTTCTACCTATACCAGATCACTAAAATACAAAGTGAATCTGATAGAAAACATGATCTTTATATCAGATTAGAGAATGACTTAAAGTGTAAAGGATTACTTCTTATAGAAGTCATTCTGCCTTTGTCTTGTTCGAGGACCAGATCAACAGCAGACTACAAGCAAGCAGATGATCTGTCCGAGGGCCACTCGATCTGGTTGCCATGAAATTATTCACCGAGATTGCAACTATGCTTTGGAGCATTTTTTCAATAGATTGATATATGACCAGATCGACATCAATCTGCTTTTACTAGATCGTTAGCCAGCCTAGACCAGATCAACTATAGTCATCTGACATACGATTACATGTCTAGATGTACTTAAATGAATCCAAATCAACATGCCACATCAGCAGAACTCACGAAAATGGGAAGATTATCTATTGGAGATCAAGTTTGGAAGGAGAATCAATCAACGCACGAAGAAGGAAAGAAGCATCTATCAACGATCTGTTTTCCATATATTTAAAGATTCAATCAAACTTTCAAGGCAAGATGAGACATTTTAGAATTCAAAATTCCTGATTGGCAATCAACATTTATTTCAAGCCAATCAACACCAACTGTTAGAATTTCAAATTCTACACCTATAAAAGCTTGGAACCAAGACTGGAAGAGTACGGATACTATTATCAACCATCAAGCAAGCTGTTACTCTGCTCAGAAATCATCTCACTTGTCAAAGCTCTATTTGAGAAGATTTCCACACACCAGATCGTGTTCTAAGCCGTTCGTGATCGAAATCACACCACTGGATTCAATTCTATCTTATCGAGAAGGAGAAGGAAGATAGCTTCGCTAGCTAGTAGTTTTCTAGTGAATGAACGTGAAGATATCTTATTGCAGTAGATTACTGTAAGTTGTAGAGGGCCACGACCCTTAATCGTGCATAAGTTTCAACCAGATTGTGTTTGAAACTTGTGGCTCGTTCTTAGCGAGTATAAAGAAGAAGAGTATCCTAGTAGTGGATATCTAATCCAGTTTGGATTGGACCATGGATGTAGGGTATTTCCCGAACCACGTAAAACAACTGTGTTATTTACTTTCTACTTTTACTTTCAGTTGTTTATTCACTAATCAACACGTTCATTCAAATTGCATTCTTAATCAATCTGCTAAATATTCGGTTAAGTTTTTGCAAAGATTTTCTAATAAAGAGCAATGACTAAGTCCACCATATTCCGCACACAACGCTCTGTTAGAGATCAAGATCACTCTTGATCTCTACTAAGTGTTTTTCACAAGAGAGCATCAATCTGGACAGATTATGATCGATCTGGTCATCGATCTAGTTTGTCAAATTTGAGCAATCTTCTTTCAGAAAGCTTAAACTCTCTAAGCAATCAGTCAAGTAAACTGAAATATTTGTATTTGGTGTATTCCGGCGCCCCCCCCCCCCCCCCCGCTATACACTAAACCTTGCTATTTCGGGACCAACAGACTTAGTCAGTTGCTCTTATTAGAAAACCTTTGAAAAACTTAACCAGATCGATTAACAGATTGATTAAAGATATGAAAGTTAAATGCAAGTGCAGAGTTAGTGAATAAACAACTGGAAATGAAAAATGCGTAAAGTAAAGCACATAGTTGTTTTTATGTGGTTTGGAAAACCCCCTACGTCCACGGTCCAATCAAAACTAGATTGGATATCCACTACTAGGATATTCTCTTCTTTGTACTGGCTGAGAACGAACCACAAGTTCCAATCACAACTAGAGTCAAACTTATGCACGAATAAGGTTCGTGTCCCTACAACTTGCAGATAGATCTGATACAAGACACCTTCACGTTAATCCACTAGAAAACTACTAGCTAGCGAAGCAATCTTCCTTCTTCCTCTCGATAAGACATACTTAAATCGAGTTTGGTGTGATTTCAATCACGAACGGCTCGAACGCAATCTAGAATGTTGAAATCTCCTCGTTGAATACTTCGATGATTGAGTAGATTTATTGGCAGAGTATCAGCTTCGTAAGTTGTCAGTTCATCAATCGTCTCGTACTCTTCCAGATCTTGTTCGAAGTTTGTATAGGTGTAGAATTTTGAATTCTAACCGTTGAGCTTGATTGGCGATAAATGTTGATTGCCAATCAATGATATGAATCCCAAAATATATCTTCTTGCCTTGTACGAAGTTTGATTGGATCTCTGATTTATGGAAAGCAGATAGATTTATTGATCTCTTTCCTTTCTTCAAGCTTTGATTGATTCTCCTTCCATTTTCGATTTCTGATTGATTGCCTTCCTTCTCCGTGATATCTGATGACGTGGCAAATAAGGTGGGATTCGTTCTAAGTGCATCCAGTAACTGATTGTGTACCAGATGACTTAGGTGATCTTCTCCAGAACAGGTTCACTCTTAAAAAGATGATCTGGTCAACCAGATTGAGTCCAATCTGGTCCACAATGGTCTGATTCAAAACTTGATCCAAGTAAGGTTTGTTGACAATAGCTGGGTCAAGCTGCTTATAACCAGATTGAGTGACCTATGAACAGATCGTCTGCTTGCCGCAGGTGCGCTAGTCTGCTTCTTCGAACGATATGCTATCTGACCAGATAACTTCTATAGGATATAATCCTTTACAGATTAAGTCATCAGCTAACCTGGTCTAAGACTTGCTTTCTATCAAGATCACTTTATAATCATAGTGATATGTTACATGTTTAAGCAAGCTAAGTCTAGCAAACAAAACATAAAATAATTCTAAGTGTGTTTCAAAAGAACATCATCAAAACCAAATTTTGTAAAGGGATCCCAACAGTGGATTTTCCTAAATTTTATGGTAATCATCCAAGGTCATGGATTTTAAAATATCAAAATTATTTTTCACTCATTCCCAACATTCCTGCTATGCAAAGGGTCAAGATTGCTTCTATGCACTTTGAAGGAAATGCGGATTTATGGTACCAAAAAGAAGCTCGGCTCGGTTTTTTTGGTGTCGTAGGGGAGGGATTGACCTAGGATCGGGATATTTTCAAATTCTTATGGATCCTGCTCATAGGTACCTTTCAGTATTTAGGACACATCACGGGAATTTTAACTTTTGGTCATGCCCTTTGGATTGTGTAACGCCCTGATTACTTTTCAATCCTTGATGAATCAAGTGTTTGAGCATTATCTTAGGAAGATAAGTTTGGTACTCTTTGACGATATTTTGATTTATAGCCGAACAAAGAGGACCACTACAATCATCTCATATTAATATTCTATTCTAAGGAAGTATCAACTATTTTCAAAGAGGATTAAATGCAGCTTCTGGCAGACTTAAATTGGATTTTGGGTCATGTTATATCAGGAGATGGTGTCTCAACTAATCCCCAAAAATTTTTAGCAATGACCGAATGCTAGTAGCTACTAACCTGAAACAGTTACGAGGGTTCTTAGGTCTCATATGATAATATAGAAAATTTGTGAGATGTTGTGGAGTAATCAACAAGCCTCTTACTATATTACTGACGAAAGAGACTTTCCAATGGTCCAGGAAAGTTGAGGACACTTTTAATAGATTGAAGGAAGCAATGGTTACTACACCAGTGCTAACTTTACTAGATTTCAAACAACTATTTATACTTGAAACTGACGCTAGTGGGTCAGGCATAGGGGCAGCTTTGATGCAACAAGCTAAGCCCATTGCCTATCTTAGCAAACAACTATGTGGAAGAAATGAAGCTCTATCTGTCTACAAGAGGCAATGTTTTGCTATACTGATAGTTGTCCAATGTTGGAGGTATTATTTACAAGGTAACAGGTTTGTCATTAAAACTGATCAGCAAAACCTCAAGCATTTGCTAGATCAAAAGATCATCACACCCATGCAACAAAAATGGGTGGTTAAATTGTTGAGGTTTGACTTTGAGATCCAATACAAGAAAGGTTGTGAAGACAAGGTAGCAGATGCATTATCTAGGAAGGGTACATTTTATAAACTCAATGCTATAACTACCATGATTCCTGCGTGGATGCTGCAAGTGCGTAACAGTTATAAAGGTGACTTTTTATTGGAAAGATTAACCACCAGAAACTAATTACACCAGATTCCCCCTTGTTGATTGGAGTCTCAATGGGATATCTTAAGGTATCAAGGAAGGGTGGATATTGGAAATTCATTTGATCTATGGCATAACAGTGACTACGATGGACATTTGGGAGAATGGGGTACATATGAGAGGTTGAAACGTCTTTTCTATTGGTTATCTATGATGAAGGATATCCACTCATGGGTATAAAGTTGTGAGGTATGTTGTAGGAGCAAAGCTACGGGTGGACCTTATCTAGGACTTCTTCAGCCACTACCATAACCACACAGGCTTGTACTCACATATCTATGGATTTCGTGGAGGGACTACCCAAGTCGGGTGGAAAAGATATCATCTTGGTGGTGATAGACTATTTTACGAAATATGGTCACTTCATTCCTATGTCACACTCGTTTATAGCTCAATCAGTGGCTAAGCTATTTTTAGAGAAAATATACATGCTACATAGAGCACCTGTGAGCATAGTCATAAATCAAGATAAAGTCTTTACTAGTGGATTTTGGAAAGATTTTTTCAATGGAAAGGTTGAATCAATGTCTTGAGACATATCTAAGGTGTATGGTACACCAGAATCCTAAGGTATGGACTAAGTGGTTGGCTCTTGCAGAATTCTGGTATAACACGAACTATCATACGGGGTTAAATGCGACACATTTTGAAGCCCTGTATGGGTAAAACCCACCTCTACATTCTGTAACACAATTTTCACCTGTGAGATCTAAAGAGGCAAGTGAAATTCTTAGCTAGAGATAGCAGCGATGCACGAATTGAGAGAAAATTTAGTTCTTGCTCATAATAAAATTAAACAAATGGCAGACAAGCATCAAATTGAGAGGGAATTTCAACCTGGTGAGTTTGTGTATCACAAATTGCAACCATTTCGTCAGCATTCGGTGGTTCTTCGCAAGAATCTGAAGTTATTTGCAAGGTTTTATGGCCCATTCAAAATACTGGAATGAATTGGTAAAATTGCTTACAAATTAGAATTACTTGAGTCCTCGAACATCCACCATGTCTTCCATGTCTCATTATTGAAGAGAGCGGTGGGTTCGAATATTATTCCAGTTCCAAACCTGCCTCTTACTGATGAAGAAGGAACCTTCGTGGTTTACCCGACGGAGCTTTTGCAAGAACGTGTGATTTTAGGGTCTGTGGGTAACATTTTTCAAGTGAAGTTTTTTTTGGGAACCTTCTTATGTAGGAATAACAAGTTGGGAAGATCTTTTCAACATCATTAAAAAATTTCTCAAATTCGATCATTGAGGACGAGGATATTTGAAAGGAGGAAGTATTGTATTGAATGGTGTTTTGGAGAAGTGGAATGAGATGAGGCGGAAGGCTGTTGTGGTGAGGCAGAACGATGGTGAAGGTGATACAATGGTGGAAGAGAGAGAATTGGGTTGATGATTGAGTCAAATCTGTGAGTAAAGGGGGTGAGGTGGCAGAAAGTTACTTCTATTGAATCTTAGACATGTAGGTGTTTATTAGATTTAATGGTTATGACGTTAAGGTTAAAGAGTTATTTTATTTGCCAATAGGTCCTTCTAAAACTCCAATATTTTATGAACTAATAGTTGTAAAAGGGGAATGATGGTTGAGAGAATGCTATGAAAGAATTATCCTTCTATCATATATTTCTTCTTCTTTCACTATCTTTTATTTCTCGATTAAAATATTTATATTTGATGCTATTATAACATTAATCACCTTTACAAGTATCATTCATATTATACAACAACAGTGGTGTAACAGTATGATAGAAAATTAATCAATCTTAAACAATAACAGGCAGTTTAAGTGCATAATAAGTTTAAAGCAATTAAACACAAGCACAAAAATATTGTCTAGACAAGGAAATATTATCATCATAATTTTTTCATAAATAGACACTTCAATTTTCACTCATGATCATATGTTACATGATACAAGATGATTGAGTTCACAACTAATGAAAATAGATAGAGTACAAAAGATAGTGTCTAAAACATGGAAAAACTATTGAGGTGGTGGTGGATATTGTTGTTATTGTCGGGTTGCAGCTGCTCTTCTTCTTTCAATAAGCTCATTCTTCTTCTCATCAGAGAGCATATTGAAGCACGCATGCATCTCATCCATAACTCTGCGATAGTTCTTGTTCTCTGGATCAATGGGATACCCAATCTGCTTGGCAGCGGAGTTAATCATGTTGAGAATAATAGTTCAATCAGGTTGCGTGCTGCTTGGGATTGTAGGTGGAATCATATAATCTTGCTTGGGAGATGTGATGTTTACGTTCTGTTGGGAAGTGGCCTCCAGCACCTCCCGGATGGTGGGTCCTCCGTGTATCGTACCCGAGAGAGCTTATGGGAATGCGGCCTGCCTTAGTCGAAAAGGGCATGCACTACCATTGTTAACGAGATGTTAAAGGAATTAATTAGTACTACTCATACCAACATGGTGCATCATCTTTTCAGGTGACCCCTTAGTAGAAACTCCAAGGTTAAGCGTGCTTGACTTGGAGCAATACTTTGATGGGTGACCTATTGAGAATTGTCCTGGGTCAGCCTGTCAGTAAGGACAAAGCAGGCTGGGAAAGAAAGTGTTGGTGTGTGGGGCCAGTACGTCAATTCTAATGGGCGCTCCGGATCCAACAATTGGTATCAGAGTTGAGGCTTAGGATGTGAAGAATCGAATCTGACGGAGCCATCCCTAGGCAGGGAGTGCCTCAGGGGAGGGGTTGTTGGGCACAACTCTAGGGGTTATGACGATTCACGGCCGTCATAGGTAGCCCCGTGGCCCAGGTTCGAAGGAGCACCAAGGCATGCACTACCATTGTTGACGAGAGGTTAAATGAATTTATTAGTACTACTCATACCAACATGGTGCATCTTCTTTTCAGGTGACCCCTTAGTAGAAACTCCAAGGTTAAACGTGCTTGGGTTGAAGCAATACTATAATGAGTGACCTACTGGAAAGTGTCCTGGGTCAGCCTGTCAGTGAGAACAAAGCTGGCTGGGAAAGAAAGTGTTGGTGTGTGGGGCCAGTACGTCAATTCTAATGGGCGCTCCTGATCCAACACATTCGTCATAGCAGATTGACAAAATAGGTTCGTCAATTTGAAGGGTCTTCTATATGCAAGCGGATCTGCCGAAGAAGGAAAGCACCAACCACCAACCCTACAGGCGTCACGCTGCCACCTGGAAAAGTCCAAGCCCATTCAAACAACCTATTTATTCATACTCAAGCCGCAGACCCGCGAGCACAGAGAGGAGTGTGTGAGGTGTGTGTAAAGGGGATAAGCATACAAGAAAGGGGAGTGCACGACAATTCTAGTCGGGCGCTGTTTTATCTTCCTAGTCTAAGCCATGTTTTAAATCTTATGAGTAATTGGGAGGAAGAAAACAAGTCCTATGAGCACTTTTAATTTATGCTATGTTTATGGCCTTAGACAGGGTTGGTCTTTCTAAGAGGTGCTTTTGGTAACGCTACACTTTAGTATTTCAATTCAAGTATTCTTTTATTTATTTCTTTCGTGTCATTTATTTTTTTATGAGTAGCTATGTTTTTTATTTACTTTGCTTGAGAAAGATGAGTTGAGTTGAATACTTACAACGTTTTGAGAGGTTTAAACGAACTTATAATCGTATTTACATGTTTCTAAAGCACTGGATCTGATTTTACACAAATAGATTACGTCCTTGACTCTATAACGGCCGGTAGCATCTTGGGCAAGGTCAGGCTACCACTGCGAACTGGAAACTCCAAGTGGTAGCGACTCTCTGCTTGCCAGTCAGGGGGATTAGTGTGGTGATGTAGGTGGAGATGCCATAGACCGGGCACCTAAGAAGCGTGGAGTGTCTGTGGTAGTTGCTCCGCTAATTCTTATTTGGCTACACTAGAGTAAGCTTGGCTTGAGAGAAAGCTTGGAAAATGGGGTTAATGGGATGAGTATCCCTTACCTTCTGGGTTGAAAAGGTGTGCTGAACAAGACTTTGGTGGCTACATGACGATTAAAAAGGGGGCTGCTTGAGTATTGTGTTTGGTTTGTAGGAGTAAAACTCCAATCTTACAGTCGCCTTTAACCAATGCCATGTGAATATGATGAATATCTTTGCACTGATGATCAATACATAAGTCAAGACTTAACGAATCAATCTCAAGTCAAGTTGTTTTCTTTATTAACTATCTTTTTTGTTTCTTTTTCAGTTATTTTATATTTCAGTATCTACTTTCTGCTTGGTTACGACTTCTTGCCCAAGGCAAGACCCAGATTCAAATCCCAAATAATGACATCGAGAGAGGACTTCACCAACTCCCTGTGAGATCAACCCTGTGATTGCCACTAGCAGAACCTACTGAAGATGATATATATTATAAATTTATCTTGACCGGAGTGAAAACGACTGAGCTCCATCAGATTGACGTCGTTGCTGGGAAATTGCACCTTCGATAAATTCTCTCTCACCTTGACTAGGATCTTGTCTATGGTGTATGCATCAACCTAACCCTGAAGGAGAACTCGTGGACATTTGGTTTGATCTAGAGATCGAGATAAACGCCAGGCGGAGGAGAGGCAAACTAAGGACACAAGCACAACTTGAGTGAGAAGCCTATCAAGCAGCAAGAATGACAGAGGAAAACGGAAAAGGAAATGCAAATAGGAACACACCTCCGAAGCAAACTCTCAGGGAGATGATGTTCCCTACAACAACAATCTCAAACCCTTGGGCATCACCTTACCCATGATCGCAGACAACTGGGAACTCACGCACTCTTTCATCCAGATCTTGTCCAAGTTCAGTAACTTGGCAGGAGAGGATTCACAGAAGCATCTGTAAGACTTTGAGATGTCTTGTGGGAAAATCAAGATTGACAATGCAGCAAAAAGGAGTATATCCGAATGATATCATTTCCTTTTTCACTTCAAGATACTGTTCGAGAATGATTTTATACTTTACCTATAGGTAGTGTCATGACTTGGCAAGCAATGCAGTAGAAGTTCCTGGAGAAGTATTACCATATCTCAAGAATCCAGAATGCAAGAAGGATGAACATCATGCAGATGAGACCAGAGAGTCAATCTATGACAATTGGACCAAATTCAAGCTCATGCTGGCCAAGTGCCCACAACACAATGTTTCAACTTATTTTAAATTGTCAGTACGTGGCATTGTTTAGACCAGATCCATTGTCCGATAAAGGGACTCAGTATCGGGCACGAGGAATATTTCCAGCCGATATACTTCCAATTTATTGTATTAAATTGCTCGTAAGAGTACCAGTTCGTTATATATTAATAAGTTAACCCTAAGTCGTATTCTCAAGGAGGCTAAGCAGGGCTTATATCTATGTCGTAGAACAGAAAGCAATTAAAAAGAGGGGGTTTTGAATTTTTAATCTAATTAATCTATCTAGGAGAAAACTAATAGAGTAATTAAATCCTAAATCTAAGAACAATGAATTAAGGAAACTGAATTGAAACATGTTTTGAATTGATTAATTAACATGATTGGAAGATTTATATTACTGAATTAGAAATTAATCAATAACAGAGCAGAAAGAAAATAAATCATAAAGCAATAAAGAAAACAGTAAAAGAACTCACGGATTGAAAGGAAAAATAAAGCATTAAAGTACTCCGGGTTTGAATCACGAACAAATCCACAACTAAATTGAAGAACGAGCCAGAAATAAAAATCTAGACTTAAAGTGTTTTCTCTCGTGGTCTAAACCCTAGACTAGAAGTACAAAAACGTGAAGTAAGCATCGTATCGTATATCGCGCGTGGAGGTTTAAATAGAAAAAAAAAATTCGTCGGGCTAGCGAGCGCTAGGGGGTAGCGCTCGCTAGCTTGGCTCTCTGATCTTTCTTCCAGCGCCAAGGGGTAGCGCTCGTAGAGATCTTCCTGGGGCCAGCGACCGCTAGGGGGGTAGCGGTCGCTAGCCCCCCTCTCTGTCTGTCCAACGTATTGCAGGGGGTAGTGAGCGCTAGGGGGTAGCGCTCGCTACCCCCACGCTATGTTGTGGGAAATTCCATGAGGGTAGTGATCACTAGGGGGTAGTGACCACTACCCTCTTGTTTTGCCTAAGAGACCTAGTGATCACTAGGGGGTAGTGATCACTACCCCTACGCAATGTTTTCACTCCTTCTTTTTCACGCCTTTTCATCTCGTTTCTATTTTCGAGTCTTGCTACTCCATTTTTGTCGATCATAACCTACAATACAACATATAGAAGACCAAAGCATCAATCCGAACAACAATAATCAACATTATGAATCTAAAATGCGAGAGAAACGAGACCAAAAATGGATAAAATAACCACCCCACACACAACACCTTGCTTGTCCTCAAGCAAGTCTAAGCTTAACACAATAAGGGGATTTCAAAATAAGAAACAAGTTTAATCATGCGACAATACTCCTATTCATCATGAGTACTCAAAAAGGATCATAAGACTATACATCAATCACCACTACGTGTTTCCTCAAGGGTGCAATTTTAATTCGATCAAACTCAATAACATATGCAAATTTGACTTTTTAATCACTCATAGGCTAGAATTTGGATTATTAACTATTAAAAGTAATTTTTAAAGAATCAAACCGCATAGAATTTTTAGTGATATATAGAACATTGGTCTCTAGGTGTGATTTCCCATACCCATTCCTCGAATTCAAAATTTTCTTTGATTTCATAGAGGAAGAGGGGTAGAGTTCTTATCACCTATTCAAATTTTAAAGGACATTCGAGCCAAATTTTTGGAAAGTGTGGGTTATATGGCCAAAATTCATGAGATATGAACATTTAGAGGTTATCTAAAGTGCTTTCGTGTGGTTTCCCATGCTCATGGTTTCCAGAGGAGCAGAAGCCTCCCAACTCAATCTCACACTTAACAAAATAAACCATTAACAACCAAGTCTAGCCATTAAGCAATCTTATACCAAATTCAAAAATTACGAGCTATCACATCAATCCATTACAAAATCGAGTGCCCCACGATAGTTATGATCAAAATGTAACACTTATCACCCGATCATCGACTCACAACGGCAATTCATGTCATCAAACATAATCAACAAGTTCTCATCAAAATCGATCACTAATCATATCAAGCTCCAATATGCAATTGGACAAGCAAGTATCCACAACTACCACAACTATAAAAATATACGCCGCATACTAAAGATTATGCACACCCCCCCCCCCTCTCAACGAAAAAGAAGCAATGTCCTCATTGTTTAGTAAGAACAAGAGAGAGAAAGGAACTACCCGATTGGGGATGATGCGGCGGCGATGATGCGTGAGCAGAACTAGGAATGGAAACCTGAGAGAGAAACACAAAACAAACAAAAAATAGCAACAAAATGAAATAATCAAAAACAATTCAACTCGGACACACACGAAAGCAAAACGAAAGGAAAACAAACTAAACAACAGTGAGAAGTCACTGCTGATCTGGTGGTGGAGGAGGATCAAAGAGAGCCCAGCTCGACCACTGAACATTTAGCTCGGCAATCCGGCGGTTGTTCTCGATATCCTGCTGCTCTATCCTCCACTAACTCGCCATCATCGAGGTGTTGTACCCTCCAACGTGGAGGGTGAATAACGTCGAATGGGGTGCGTTAGAAATTTCGCTGAAAAGTAGCGGTGGCGGCGGCGGCATCGAGCAGGTGGCGTCCGGTGGTGGTGGAAAGAGTCTCCGGTAGGTGGTGATGGGTGGTTGTGGAATGTGGTGAGAGAGATGATGGATGGAAAAATTAAGGGAGGAAAAGTGGAGATGCAGAATCTTGATAGATGTTTTGGAAGAGGTGTGCGTCGTGGGAGATGAAAGAAAAGGGGAAGAAAAAATTTGTGATAAGATTTGCGTGGAGGACGAGAGAGAGAGAGACGTGGGATAAAAGATGGATATGTGTGATTTCGTAGAAGGTGGCGGCTGCTAGGTAGGCCGAGCTGAGGGCTAGTGACTGCTCCTACTTCGACGTCCGATCTGAGGCTCTCTTCCAAGATTTCTGCTCCTTCAAATGCTTCCTCTACACTGGAATCCTGCACAACAGAGGTCTCGGCCAAAGTATCAACAGAATCAATAAATGCACAATCTTCAATGGAACTAACAGAGGTTATAGCCTTTTGCTTATGCACAGAAAATGAAACTGACTCTCCTAACACTGACATCTTAATATTATCATTCTTAACATCAATCAAAGTGTTAGTAGTCGCCATAAAAGGTCTACCTAGCAACAAAGTATGATCACGCTCATTCTCATGCACATCACCTATCTCAAGAACAACGAAATCCATAGGAACAATCAATCCACCAACACTAACTAGAATATTCTCAATAATACCTCTAGGATATCTAACAGAACGATCAGCTAACTGCAAACTCATGCGAGTGGGTTTCAACTCTCCTAACTCTAATTCTTTAAAAATTGAGTAAGGCATGAGATTGATACTAGCACCTAAATCGAGCGTACCTGTCACAGTCTTACCATTCCCTAGAGCGATGGGGATGACGAAACTACCTAGATCTCGCAACTTTTGTGGAAGAGGCTACTGCATGATAGAGCTAGCTACCTCGGACACCATCACGGACTCGTCATCAGCAAATCTTCTCTTCTTGGAGGCAAGCTCCTTGAAGAACTTGAGGTAGGATGGAACATTTCGAATGACCTTCAATAGGGGCAAATTCTCACGCACTTGAGAAAGTATTTTGTAGAAGTCCTTGAATTGGTGTTCCAGCTTCTTATTCCTCAGTCTGCTCGGGAAGGAAATTGGTGTCTTGTACGGGTTGGCCGCCTTGTGCAGCTGAATAGCTTGCTGCTCCGATTCCATCTCCTTTTCCTTCTCCTTCTCCTCCTCCACTTTGTCTTCCTCAGCTTCCGGGAGCTCCACTTTGTTATTCACATGATTGCCACTATGTAGAACAGTAATAGCTTGCACCTGGTGTGGCGTATGTCCCTGTCCCGGTATCTTTCCTGTTTGTAGCTGCTGCTGCACTTGATTGACAACTCCTGAGATCTACCCGACTTGACTCTCGAGGCGTTTGATAGTAGCCTCTTGAGCCTCCCGAGTCAGTTTGCTTTCTTGCATGAAGGCTGCAAGACTGTTCTCTATAGATGGTTTAGGCTGGGCTGATCGCGGTGCAGACGGGAACTGCGACTCGAACTAAGGCGTCGGCGGCTGTTGATAAGGAGGCGGCGGTTGCTGATAAGGTGGAGGAGGTGGATAATACCCTGACGGAGGTGGGTAATATGGCTGCTGCGGATAATACCCCTGCTGTGGTGGGTAATACTGCTGAGGAGGTGCTCGTCGGACCGGGGAAGTTTGAATTTTGCCCTTGATTTGGCCCCTTCCAAGTGGATTTATTCTGAGCTCTCCATCCCGAAGTTTGCTGAGATGGATGATGCTCGAATGGCGGATGCGGCGGGAAGCCTTGTGCAGCATAGACTTCCGCATCTCCTTCATAAGTCATATCTACCATCCTGGTGCATTGATCCTCATTGTGTGTCAGATCACCACAAATTGGGCATGGCTCGGGTGTGGGCTCGTGCTTCGCTATTGCAGGAGGCTTACTCATCTTCAGCTCTTGGAGTTCTCGCATCATATCGGCCATCTGCTTCTTGAGGTCCGGGCTGACTCCAATCTCTCGGACTTCTACTCTCTTGGATCGGGAGATTTTCTGCTGCAAATTAGTGGCTAGCGTCTCAAAAATCTCAATTGCTTCATCGGCAGTCTTCTCAGATATGTTACCTCCAGCTACTTTATCCACCATGAACTGATAGGTGTGCTGCAATCCATTGTAGAAGATCTGCCAGAGGAGGTCCTGTACAATCTGATGGTGCGGGCACTGCAGCTGGAGCTCTCTGAATCTATCAAGGGCCTCGTGAAAAGGCTCGTCAGGTTCCTGAGCAAACTGCATGATTTGGAGTTGGATCTGCTGCGTCTTATGGTTCGGATAGTACTTGAGCAGAAAAGTAGTACTCACCGCCTTCCAATTAGGTAACGATCTTGCTGGAAGGGAGAGATACCACGACTTCGCCCTATCCTTGAGTGAACAGGGGAAGCACTTCCTAAGCAGCTCATCCTCAGTAATAGTCTGGAGTGGAATGGAATGTACAGCTGTGCAGAACTCCCTGATGAAAAGGAGTGCATCTTCGTTAGGCAACCCGTAGAATGAGGGAAGCAAGTTAATGTGATTGTGCTTCAGCTCATAGTTCCTCCCCGCAGCCGAGAGCACATGGCGGATGCGGTAATGCCATATGTCGGCCTGGAAAAGTCTCCGAGTTTCCTAGGGGCTTCGTCTTCCTCGGCCATTATTACCAGTTGTTCTTCGAATAACGAGGCGAGGTTGACAACGTCCCTAAATCGCTCCTCAAGCACGACTTCTCTTCTATTGATGCTGTCAACGTAGGACACCAACTCTTGTCTCAAGCTTCGGCGACCTAGCATACACAAACTAAAAGAAGATCAAACGCATCTTGTGGGAGTAAAGGAATAAACAAAATAAAAATAAAAATAAAATACAAAGCAACACAAATAAATGCCTAAAGTCTTCCCCGGCAACGGCGCCAAAATCTGTTTCAACTTATTTTAAACTGTCAGTACGTGGCATTGTTTAGACCAGACCCACTGTCCGATAAAGGGACTCAGTATCGGACACGAGGAATATTTCAAGCCGATATACTTCCAATTTATTGTATTAAATTGTTCGCAAGAGTACGAGTTCGTTGTTTATTAATAAGTTAACCCTAAGTCGTATTCTCAAGGAAGGCTAAGCAGGGCTTATATCTATGTCGCAGAACAAAAAGCAATTAAAAAGAGGGGGTTTTGGATTTTTAATCTAATTAATCTATCTAGGCGAAAACTAATAAAGTAATTAAATCATAAATCTAAGAACAATGAATTAAGGAAACTGAATTGAAACATGTTTTGAATTGATTAATTAACATGATTGGAAGATTTATATTACTGAATTGGAAATTAATCAATAACAGAGCAGAAAGAAAATAAATCATAAAGCAATAAAGAAAGCAGTAAAAGAACTCACGGATTGAAAGGAAAAATAATGCATTAAAGTACTCCGGGTTTGAATCACGAACGAATCCACAACTAAATTGAAGAACGAGCCAGAAATAAAAATCTAGACTAAAAGTGTTTTCTCTCGTGGTCTAAACCCTAGACTAGAAGTACAAAAACGTGAAGTAAGCATCGTATCGTATATCGCGCGTGGAGGTTTAAATAGAAAAAGAAAACTCCGTCGGGCTAGCGAGCGCTAGGGGGTAGCGCTCGCTAGCTTGGCTCTCTGATCTTTCTTCCAGCGCCAAGGGGTAGCGCTCGCTGGGGGGTAGCGAGCGCTACCCCAACGTTCTGTCGTAGAGATCTTGCTAGGGCCAGCGACCGCTAGGGGCGTAGCGGTCGCTAGCCCCCCTCTCTGTCCGTCCAACATATTGCAGGGGGTAGTGAGCGCTAGGGGGTAGCGCTCACTACCCCCACGCTCTGTTGTGGGAAATTCCATGGGGGTAGTGATCACTAGGGGGTAGTGACCGCTACCCCCTTGTTTTGCCTAAGAGACCTAGTCATCACTAGGGGTTAGTGATCACTACCCATACGCAATGTCTTCACTCCTTCTTTTTCACGCCTTTTCGTCTCGTTTCTCTTTTCGAGTCTTACTACTCCGTTTTTGTCGATCATAACCTACAATGCAACATATAGAAGACCAAAGCATCAATCCGAACAACAATAATCAACATTATGAATTTAAAATGCGAGAGAAACGAGACCAAAAACGGATAATACACACAACATCTATGACTAGGACTTGATCCAGTACTATGTGAACGAGTTGAGGCCTAGCGAATGGAAATTTCTGATTGCACCATGCGAAGGTTGATAAAACCCGTATGAGGGGCTCGTAAACCCACATGATCCACATGTTTAAATTATCATACAAATAATTAATTCTTAATACCACATAGAAGAATACAATGTGGAATTAAATATACCTTCTCCTAAGCAATTCCTTAGTTTTTAGAGATACGATTTGAATCGTCAGCTACGAACAACAATACTCTCCTTTTGAATCTCCTTCGATCTCCTTTAATCTCATTTGATCCAACCTTAGAAACTTCTAACCTATTCTCGATCTATAGTTTTATTATTGTGTGGAAAATAATCTATCAAACCTTAAGAGAGAGAGAGATTCGAAAATTAGAGTTTGGAATCCCTACAATGTTCAAAATTTGGAGAGTGTAATCCTCCAAAATTTGGGCGATTTCTCTAGTGTAGAAGTGTGTAGAAATTGTCCCCTACCCCTCTCTATTTATAGAAATTTTGGGCTAGGTTAGGACTTCAAAGGTGAATGGATAAGACCTTCCAATGTAATATAAGGTCCAACTTTATTTCTAACATTTCCTATCTTATTCAAATATTTGAAAATTTAAATAAATTTTAAATTAATTTAACCATGTCCAAATCATAACTTAAATTAATTAATTTTTAAAGTCAATTTGACTCAATTAAATTTAATTAATTGTCTTCGTCAAACTTTAACTTAAATTAATTATTACATTTTGTTAACTCTGACTTTTAAATTAATTACTCTAGAAAATGTAATAAAGTATATATCTTATATAAATACTTATCGACTCAACTATAGTATAAATATTGAACTATCTTCAACCATTCAAATTATGGATGTAATCATCTTTAATCATTAATTATTTCCCGCGTTTAAGATTTATTAAATCCATTAATTAATTAATTTCGCTAAAAAAACTTTTAATTAATTAATATATTTATTCGTGAGTGATCCAATTTAGACTTTGATTATTGAATATGGAATAAATTCCAACCGGCCGGGTTACTTATGCAACAAATCTTTCTGAACGTCTCATGCAGATTTAATCAACTCGTATCACTGAGACGTGATTCCATGCGATTGACAATCGAGCACTTCTCGCTAAACCAATCACTATTGTCCAAGACATTACTACATAGGATTATGATAAACCCGTAAGTGAAGATGAATCAAAGCAGCGTTTAATTAGTTGTATATAGTAATATCATCGTCACAAATTAAAACATAATTAATTTCCTAGACCTCATTCTAAGCAACAACACATATAACTTATCTCATTGTGAAACCTCTCAATACGTATACATAAAGCATGTGTGTCAAATTATACATATCGATATCATTCTACGGGCTAAGGTCAGCTCTCGCATCAAATGATATCGCATCCTTTACAGACTAGATTGTCCAAGTCTGTCTAGGCTGTGAGCTTTATTCTACAAAGGAGCTGACTTGTTACCTTCTGTGGTCATGGATCCACTATACAATCTACAATTGTAGGAAATAGACTTGTTTGCAATTTAATAAAGAAAGACAATAAATAGAAAACCAATGATATAAACATTTATTCTCATTAAAATGAAATTGAAAACAAGTTTGATACAACTTTTAAGCATAAAGCATGTTTTGAGGTATACAAACCCTAGAGTTTCTATCTTGAACAAGCAGCCTTCTGAAGCTTTCAGGCTGTTGATTGACATGGCAGAAGAATCCCAAGATGATGCACACTCCTTGACCAGAACTATGGGAGACACCTCTGCATCACAGGTAAAGATAAAACTCTCAGAAATGTGTGCCACCATGAAACAGATGATGGAGATGATGAAGTCGACCATCAAGAAGAATGTCAAGGCGTGCCAACTATGCTATGCAACCACTAACTTGACCGAGATTTGATCCCCACTCACAAACTTATAATCACGAATGGAGGAACCATGAGAACTTGAGATATGGAGGAAACCACTACAAAGATCCACCCGAAGTTCAACATCAAAACCATCCAAGAGTGCAATTCTTTCCGAAACAGTTCACAACTTATCCAAGGAGCACCACAAGTTCAGCAACGACTTTGAGAAATTCAAGACCGAAAGTCGAGGAGCCCTGCAATCACTGGCCAACTAGATCTCCAACAATGACCTACATCCAGCCATCAAAATTTGTGTCGTCCAAGACACGACACAACACAAAACAAAGGAAAAAGACTCGATCTAAACCTGAAAACAAGACACAAAAGAGCACAAAAAATGGGCTCATCAGTGGGAAGCGCGAAAAACAGGATCGCATACCTTATCACGTTTATACCCAGTCATAAGTAGCTCAGTCACCTCTTCATCTTCTATCATAGACCTCTTGCCTTTATTGACTTGTGCTAGAGAAGGGGAGGTTGATTTTGAATATCTTGAGCAGTAGCAGCAGCCTCAGCAGTGAGCTGCCTCTCCTCAGCAGCTCGCCTTCCTCTGGCTGGTTGTTTCTTGGTCTTAGTAGTAGGTTTCTTCTTGGTAATGGCCTTCTTCTTCTCAACCTTTTATTCTTCCCCCTTTTTGACATCATCTAAAAATTCTTTAGATAACAATAGTTTGTGGGAAATATTTTCTTCATTTAGCTCCTTAATTGAAATTTTTAATCAACTATAAAAGATTCTAAAAAATCTTTAGCACCCAACCCAATTGGTACATGCTCAGAAAAATTGGGCTTTTATATACATGTGTGAAGAAAATTTTTAGAGAGATGTCTTCGTACTCATCCGCATCTAGAAACACATAGAAGATGATACAAGGACAAGTGTGTATAACATGATTTTAAATGCATTTTGAGTATATTTCTCACAACCATATTCAAGTTGTAATGGATAAGACAACCATGAATCTTTTCTTGTGGGAAAACATGATGATTTAGTGCAACATAATTCTGCATAAATATCGCCTTTTGATCGACTTCATTCAGAACGTTTTCATAACCTATAGCGGCTCATACGACTAGATCACACAGTTTAAGGTCATAATTCCCAAAACCATCATGTTGAATATAGAGGTGGACTGAGGAAATTGTTATTCAATATGCTCATGGTAGAAATCATGAATGTTGAGCTCGACAAGAATAACCACCAGATTGTTCTAACGATCCAGATCACGAGACCTTTGTGTCTCTGTATCACGATGTGTATTATCATCAACAATAGTTTTCTAACTGATAGGTGGAAATGCTCTGCCATTCGATTGTATATTGATTCTACCCTAGCTAACACAATATTTCCTAAATATCTTTTAAAGATTAGGAGATCAAACCCTAGCTGGGTCTTTCTCCAAAACACGGTTAAGCCCAACTTTCAAGAAGAGCGAAGCACAAGCTGAGGAAAAAAGGAAGCTCGTTCCTTGTGATAATAAACCAGTTGCGACGAAAGCAAAGACCAGATTAACTCAAGCCTCACCAGCACGAGAAGATTCTTGGCTAGTGAATATCAATCTAGAAAAAGGAGTTGGATGCTTCTTCTAAGAAGCAGGCCAAGACAAGCCAAATGATTTTTTGTTAGCTAGATCACCTACATCATCGTTTACATCTTGATCTCCAGTTCGAGCTCAGAAAAATTCTCCTAAAGAAGAAACAGAGCAAGAAGATTATGATGATAACATCATCTCCAATGCACATCTCATTTATCAGCAAATTAGGGTGACTGTTGAAGCCCAGGTCAAAATCAAGCAGTCCGGCAATGAACTTACTTCAATGTCCTTCATGCAGGCCATTCCTTTCAAGACTTATCTCGATGTAAATGACAACCAATATTATCTGCATTGATTTAACTCTATTCCCTTGAAATTCTAAAGGTAGGAGATGATGAATTGATAGATATTCTTAAATTATTCAATGTCACTGCTCCCAGGGCGGAATTAAAATCGCTAGTTCTTACTAGAATTAAGAAAGAAGCCAAGAAAAAACGAATTGATCTTAAGCCTTTTTTATCTTCAAGAAGAACAGTGAAACAACAACTTCGTCTATGATGACGTCGAATGAGTGATGAGCCCGATTACTAGTCAATCTGATGCTCCTCTTTCACCTCCCAACATTCAAGAGACAGAGTCATTCATGAATATTGATCAGGGCACCTGCAACCAACTCAACCAAAGTAGATCACAATTGAGATATCTCTAGATGTTTAGTCATCCAGACCAAAGAAGAATAAGATTATTACCGGTCCGATTGTTGAGGATGAACCATCAGGAGAAATGTTCACTCAGTACACTATGTCTCCCTCTTACGCTTTTCATTCTTTGGGAGACTTACTTGACAACAAGCTAAATCCCTTTAGGAACAAACAAATCGACGATATGATATATATTCTAATCGATGACAAGATCTACTAAATTTCCAACACAATCATTGAATTAACCACAAACAATGGAATATGTTCAAAATGTTGTATCCCTAAAGTGGATATTGTGTATGATAATCTAAGTATCATGACGATAGAGATGCGGTTGATAAAGCCTAGAAAACTCATGTTCAAGTGATCGAAAATCTTCTAGAATCTACTGCTAAGATGGGCAAGCAAGTCGAGAATCAAAGCCATATCACGACCAACAAGATCAAAACCGAAAGTGCTGCTTGATTGCTACTATTAATTACACAAAAATAGATAGTGAAGATTTGTCTATTCTGCACCAATGAAGATGTAATTGAGCGACAGTTTAAGAGACATGACACACAAAGAAATACAGAAAGAAAGTGACACAGAAGTGATAACCTAGTTCGATGAATAGACCTGGGGGCCATACCCATGTCAGGATCAATCCATTACTCAAGTGCGTTAATTTAGAAAGGGAATTACACACTAAGGATTCCTACCTTATAACATCACCCTCTTTACTCTCAAAAGTCCTTATATTCGTGTATCGAAACTAGTCTCTCACCTAGACTAGCTAAACCAAGAACCCGCAGCCCCTTGATTTATCCCTTGAGTTTATATAATATTCAATTACAACAGAAACACTCCTCAACACTCAATACATATACAGTTGGAGAAAACACATCCACCTTGAAAAAGATATGTGGGAACCAATGAAATACACTTCAATAATGAAAAATCACTATCTGCTTAATATGTCGAATATCGTCTAGGCTCGTGTGTGTGTGTGCACTTGTTGCTATCCCAATAACCAGTCGCTCGGAGTATCTCACGATCACACAATAATAAAGACTTCGGAGCTCTCGTGTATGATGAATATGAATATATGTTCAAGAGAGTTCACCTGAAGCAGACGTCCCTGACTATAATTTATAGAGATAATGTAGACCATATATGTTCTTTGTAACTGCTCTTGTAACTACTCTTCTGAAATCTTCTGGAATATTTATAACTTGCGGTTGGAATTAGATGAAGAATCTTAAGTCTTAAGCTTCTTAACCGCCATTGACTCGTAAGGTAACTGACATGTAGCAGCTAGCTTCATCAACTGACAGACGGTTGGGAGAAAAAATATCTCTTTCTTGGAACAACTCTAAAAGAATATTGCCTATAGAACATGACGGGTTGTTGTTCCGAGATTAGCAAATGCGTCTAACATAAATTATCAAAACATGCACAACCATGCATTCATTCATAGTAATAGAGAAAATTGAGTATCATATTCATAGGGATTGTGAACCGAACATACAATGAATAATTGTCACGAAGGGTTCACTATTATCTGTGGAGCATAATATGGTGGTGATTTAATTATCCTAAAAATGAGATATAAAATAACTAATAGATGCAAATACCAATAAATGTGAAAGTGACCCGAGGGATGTATTAATCATAACCAAATTTGCACAATTAATCTATTCAATCTTCCAACCAGTTTTAGTCTATATTCATATGAAGGATTACGAATGAAACCATAAAATTCCGTTTGGACAAATTATGATATAGGGGTAGTTTAAATTTATCTCTGATATGTCTCAAGTAAAGTAACTAGTTATCAAATGTTTGGAAATAATAATCTCCTACGAGTTACATATCTCTGCTTGGTCTCGAGGTAAGGTCTGTATCATGCTTCACGGGATCAATTATTCATTGATTATGCTAGGACAATAAGGACATAACTCGTCTACAAACGTAGTCTTCTTCCATTTTCTCGCATCTTTCATCTCACCTTGTTTGGTTCATCCACCTTGTTTGGCCTAGTGGTAGTGAGGCTAATACCCAAGACAATAGGTCTCGGGTTCGAGTCCTGCGTGACGCGGCCATGTAATTTAATATTAATGTAATCTAATTTTTAACTAACATGCAATAATGGTGATCATACATTAAAACATAAGAATTAAAATCAATAAGCACATGCAATATAGTATTGAAAGATAAATCATATGAATCTAGCTAGACATACAACCCTAAAATCATCTAGAAATTTAGCTAATCATAATGAAATTAAAATCAATAACAATATAATAAATAAACATGTAAAAGTAAATAAGAAAACTCCTTTGAGAATCAATAGATGAAGAACTTGTATTAAAAAAAGAATCGCCAAGAGGATATAACAAAATAAAAGCTAGAAACTTAAGAAAATATAAATCTAGAATAGTATAAATGTTATGGGGCCCACTACAAGACATAAGAATGAGGTATTTATATGTTTTGATAATACATAGTAGCCCTAATTTGAATAAGGGGGGAGATCAAGGTATAGTCAAAATTAAGAAGCAAGCCAAGGCTCCTTCCAAGAAGTAAAAAACTTCATACTATATTTCAGCTCAACCCCTTGAATAAACCCAACAACGTTCTGAGTCGAGCAACAAAGGAAAAGGCCTTTCCAACAAGAGCGAAATCATGAAGATGATGATAATGTGAGGAGCTATAGTAGATCAAGCAGAAAATCATGAGCTACTAAAGAATTGTACAAACTAAGCACTTGCAGGAGATGTGTGCTAAGGAAGGTGTGGATATGAAGAGGAATGCAAATAGTCATGTGCCTAACACACTTTAACCCTAGAGGAGGCCACCATCTTGAGGATAAAGGATGCAAAACTAAAGTGTTTTGCCAAGAAATTTGAATACATAAAGATTGATGTGTTGCTGGCCAACGAGATTGATGGATAAGTTAAGTGGAACGACATTGCCAAGTGGGAGAATCTCAAATCAAGCTTCATTTAATAATATTATTTCTTCAAGTCTCCCGAATACCACCAAGGTAACTCTATCAAATGTTTGAGTTGTACCTCAAGAACTTTTTTGTTCAAGACATCATCAGAAGGATCAGAGTGCAAGATGTTTAGAGCAAAATCTAGTCAAAGCTCCTGATAAGACATGTTTATGCTCCTATGTTGTCTAAAGGGAGATACCCTTATAAGACAAAGATTAATAATTATGTCAACTCCATTGTGCTACATTTTGGGATTCATATGACTATTGTAGGATTCATGATGGAATCTATGAAAGCATCAAGATGGTTACAGACAAAAAGAAGAAATTAAGAAGAAATGGAAGCAAGGATATCATTAGACCATAAATATTTACCAGGTTTTGTTAACTTAAGCTGTAACTTTTACTTTTCCAAATCATGTAACAACTTCCCCTAAATAAAACAGATGACTTTTCTTGCCCTTATCACAATCTCTCTTTGTCCACGCTAACGATATTTGCTTTCATTAATTGCTATAAATTATAACGATTTGTTTTAATCTTTAAATTGCTATTTTTTTAAGGAAAAATATGTAAATTGTGGTTTCGACATCATCAAAAAAGAAAAAAGTTACTGAAAACCCTTTGGTTAATTTTGATTATCTTTGTCGAAACACACATAGGTCGCATGTGTATATTTAATTATCAGATTGGTGATGTAAAACTACCTAATAATATATCATAAATATCGTATACTATTATGATAGTTTTCAACATATTAGTCTAATATGTAATGCACAAATTGATTAATCAATTTGGTCTATATAGATCAATCTATCCATATTAGTTCATCATATTATAGTTCTGGAGTAGATAGAATGATATACAATGTGACGTCCGGATCGACTTAATAATCTCAATCATAGAGATTGACCTGATATTCATTAGACCAGATTGATCAACTTGTAAGAATATATCGATTTATCAATCTAGTCCATATAATCAATCTGAACCTAGTTTAGTTCTAAATCAATTTGGAAGCTCAAGACATAGATCGATCTGGCTTCCCCATACCACTCGATCTAACTAATAGTTCCTAGGTTACTATATTAACCTCGATAAGTTCATCTCAAATAATCCAATTTGCCTTTCATCCAGTGAGTTGATCTACCAACAAGGTTTCCAACGATCTGCTAACATAAATCAACAATTAACCTATCCAAACTGTCACATCATTATTCTTCCACATTACCATTTTCAGAAACTCTAATTCGATGATTTAAGAATGCTTGTATATTTGGAAACAATGGACAACCTAATGACAATAAAGTACAATTGTTCATCGGCTAGTTCCTGCATTTAATGTGAATGACTAGAATTCAAATCATGTTCCTTTAAATACTTCAATCATTATCCAGAATTAGTACGACGAAAATTTGCCAAAAAATCTCCAAAACTATCAATCACGAAACCTAGTGCTTCAAATCCTTCAAATTTCCTAAACATTATTCTATTGAAGATTGCAAATTCTGGAAAAATCTTCTATGCTCTAATATAGCAATACCTTAAAGTTTAGATTCGATAGAATTACCCTTAACACTAAGTTCTTATTTTCTAAAAGTTAGTTCTAGCCTTCTATCATATCTTAATGTTGTTAAGCTCTATGTTATACTATTATGTAATTTATTTCAATCAAATCTTATCATACTAATCTGCATTCTTACTGTTGCATTCATTGTATTAATGGATCGTGTGTAAAACCTGTTGACTTTCATTATAATGATTTTCTAAATAGAACAATCAACTTAACCATCAACTCCCGCACACAATTTTGTTCAGCTTCAGATCACCTATTGTTATGAAAAAATTAGTGTGTTGTCCGTCGAAAATCGACGGGAATTATTAATGTCATAGTTATTATATAATAAAATTGAATTAATTAATCAAAATGTAATACTTCCTCCGTCCCGCTAAATGCGGCCACAAAGGATTCGGCACGGAAATTAAGAAAGTAAAGTGTTGTGTTTTAAAAAAGTAAGAGAGATGTATTTTAAAGGTAAAACTTTTTCTTTTTTGGAAAAGTGACAACTTTTAGTGGGACATCCCAAAAAGGAAACGTGGTCACATTTAACGGACGGAGGGAGTAATAAAATAGAAATATTACCAACAATTATCTCATCAATGTATATATACGATACTTATGTACAAATCAATCATTTGTACAACAAGACCTTTTACTTTATTTTAGAAAATTTAATGTATACTTTTTGGTATGAAATTTAAATTTTATTAAGTAATAATTGTATACAGGGGCGGATCTATGAAGGGGCTGCACTGGGCTTCAGCCCAGTGCAAGCCCAAAATTTTTAGTGTTTTTTAGTGTTATATATGTATATTTTTAAGGCTAAATACACTATTAGCCCATCCCAAAATTTTTATGTATGTAAAAAATATAGTGTTTTGAAAATTTTATTTTTTTAGCCCACCCCAAATACAATTTCTGGATCCGCCCCTGATTGTATACATGTATAAAATACACTATTGTGTGTATAAACTTCATTATATTTATATATATTTTTGGCAAATATACCTACATTATTTTATCAACATATAATTACAACGTAAAAATTGATCTGCAATTTAATAACATAGATATCTTAATCATGTATGTATGTAAATTTATAGTTTAAATAATCACATGCATGTAATGATCTAATGATATTGAAATATTAATTTATATAATATTCAATAAATATTTTTCATAAATAAAAAGGAATAATATGACAGAAAAATAGAAATGACTGTTTGTGAACCCTTAATGTTAACATAAGAAACGAAATGGGTAATTTATGGTAAATATCCTATTATGTAACATATACAAGAAAAATACCCACTTTGTAAATATTACTTAAAAAATATCCAAAATCATTAAATTAACCATATTCTATCTACCTTCCTACAACATATTGGGAAAACTTCATTACGTAAATATTTTTTACTATTATTAACTTAAACTTATTCATATTATTAATATCATATTTTTAAAAATGGAGGAAAATACGAAAACCCGATCGGTTTGGGTGTGGGGCCCAAACCGTCCGAATTTATACAATGGACGTCCGGGTTTTGTTTTTTTATTTTTTTTGTTAATTTAATTATTTATTAATTATTAGGTTGAAAAATAATAAGAAATTTCGTATGAAATACTAGTGATATATAGCCCTAATATACGCTGCATTAAAAATATTAAATATTATTATCATGTTATTTATTTTATTTCATAATTATTTATTTATTTAATTAAAATTGCATATGATAAAATACATGTTTAGCGTTGATTTGATTATTTATGTTGTTAAATAGATATAGGATGATAATTATGTAAAAAATTAAAAAAATTGAGGAAAATACAAAAACCCGGTCGGTTCGTGTGTGAGACCCAAACCGTCCGGGTTTATACAATGGACGTCCGGGTTTTTCATTTTCACGTCCGGATTTTGTATTTTTTTAAATTATTAATTATTAGGTTTTTATATAATTATAATTTCCATATGAAATACTTCGTTCGGTGTAGAGTGTACGGTGTCGAGTGCAATTATTATGTCTCGATTGTAACTAATATTATAATAAAAATTCATGTCTCGTTTTTTTATTTATTGTTAATATTTTTAATATATTTTCGAATGTTAAACATAATTAATCAATTTTATTAATTTCAAAATTATGTTTATTTAATTTTTCTTGGTTTAGCAATTATATTTTTTTACATAATTATCAACAAAATTAATAATGTATTACGAAAATTAATAATTAATTACAAAATTAAACATTTTTTTTGGATCAATTAAAATAATTAAAATCTTATTTGAGTATATTTGTAAAATACAATTATAATAATCATCTAGATTACTTATATTTGCAAAAAGAATAAAAAAAATTAACTAACAATAAATTCTAAATTAAACATAATAATTTTTCAATCATTGCATTATTTTCACCAAATTTTATATAAAACAAAAATTGATTAAGGGTAATTAAGTAATTTGAACATAAAATGAGCATTTTTCATAGAAAATTTACAAAGTGGGCACTTTTTATTTTTAGTTATGAAATAGGGTATTTATCATATAGCACCCAAACGAAATTATATCCAACTTTAGTAAAAAGAAATAAAATTACAATAAAACCATAATAATATTGCATATTTCTTATATTTAATAAACTTAATGATTATATCAAAGTTCGATGTAAGCAAAAAATTGCAACAATGATATTACAACAAATTTCAATAAGGAAAGGAATTAAAAAATTATTATAACCAATTTCGATATAGAATATATATAGAATTACGATAAAAAAAATGTGAAATTATATTATAGATAATATTCAATATTAATATGTGTGCAATATGGTTATGCTGTGAAAATATATAATTTCAATTTTATTTTAATTATAATATATGTATATATAAAATGGCATATTGACTTTAATAATGTCAGTTAATTCATATAATTATATTAATATATAAACTGATAGAAGTCAATTAAATATATGAATATTATAAGATTTAATTAAAAAAATCTTCATTTATTATTTATTAGGTTATATTAAGTTTATATTATGTTAATTTGATTTTTATTCATTTTGTTATGGTGATACGAACAAAAGAATAACAATACATACGACTTATATAATGAATTCTGACATAGAGATATTTATATAGAAGACAACCTAAATCTATAATAGTGCAATAATGCAAAACATAAAATAAAATATATGAAACCTTATAATAAATAATAGATTTACCAAAAAATAAGATTGTTTATTCGCATATTTGGAAACTTAAAAGAATGTATTGAAATAATTATACCGGAAATAAGATAATATTTTGATACTTTTCAAACATATAAATGAAGTCTTTTAAATACGAAGGAATAAAATTGCTAAAAAAATTATATACTTTCAAGATCGAATATTCTTCAATCTTTCTCTTTGTAAAAGATTGAATTCTAGTCAAATGGAAGTCTATATGCTTCAAAATTTAATAAATAGGTGTCCAACTATAATTCAATTTTTTCGTTTTGTTTAAAAAGAGATAGAAACAACTGAAGAAATGGATGAAAGGTTTTGATTGTAGAAGATGAAGAGAATAATTTATATTGCATCTTATGAGAAGATATTATGAGCATTATTGGTAAATAAATTCCAACTGCAAGGAGGCACCACATTCCTCTTCACATCCACGGATGGTGGACGTTTATTTTCTATTAATGATATATATAGTTTAAGTTTGATTTATTAAAAACTCTAAAATTTATACATTTGACGCAAATTTTTTATATTTTCTTGAATCTCTTCGTCCGATTTTAGAAAATTTACGTTATCGAGAAGTGACCACGTTTATGAATTATGATATGAATTACATATCTAGGAATTTAAATGAATGAGAATTGAAGAAAATACAAATTACACTACAAAATATTATAACTATATAATGCATTTAAACTAACCAATACTTTGTCAAATATTGGATTATGGTAGAACAAATGCAATATTACATTAATAACTTTAGTAGTTAACAACTTGTTGATAGCACATTGGCATGACTAGACAAAAAAGCTCTCCTATTTACAATATTAAAAACAATAACTCGACAACAACAAAAAAAAAACTCATTCAGTTGGTTATTGATGAAAAAATATTGTATTGGCTTAATTAATTTTACTAAACACACAATGAGTGAGAATATTAGGTTGAAACAGTCCTTCATTCCAATATTGAAAAAATATTAGTCCAAACCATATTTTCTTTAAATGGTCATCCATATAGAGAGGTGTAGGCTTGTAGCATTAAGTTCTATACTTTTGGCGGTCTCGTACATCAACTGCTGCATTTTTCTATTCTACATTGCAAAGTTTCCAAAGGGAGGAGGAGGAAATATGCCATTTTTTAGAGGCATGTACTTTCCAAATAAATTAACTAACTACTAAATAACTGTCGTATTTTGTTTTAAGATATATAAGATAGATTCATTTAATTTCATAATATGTGGATTTAAAATATAAATTGATAAAATGATTAAAAATTAATATTCGCTAAGTCTCAGTATCATGTATCATGTAACGCTCTTTCTTACTAATATTTGTTGATTAAAAAATAATAAGTAATTATATTTATACTGTTAACAATTAATTTCTTTAAATAAATAAATTGAAAATTAGAATTACTAATAATAAGTATCCGCTAATCATTTTTTAAAAAGGGAAAAACTCAATTATTAATTTAGTTTGAATTATTAAGATGTACTATGTAGATATTATTAATTCTTATCAAAAGTTTGCTAATTGTCCATTTTCATTAGTACGTGTTTAATAATTAATGACAATAATTCTTAAATAGCATATAATACAACATATGATATACATAGAAATAAAAATATAACATAAATATTTTATGCCCTACTCTATAATATATATAGTATAGAACTTTTTGAAAAATATAAAACTCCAAATATTTAGTAAAAAAATAATAGAAGCTTAGGAGGGTTTTAAGGGCTTACGTGGATAGCTTTAACTGGATAGCTTTAACTGAATTTGTATTATAGTATAGATTAGCTCATTCTCTCAAGAGATCATTTGAGCAAATTGTTAACATCATATTTGAAGTAATCGACCTACTATATCAGGTCGCGCTTAATCAACTTAAGCTAACTACACTCTTGATCTTATTTAGCGTCATCAAAATTTGAACATTTACTAATTGATGTATTTTCACCTCTACACCAATCTAGCTCTTTCGAAACTAACAAAGATAAAACTCGAATATTTAATAAATTCGAGCTAAATTTAAGTTCGAGTTCAGATTCACTATTAAATCGAGTAAAATACGAATCGAATTTGAATCAAATATGAAGTCGATTTTTATTTATCAAACTGAGCTCGAGTTGGGTTTTCAAAACTCGAACCGAACTCGAGTCTTCAAATTTTTAGACGAAAAGAACTCGATTACAACCCTACATGAAACTAATTGTAAAGTAAATAAATAATCTGGATTCCTAATAACTACAAATTATAATAAACAGTAGCTATACGAATAGTTTCCTCTCCAAGAAATGTAAGCTGACGTTACATTCCATATATGATAATAGATCCAACAAAAGATAACTATAACATATTCTTATACAAAAATACATGCACAAAGCCTTACCAGAACATGAACCAAGTACAGCCAACCTAGAAAACTTAACGTGCGGAACGGATGACGTAACTCGACTGCAGAAACAAAGACAAAACATACATGAAAACGAGTTGTAGAAACAGAAGTAGTTAGAAGGACACAGTGAGGCCGAGAAGCATCATGAACTGAGCTACAAATTCGGGATGTCCTGGCCACGCTGCTCCCGTAACCAGATTTCCATCTGTGAAGCACCGGTGGATGGGCTCAGGCTCTAACCATGTACCCCCTGCTAGTACAACGTTAAGTTTCACAGCCGGGTATGCAGTGCACTTCCTCCCCTGTAACATGCTTACCATTTCTCAAATATCCAATATAACATATCTCAAATATCGAATATTACATATGATGCAAGGTAAAGAAAATCTAGAAATTCAGTTTTATAACGTATATATGCTCAAAAGAGTGGGCGACAGTCAGTAAAAGCTACCTTCAGAACATTAGCAGCAGATAAAATCTGTTGCCCATGGCAGATTGATGCTACTGGTTTATTGGATTCCATAAATTCTTTCACTATTTGAATAACTTTGTCATTCATTGCCAAATACTCCGGAGCACGACCCCCGGGAATGACGAGTCCATCATAGCTTGAGGCATTCACACTTTCAAAATCTGCAGTTAAAGTGAAGTTGTGGCCTGGCTTCTCACTGTAGGTTTGATCACCTTCGAAGTCATGAACAGCTGTAGGGCACGTCTCGCCTGCTTTCTTCCCTGGGCAAATAGCATCAACATGACAGTCGAGGGCTTGAAGAGACTGGAATGGGACCATCACCTCATAATCCTCCATGAAATCCTGCTCCACAGCATCAAATTATTAACCCATCAAAGCATAAAACATTAAAATCACCAACATAGTAAACATTATGTAAAACAGTTATATCTTAAAAAGGGAGAATAATCTGTCATTATATCAATAATCTGAAGAAGATAAAAAAGTGACAATGCTGCATAGTCAGGAATTAGGTAGACTGGAGCATCACTTTTTAAGATACATAGCTATAAGGATTTGAAAGAAACTGCTTAGGAGTTAAGTAATCAATATAGGTATAGAACATACTAAGCAGTCAAGATAGAGTATTTTAAGTCAAGTTTACAATAAGCCTCAAAAAGCAACCTTAATCTATGTTTTTTTAATAAGAAATTGAATCAGAAACTAAAAAGTGGAACTTACTCCACAGAGAAATAGGATTCGCTTTCCAGAACCAGATATCTTGGCGCCCATTGCCTTGATAAAGAGCTGGATGAACTCGGGATGTCCATCGTATGTAGCACCAGTTATGAGGTTCCCATCACTGGTACAGAAGGCCATGGAATCTGGTTCTACCCAATGGGCACCAGCAGCGACGAGTGCAGATTTAAGAGTTGGATAAGCAGTGCACTTTCTACCTTTAACCGTACCAGCTGCAGCCAAGATCAACTGGCCATGACAAATCGCTGCAATTGGCTTTTTCAGGTCTTCAAACTTTTTGACCAAAGCTACAACAGATTCATCCATTGCAAGATATTCTGGGGCACGTCCTCCTGGTATGACCAGTCCATCGTATTTGGTAGCATCTATTTCATCGAAAGTTGCATTCAGAGCAAAATTATGTCCTCTTGACTCAGAATATGTCTGCATCCATTTTAAAATCATGATCAATCCAGGTCCAATGACCACAACAGGAAATATTGTCACTCAAGCATATTCACACATGCTACACTATCGAGCAGATACTTAACGAAACCAGCACATGGCAGGCATTCTTGCTATTAATTGAAAGTGGGAGTGCAAAAGGAATTTTACATTGAAAGTAGGAAATTTTACATAAAATCAACCCTCATGTCTTGTAGGTAAAAGTAGTCCATCAAATTAGATTTTTATAACATCTCAAAAGAACCTCAACTATATCTACATAATCTAAAAACAAACAGCATAGAAGTGTATCTACAAGGCATAAACCCAGATTCACAAATCCTAGGGCCTTGTTATATAAGGGTGGATTCATAAAAGAATGTTCAACTATATCCAATAACTAGTTTCCATGATATTAAGGGTGGATAATCCAACGCCCTTGATTAATTTTGTTTGAAGTAATTATTTCCTCCGTGATTATATTTAGGATTGTCCCACCTACTGCCGCAGATGTCTGATTTAACTACTTCCTTCTTAATGCATCATAGCAAACATAGGACATGATCAAATAATTTAATCATATCCATCCTGATATAATATCCATCAAAAACTAGGTGAGAATTTGGCACCGGAACTTGGGACTTTCCCTGTCCGACCCGAGTCCCGAAATTTTTGGAACTCGGGAGTCCCCAATACCGATCGGAACTTTTGACTTATCAAAATTAATTTTAAAATTCGGGAAATTTAGTCCCGTTCGGGACTTCGGAACCATTTGGGACTATTGGGGAATTTTTTTTGGAACCGGGATCAGCACTTAAAATTTTCTAATTTCGGGACTCAGAAGTGCCGAAATCCCGATCTGGCCGAGACCAAAAATTTAATGTTTTTCGGGATCGGGTCCCGGTACTCTCGGTCCGGTCCCGATTCTCACCCCACGTCAAACTATCGATCCACCAAACTATTGAGAATGCAAAGCAAAATTAACAAACAACAAGAAGAACTCGACAGTGTAGTAATTGCAAACACAACGCAGAAGTTACATATTGTACACAGATCCAAATCAGAGCAAGATTCCAACTTGGGTCGGATAATAAACACAAACCAGATATACGTAGTATAAATTAACTAAACACAACATAGTTTCCACGAAACCTGATGTCCTAGGGGACCATGGATTGCAGTGCGACAAATATCACCGGTTTTCTTGCCGGGGCAAACAGCATCTACAGATAGACCATATGCCAGCAATGCTTGAAATGGAACCATCACCTAAAAACGCAATATTCTATCCATTCAGCATAAGTTTACACAGTAAATTCGTCGAGAAGTTGGAAGACGATTGAACAAAGATTCAAAAGTAATATAAATTGGGCACCTCGTAATCTTCGGCATAGTCTCCGACAAGCAAGAGGACCCTTTTCTGCCCTGCCATTTTTGATTGTGAAGATTAAAACTTTACCGACTCCTTAATCTCCTAGTGTGTGGAGGAACTTTGAGTTTGATCCACTATGCTCAGTTTATCGTAAGCTATAGAATGATCTTGAAAACATCTAATTTTGTTTTCTTATTAGAATTTTAGTAGAAGCTGAGAACATATTTTCTTAACTTAATTTTGAAATAAAAGTTAAACATAAAAAATAAATTTTAACTAATTTATAAATTATTATGTTAATTCTACGTAATATATGGTATGAAATTTATTGTATGTTTTGTTTCATTTTACATCTTTCATAACTCTTAAATTAGTCTTATCTGTTGAATTCACACCATCGAAATAATTAATAATTTTAAATTTAAGAAATTCAAGCACGAATATTATTGAACTATTGACAAAATAATTTTCATAAATCCATAGAATATTCAATAAAAAATATATATAATTTATTTATGTATATAATCAAACTATTATCAAGCTACCAATATTATATATAATTATTTCTCCTAATTCATTAAATAAGTTCAGAACATGCATGGAATATAAATATATACTCACATTCATAATCTAAATTTATTTTCAACAAAAATTTAGCATCGATTTACTTATGTCATGATGAGCTCTAAAATAGAATCATGATTACAATATTATTATTATTATTATTATTATTATTATTATTATTATTATTATTATAATATGCAAAAATAGTAGTATTGCCACCACAATTAGCAAAACAAAATAATAAAATAACCAACACCTAGATGCATTCCATACGATGCAAACTCTATTTTCTTAGCAAATTAATACATGTCTAACATTTGCCAAAATTCTACACATGTATCAATTGAGAGTCAACACGTAGCATATATTCAATTGTATATTCATCATTTAATTTAAAGATATATATATATATATATATGCATACATCATTATAAGAGTATGACTATGTAAATTTATCAAAATTTACAGAAAAAATAGTAATTCATCCATCCCAATAAATATGATATAATTATATTCATCTAAATTTATTAAAATAATAAATTATGTCAAGCTTATTGGAACATAGGTAGTATATCGTAGTTATTCGTAACAGAAAATATCGAATATAAGGTATACCGGAATTTTTGTTAAGGTATGATATTGTATCGAACTTTTCGGTAAGATAATTAGTGTATATTTTTTCAAATATCGATGTATATCATCATATGCTGTACCATGATATATACCGAAAAATTAATATATACCTTTGGTTTGATATATATTGTTATAAATACATATATATATATATATAATATTATATGTACATATATTCAATTTAAATTATAACAAAATAAATTATTCACAAATTAAGAATTATTATCAATAAATATTAGTGACAATTACAAAATATATTAGTTTATTGATAATTGAAAAGATTAAACAAAAATGTATAATTAAAATAATTAAAATAATAATTATAAACTCCACTATATATTTTTATGTTGCAAAACTAAATAATTATGATATAATTACACGATCTACTTAATTATTTTCTAAAACGAGCATATCAATCTAAATAATTATATAACTAATTAAAATATATAAGATAAAGATAATTATAATCTAAAAGCATGTTTTATGAATATAAGTGTTTTATATGATTATATGACTATATTTTCTTATGTTTAAATATAATATCACTCTGTCCTCTTCAAAAAGAGGTGTATTCTATTTTGTAATGTCATCTCGAGATAGAGACATTTTCCAAAATAAAAATAATATGGAGTGTTTAATTGTAATAAGGGTGTAATTAGTGTTTACTAATTGCACCCTTTTTTTTCCTTTATATTACTATTACACTTTAAACTTAAGTAAAGACTCCTTAGTTTGTGCTGAAAAGATATCTCTCTTTGGAGAGGACGGAGTGGTATATGTTATAATATAAATTAATAAAAATATAATTAATTTGTTAAAATATATCATGCATATATGACCAAACTAATAATGTGATAATTTATATATCAAAATATAGTTAGCTAAAATATAGTAAGTTATATTTTGATAATTGATTATCAGATATTAGTGGTTCTTCTCGAAAATCAAATTATTAGAAAAATAATGTTCACTATGCATGTATAAGTTAGACGTTATGTAAGGTGTTGTTCATTATGTTTTATATATACATGTTTTAAATAAATTTTTGGTATACCGTGAAAGAATGGTATAACGAAGTAAGGAAAGATATACTGAAAATAAATTAAGGTATAAGTATGTAAAAATTTCAAATCAAAAGTAAGCTATACCGAATTAAGGTACACCAAAAAGTATGGTAAAGTAACGGTATCTAATTTTCCATAACAATGATAAATATAAAATACAAGGTATGATAATCTTACTAAAGTATATTGTACCGTGACATCCCTACATCAGAGTTCTTACAAACCCAAGAAAACAAATCTGATAGTACATAACTCAATTGTAGAAGCATAAATCAAAAGAGGGAAAAAAAAATGATAATAATGAATTTATTTACGAGTCTTGCCTTCAAATACTACCTTAGAGTAGTAGAGCAACAACAATTAAACTCGCTTTGACTGATGGTTATATAAATGTTCTGGTGAGTTTCGATTTACTTTTCTTTATGTGGAATAGAAACAATCTAATAATTAATGGATATATAGGATTTGATATACTAGCATGATGGTGGGTTATTTATACACTTCGAGAAGATCTTTCTGTGCTATGGTTGAGACTTGAGAAAGATTTATAGTTTAGTAGTGCTGCGCAAATCTAGCTGAAGATTTTTAAACAACCAAAGATGTTATTTTTTCATAATGTTTAGCTCACTCACATAAGCGTGGACGATGAAGATGACATCTTTATTGATGAAGAGGCTACTAGCCGTGCCGAGGCCGCAACTCTTCTCAATTCTATCTCTGATGTAGCTAATCTAGATGTTCTAAATGATTTTTCTAGAATCCAACTCACTCCAGCAACATACAAGGAAGCCATGAGATTCAAGACTAATATGGATATCAAGGAGTGTCGTAATGCCTAGCACCATCCAGCTACCGAAAGACTAAGAAGTAGAAGAGAAGCAGGTGGACGGTCAGATCTATGGTATCGACTTAATGATAGTGACTTGGCCTGGATATGTATGTGACTTGGTCCATGTAGGTCAGTCTGAAACTTTGGTTACCTGGTCTTGGACAAGCCATCTCATCGACATGGTCCAAGCAGGTCGGTATGAAGCAATGAGCTTGCCCATGTAGTGCAGATCATGTGAGTAGTCACCTCAAGTTGTGGGAGACAGATGAGTGAATGCAAGACCAACATGTCAAGTCCATGAAGCACATTGTTGTAGTGACATGATGCAAATAAGATCACGCGATCACTTTGTCCTGCTGAAGCTATCTGCTACTCAAACACTTTAGCCATTTTTCTGGATGTTTTACTTATGACTTTGGGTCATACATGTTTGAGCCTAAAAATCGTGGGCTTTATACTAGGGTTAACATTTATGTCTATAAATACTATAATCATGTGTAGTAGTCGCACAACATAACAATCTTGGTGTTGGGAAATATTTATAAGGGTTTTGATTCAGATTCCAAAACCTCCCCTGAAAGATGTATTAAGCCCAAAACTAAAGTACTTGTACTTAGCCCAAAACAGACTGAAGAGCTCAAGACTGAAGTCAAGGTACCAGAACTAAAGTTATACAAAACCTAATTAAGAAGTCAAAACTGAAGGACAGATCCCTGAAGTTCCTGTCCTGAAGTACTCAAGACTCAGAATATATTGAAGCAAGAGTCCGTTCTCTGAAGCTCTGCACTGAAAGTACAAGATACTAGAATCTATTTGCTGAGTGAATATACTACTTTCATAGCAATTTCCATTTCTGGAAAAGATCTCAGTACGTGAAGCAAATCTTATTTACAGACACGAAATATGGTAAAAAGGACGATAACTCCAACGGGAAGAAATTCAAACACTATAGATGAAGACTTCTCTTACAACAGATATATTCTTGTGAGTGTCCTATAAATAGTCCGCTACTTCAACTGCTTCAAACACCGGTTACCAAGCTCTCTTACACATTCAAGCTTTCAATCGCTCTCAGATTTCAGATTCTAGAACACTCAAACCTTATTTCATATTTCTTAGTGTGTTCTTAAGTAGCGATTCAACTATAACCGTAGAATAGATCTAGCTTAGACTTAGTCTTTAGTTGGAAGTGATCAGAATCATTGTTCATCAAACCTTTTAAGGTTGATCACTGTAAGACACCACTCCATTTAGTTGGAAACCCTCAATTCACATCGAGACACGTGGACGTAGGAGTATTTATCTCCGAACCACGCAAACCAAATTATGTGTCTGGTATATTTACCTTCAGTATTTATTCACTAACGCTTATTGCATATATTGAATACTGATTAAGTGCAAACTTGAACATTAACACTAAGTTTTTCTGATATACAAGTAAGCTTTCAAACCACCACTTCCACACTGCTATACTTAAGATATTAGTCCATCAATCAAACACTAAGTGTAGACTGAAAGATTGATATCTAAATTTACAACTCTTTACTGAAGCTACCTCCTCCCTTCAGATTTAAGAAGCTCACTGAAAAACTCTTTAATCTGAAAAGTTTTAACTGTTGTATTCTCCCCCCCCCCCCCCCCTTCATACACTCAGTATACTCGTTTCAGAACCAACAAGTGGTATCAGAGCAGTGTGTTTAACGACCACTGTTTCTTGAACTCAAGGTCATTTTAAACAGATCTTTCAGAAAACTTTAATTGTTCATTTGCATATCTATCTTTGTCATGGAAAATACTCTCAGGTTACCTATGTTCTCCATAGAAGATTATGACTACTGGAAGTACAAAGTGTCTTCCTTCCTGAATGCACATCATGTTATGATGTGGAAAGTCATAACTACAGGTCCGATCAAGATTATGAAGACCTACCCTCAGGAGACGACTGAGACAAGGGATCCATGAACTGTATACAAGCCACTGATTGAGTATATAGCAGAAGAGAAGAAAATTGGAGGCTTGGATGATTATGCCAAGCAAATAATATCAAGCACCCTAGAACGACCCATGCTAGTCCATGTCCAGAACTGCGAGACATCTAGAGAGATGTGGGAAACTCTCGAGCAAATGTGCACAGGATCTGAGGAAATCAAGGAGAACAAACTAACTCTTGAATGTCAAAAGTTTGATGCCTTCTTGCAGATGTCAGGTGAATCCATCAGTGAGCTAGAGCTGAGGATTATGCAGATTCTGACTGCAATCAAAGCCCTGAACACCAAGAAGTACTCCCAAAGGGAGATAAACTTGAAGATTGTGTGGTGTCTTCGACGTGAAGACTAGTTGCCATACCAAATCCAAATCAACGGGCGTTCAGATTCAACACCCTCACCACAGCTGGTCTCTTCAACATACTGAAGAACTATGAAGCAAGACAACGATTACTGGAGAGAACCAATCTAGTTTGTGACATTGTTCCAATCTCATCCACTCAGGACTCAGTCGCATCTAAAGCCGACAAAAGTCCAGCCAAAGAGTCCAAGCCTGAAGGACTAGACTTCGAAGGTATGTCTAAGGCTGAACTGATGGAACAATATGTACTAATGACCAAACGCTTTGAATGTGCATATCTCAGGATTGGTCGTTACAAGAAAATGTACAGAGATAATCATACAAGAAGGGCCACACCACCCTCCACTGATGCTACTACTTCCACTCAGGAAGCGACTGTCTCTAAGTCCAAGCCTGAAAGACCACATAGCAAAGGTGTTTGCTATGAATATGGGCCTCCAGATCACTTCAAGCCTGACTGCCCAGACCTCAGTAAGAAGGAAAGGGAAGAGCTTAGACTGCGAAGAGATCAACGCAACGCTGAAAGGAAGGCGATGCTTGTTGAGGATGATCCAAATCAAATCAACACACCTTCCAAAGTTTCTTACGAGAAGCATTTCTCAGATTCTGCAAATGATGCAGACTTAGGCTTGATTGCAACTGAGGATGACGAGGAATACACTGAAGAGTATTGCTTGATGGTTAATCACTCAGAGAGAATTCACTCCTCAGGTAAGTTATGCTCATGTAATGCCAAAAGGATACATTGATCCTAAATCTATCAATTTCATTACATCTGCATCAATTTCATCATCACATTCTGAAGAACAATCCAAAACTGAGATAATCACAGTTGAGGATTGTGAGGACAATGTTGGGACAATCTCCCTAGAAGAATATGGTTAGCTGAAGATTTTCGTAATCTTCAAGCTATCTTTGTGATTACCAAAGATGAAAACGAAGAGCTAACTTCCAAGTTGGCCAAGAAATCTGAAAACATTTTTCAGAACCTACCAAATGATATTCAAAAGGATGAACTTGTTGAGCGAGTTTGTAAAGAACTCAATGAGGTTAGTCTAAAATCTCAAGAGCAAAAAGTTATCATCTCTAACCTGAATAAAGACCTCGATACCAAGATTGAGGAGATTATGTTTCAAAGATCTCAGATCAAAGAATTGATTGAACGCAATGAACTAATCCCACTTTTATCTCTCTACAATTTCCATCCATTATTCAAATTTGAATAATTAAAAATTAATTTGACCAAGTCAAATCCATAACCTAATTTAATTAATTTCCAAGTCATTTTAACCCAGTTATATTTAATTAATTGTTTGGTCAAACTTAGACTTAAAATTAATTATTATATTAAGGTAATTGAATTATCAAATTAATTACTCTATGAAAATGTAATAAAGTGTAATTCTATTATAAATATGTATCGACTCCACTATAGGATAAATATTGAACTCATCTTTATCCATCCAAAATTACGGATGTAATCCTTTTGTCATTAATTATTTCCCGCGTTTATGATTTACTAAATCTATTAATTAATTGAGTTAACTGACAACTCAAAATTAATTAATATATTTATTCGTGAGTGATCCAGTTCAAACTTTAATTATTACATATGGAATAAATTCCAACCGATCGGGTTTCTTATGCAATAAACCTTTATGAACGCCTCACGCGGATTTAATCAACTCGTGTCACCCAAAAGCATTTTTTTGTGATTGACAATCGAGTACTTCTAGCTAAACCAATCACTATTTCTCAAGACATCGATCGCACTATTTTAAACACAAAAATAGGTATAGAATAGAGCAAGCAGAGTATCATATTCACGAGGACTGATAAACGAAAACACACTGAATAATTCACGCAGAAATCTAATTATTATCTAGGCAAACAAGAATATGAATATGATCGAATCAATACGAAACAATAATAGAAGAAATAAGTAATGAAGAGAAGATTTCAAGGATAATATATCGACACTAAATCAATTAACATATTCAACAATTAAATTTAATTACCATATTTTAATCATAATGCATGTGAAGGTTCGCATAAATAACCACATATTCCCAGATAGGGCATACTATGATAGTGGGCTAATTTAATCCCTATCTCCGCTAGCTCTCAAGAGAATTAGATCAGTTACAAAAAGCACACAAAGAATATCCTCCTACAGTTCTCCTATCTCCGCTAGGTCTCAAGGGGAAACATGTATTGTGATCTATGAGATCGGCTATGAATTCAATTCTAGATAAGACATCCAAATTATAACTTGCACACAACAATAGTGGTCAATTATCAAAGCATGATAATTAAAATCATAAATCGCAAACAAGAATAGGAAGGCAAATTAGGAATTAAAACGAATCTATTAATTAAAATAAGTCTTACAAAATCCCTAAAATCTCAAGGCGATTAGCCACACATAATGAAACTAGAAACTAAAGAAAATAAGATAACATGAAAACCCCTTTGTAGAACTCTTGATCTTCGGGTTGTCAATCATTCATTACGATTTCTCCTCCGGGATGTAGAAAACTAATCTATATTTAAATCTAAGTGAAAACAAAAGTTTGGAAGGAAAAAAACTCTAGGGCTCTAGAATGAAGCTCTTATATAGTGTATTGGGTGTGAATGAGGATAGGGTTGAAAATCCCATGAGTATAACCGAAAAATGAGAAAAGTGGGTGAACTCGGCGATCGCCGGCTGGGATTGCCGAATTCACGCACAAAATCGCTCAGGTTCGGTGATCACCACCCGAGTCGCCCAATGTGTTGTTCTTCCACAGCGAGACCGGCGCAATCACCGTGCATTTGCTCTTGAGTTCGGCGATCAAGGTCTGAACTTGTTGTTCTTTGGCGTTCTCTCCTTTTCTTGAGTCCCGTGCACTTAGACTTCGACTCTTGGTCCAAATATTAGCTCGTTACGCATCTTTGCACCTTGGTTACATCATTGAACTTCCAATCAACTCATTTATGCGCCAAAACTATAAAATACGACAAAACGTAAAAGGAACACAAAATGTTAAAACAATTGAAATACGACACGAAATACTCTAAAATCCCATACAAGATGATATCATCACATCAATAAAAGTATACAAAATGAATGTTTATCAACATCACTATCTGGGGTTACGAAAAACCCGTAAGCAAAGATGAATCAAAACTGCATTTAATCAGTCGTGTATACTAATGTCATCGTCACAGATTAAGAAATTACTAATTTCTGAGACCTCGTTCTAAGAAACAACACATAGAACTTATCTCACTTTGAAACTTATCAATATGTATACGCAAAGCATGTGTGGCAGCTTATACATACCGATATAATTATGCGGGCTAAGGTCAGCTCTTGCATCAAATGATACCGCACCGCAGCCTTTACCGACTAGACTATCCAAGTTTGTCTAGACTGTGAGCTTTATACTACAAGGATCCGACTGTGTTACCTTATGTGATCATCGATCCATACACAGTCTACAATTGTAGTAATCGGACTTGTTTGCAATTCAATATATAAAATAATAAATAACAAACTAATGATAGAAACATTTAATCTCATTTAATGGAACTGAAATCAAGTTCGATACATCGTCTAAGCATAAAACATGCTTTGAGGTATACAAACCCTAACAATCTCCCACTAATACTCAAACATGCTTTAGAGTATACAATCTGTGTCGCATGAAATCTATAAATCTCCCACTTATACCTAAAGCAGGTCTATAACACGTTGTACGCCTAGTCCATCTACATGCATCTCAAACGTCTTCTCGTTCAGGCTTTCGTGAAGGGATCTGCCAAGTTTTCCTCCGTTGCAATCTTCGTCACCATAATGTCGCCTCTTCTTACTATATCACGGATGGTGTGATATTTCCTCTCAATGTGTTTACTTGTCTTGTAACGTCGTGGTTCCTTTGAGTTTGTCACTACACCAGAGTTATCACAATAAACCGTGATACTCGCAGGCATACTCGAAATCACATCTAGGTCCATCAAGAAGCTCTTAAGCGAAACTGCTTCCTTTGCGGCCTCAGATGCGGCCACATATTCAGCTTCCATGGTGGAGCTACGATGCATTTCTGCTTCATACTCCTCCATGTTACGGCTCTGCCTCCCAAAGTAAACACATACCCGAAGGTAGATTTCCTTGAGTCCCTATCTGTCTAAAAGTCGGAGTCGGTGTAACCCATGAGACATAATGAATCAGCCTGGTAAACCAAACAATACTCCATAGTCCGTTTAAGGTACTTGAGTATGTTCTTTACGTCTGTCCAATGGTCCTTTCCAGGGTTGGACTGATATCGTGCTACCATGCCTACAGAAAAGCAGATATCCGGTCTAGTACACATCTTAGCACACGTGAGACTACCTACTGCAGAAGTATAAGGTACTTGTCTCACTTCCTCTATCTCATCAGGTGTCTTGGACACATGTCCTGAGAAAGGATGATTCCATGTCTGAAGGGTAGGAAACCCTTCTTGGAATCCTGTATATGAAAACGTCTAAGGACCGTCTCGATATAGGACTCTTGAGATAAGCACAACATTCTCTTTCTTCTGTCACGAGCCTTGATCCCAAGAATGTGTCTTGCTTCTCCCATATCCTTCATATCGAATTGGATAGATATGTATGCTCTAACATCCGACAACATCCTATTGACACTTCCGATCAAGAGAGTGTCATCTACATATAGCACCAAGAAAACAATTGTCTTACCTTCACACTTCTTGTACACACAGACTTTGTAAAGACACTGATCAAATCCATAAGACTTGATAACCTGATCGAAATAAAGGTTCCATGACCGTGAGGCTTGCTTAAGTCCATAGATGGACTTCTTAAGCTTCCACACCATGTGTTCCTTTTCTTGAACTGCATAGCCCTCGAGTTGTTGCATATGGATATTTTCTTCAAGACTTCCGTTTAGGAAAGATGTCTTGACATCCATTTGTCATACTTCTCAATCCATATGCACATCAATTGACAAGAGTATACAAATAGACTTGAGCATGACTACTGATGAGAATGTCTCATCGTAATCGATACATTCTTTTTTAGTATAGCCCTTTGCTACTAGTCTATCCTTGAAGACTACGATGTTTCCGTCGGGTCCTCATTTCCGCTTGAAGACCCATTTACTCCCTATGACTTTGAAGTTTTCAGGCAGATCAACTAGCTCGTATACTTCCTTGTCAACCATGGACTGCAGTTCGGACTCCGTCGCCTCTTTCCAGATGTGACAGTCATTGTCGTGGACTGTCTCTTTATAATTTCATGGGTCTGATTCATCCAGGCCTGGGACTGAGTCAGATGCCTCTCCCACTCCAATGAATTGGTCGGGTTGGCGAACAACCCTCCACTACGATGAGGCTCCTCTACTGGTGGTATAAGTGTTTGGGTTGGTGTTGGTGGTGCTTTTGTTTATTGTGAATTTGGAAAAACTATAGTTCTCATTTCCTCGAGAACTATCTCGTTTTTAGACTTGTGGTTGTTTACATAGTCTTCTTCTAGAAATTGAGCGTGGGTGCCAATCACGACCTTTCGATCTCTAAGACTATAAAACTCCCACCCTTTCGTCTCTCTAGAATAGTCTACGAACAGACACAAGTCAGTACGAGGTGCCAACTTGTCGACGTCCTTTTCTAGTACGTGTGATGGACAACCCCACACCTTGAGATGTCTTAGACTGGGCTGGCGCCCGGTCCACAACTCAATCGGTGTCTTAGAGACCGACTTGGATGGTACCAAGTTCAATGTGTTAACTGTCGTTTCTAGGGCATATCCCCAAAACGAAATGCGAAACTCTTCATAACTTATCATAGATCTTACCATCTCCATAAGCTTTCTATTCCGTCTTTCAGCTACACCATTTTGTTAGGGTGTACCCGGTGTAACAAATGGTTCAAAAACTCAGAACTGAGGTACTAACCTCCGCAATCAAAACGCAATAGTCTTTCCATGAAGATTCTCCACAAGTGCTCTGAATTCCTTAAATTTAAGAAAGGAATCCGACTTGTGGTGCATAAAAAAGACGTATCCATATTTAAAGTAATCATTAATGAAAATGATGAAGCACTGCATGCCAACTCTGGCTTGGGTCGATATTGGACCACAAACATCGAAGTGAATGATATCCAACACATCTTTGGATCTATTTCCTTTTACCTTGAAAGGTCTCTTGTCCATTTTACCCTCCAAGCAGGATTCACAAGTTAGTATGGCTCAATTTGGAGTTCATCCAAAGGCCCGTGTTCCACTAACTTTTGAATCCTCCTAAGGTTAATATATCTAAGTATTAAGTGTCAAAGATATGTATCATTCGACAAAGGACAAGAAGCTTTTCTCTTCTTGAGTTAGTAGATAAGTTAAAAGTTGAAATAAAATGTTGTTTGGGTTTTGCAGAGATAATATACAAATTGTTAACCAAAATATCAGAATAGATAAACAAGTCTCTTTTCTTGATAAAAACGAAGTCATCAAATGAAACAAAATATCCATCCAAAACAAGTTTAGAAACTGAAACAAGTTTCTTTCTAAAACTAGGTACTAGTAAAATATCATGTAAAACTAAAACAGAAGAAGCAAAGTGCAACTCCACATCTCTCACTGCAATGGCTGCCACTCTTGTAGCATTACCCAACGAGATAGAAATATCCCCGTCTCTAAGCGCCCTAGATCGCATGAGGGTCTGCGAATCACAACAAATATGGTCAGTGGCTCCCGTATCTACTACCCATGAATGGGAAGAACTAACCATGAAACATTATGTAAGCACTAAAGTCGTAGACGTACCTTGACCGTGCACTGACTTCTTGCAAAACAGACAATCTGATTTCCAATGTCCTTTCTCACCGCACTTGAAATATTTGTCTGTTCCCTCCTTTTTCTTCGAGATACCACTAGTTCCTTTCTTCTTTTTGGCAGACTTTGGTGCTCACTTCTTCTTGCCCTTACCCTTTTTAGGGTTGCTAGAAGAAGTTGGAGTAGCCGCAACCACCAACACAGTCTTCGGTTAGGCTTTTATCACAAGTTCCACCATTTGGAGCTCAGCCAATAATTCCGTCAATGTATAATCATTTTTGTTCATAATGAAGTTGACCTGGAATGACTCAAAGCTCAACGGTAAACTCTGAAGACCGATATAAACCTGAGACTCTGTTTAGCTTCTTTTTGGTCGTCTAAACTCATATATTTCTTGTCTTTATTCTTGTAGTTTTTCCATTTTGCATGATGTTTCGAGCTCGATTTACGTTTCATTTTATGTTTCAGGATCACGAGTTTAAAGAAGTGTAAAAGTTGTAAACGAAGCGAGAAAAGATCGAGAAATGATGAGAGAATGAAGAAGGAAGCCGAAAGAGCATGTCAGCGTCCGCGGGACACATAGAGACCGCTGACTAGACCTCTCGGTGACCCATGAGCGAGGCGCGCGTGTGGAGACCTAGGCCAGGGTCAGCAACTGTTAATCCTGGCTGACTCGGTCAGTTCAGCCAAACGGCCCAGCGTAATGGCGACACGCAGAACGTGGATCCAGCCAAGTCAGCGGTCTCTGACTTTAGGAGACCGCTGACTTCCCTTTTTTCCTCTGTAAAAAGGCAACGCGTTTTCTCATTGTACGACGTACTTTTTCTGATTCAAGAGACTTTATCCCGAGTATCTGCACTTATATTTCGAGCACCTCTCGACTTATTTTTCTAGGGTTGAGACTTGTGATTTTTAGTTAGTCGTTTTTAGCTTTAGTATTCGATTCTGAAGGGTAGCTGATTGCAACATTCTAGTTCGTTGATTTTGCATTCATCGTTGTGGATTCAAGTTCGTTCTAGTTTATGAATCAAGTTTATTTTCGTCTTATATTCCCGGTTCATTTTTATTATTGAGTTCCTCTATTTGTTTATGCTTTCGTGTTTCTATTTAGTTTATTTTCTACATTCTCTTCAATTTCAATTTCCAAAGTACTTTCTATATTCTTTTTAATTTCGAATTCCTACTTACTTTTATTCTTTTCAATTCGTAACTTGTTTTCTTAGTTAGGCAATTCGTTTCTTCGTTTACTTCTAATAGTTTAGGATTTACGTTCTTTCGTTATTTATATTCCTCGCATAATTTTAAAACCTTCAAACAATCTTTTACTTTCTTTCGTTTGTGAACGAAGAGTTAAATTACCCTGCTAAGTCTTCCTTGAGAATACGACTTGAGTTGGCTTATCATTGCTAGACGAACTCGTTAGATTATGAGCGACTCAAAACAATTTTAGTCGAACAAAGTTTGGCGCCGTTGTCGGGGAAGACTTTAGGGGATTTAATTCATTGCTCTCTTTTTTATCTTTTTATTTATTTATTATGTTTACTTCCTTCTTCGATATTGTGGTATGCGTAACGTGTTTGTTGAGTGTTGTGTATGCAAGGTCACCACAGTGCAAGAAAGTCTTTGATGCCTTTCATCGACAATATACACCAGAAACGTGAGATTTTAGCCACCCTAGAAGAAGATATCGAGCGCATTGATGAATTATCGCTACCGCGATTATTCAAAGAGATGGCCGATGAGGTTGTTGAGGATAGACCACGCTACATGAGTGATTTCACTAGGCCCAGTTTGGCGCCACCATTACTTCAGCTATTGTCCTGTCAACCGCAGTCAGGAATTATGAGCTGAAACCACACCATCAATCTATTTTACCGACATACCATGGATTCCCAAGTGAAGATGCTTTGACTTTCATCCGAGAATATTGCATGATGGTGCAAACTTTCCCGCTACTCTCACTGACGGAGGACCAACTCAAGCTGAAGTGCTTCCCTTATACTTTGAAGGATAAGGCCAAATCTTGGTTTCTATCTCTTCAACCCGGATCACTTACCAATTGGGCATCGGTTTGTGATAAATTCATTTTGATGTACTACCCGCATCACAAAACTCAAGCGGTACATACTAAGATAATGAATTTCGCGCAAACCCACGACGAGTCATTCCATGAGGCGTGAGAGAGAATCCCAAAGATCATCTATTGAGGATAGTTTGAGAGCTTTCATGCAAGAGAATAAGAAGGTCTGAGAAGCTCAAGATGCCATAATTAAACATCTCGAGATAGCCATGGGGCATATTTCGGGCGCAGTGAACCAGTTACAACAAAGCCAACAAACGAAAAAATTTTTGGGACAAGACCAACAACCTCATCAAGCTCAAGCTATTACAACCCTTAAGAACGGGAGAGCAGTCAAAAATAAAATGGAGTAACGGCCCAAATTTAAAATTGACTAGGAGAACGGACCACCACCTGAAGTGGAGAGAAAGAAGTCCGAAGAGGAGCTTCATAAGGCGGTCACTCCATATGTCCCGCCCATTCCTTTCCCTAGCAGGTTAAGGAATGTTAAAAGTGACCAGCGGTTCGCGGACTTATACAAGATGTTGTCGAAAGTCACTATCAATGTTCCACTTCTAAAGGTGATAAAGAATATTCCCTCCTATGTCAAGTTCTTCAAGGAGATGATCTCAAAGAAGAAGAACTTCGACGATCAAGAATTAGTCACAATGTCTAAAATGGCAAGTATTATCATACAGCAGTCCTTACCTCCTAAACGGCGCGATCCAAGTAGCTTCGTTATCGATATCACTTCAGGAAATGGTAAGGCAGCATCTGGCATGCTAGACTTGGGAGCTGGAATTAATCTTATGTCCTATTCTATTGTTAAACAATTATGATTAGAAACTCACTCGCATGTGCTTACAATTAGCGGATAGATCTGTGAGACATCCTAGATGCATAATTGAAGATGTTCTAGTAAAAATTGGTTGATTAATTGCCCTTGTGGATTTTTTTGTCCTTGAGATAGGAAATTTGTAAGAGAACAGAGTTGTGCATACACCACTTCTAGGAAGACCTTACCTCAGCGCCCGCGGATAGGCTGGCGCTGGAAAAAGCCGTAAGGACTGGTTAGCGACCGTTGACTCCTCAACGGCCGCTGACCCTGCATTGGCGCTAACCCATGCCCAACCCACTCGAGCTAGAGCCCCACCTTCTACCCGAGTCAGCGGTTGCTGACTTCCCAGCGGTCGTTGACTCCACTTCTTGGCCTACATCTTCACTGACCTACGTGGAGGCCCTCATGCGCCCAAACACCGGACCTAAAGCACGTTTCAGCAAGATTAAATTCCAAAGGATAGCCCCCCTCATTATAAGAAAAATTCTACCATCAAAGGGTGATGCATCACATGCTAAAAAGGGGAAGATGTCATTTCGAGTAAATTAACTTCGAGTAAAGCCATATATCGAGAATGACTCCATTCCCAAAGTTGTGTAATCAACCCCCAATTTTGACACTCCCGGTTGATTGAGTTGTCTCGTCAAGCTAATGACGTAAAAGAAGCGTATTGTGGGAGGCAAACCACACTATTTCCCATTTATTGCTTTCTTTCCTTCAGAACTTCAAGGATGTCTTTCTTATCCCTACTTTATATTTGTAGGGCAATGAGGGAATTGCTCTATATTTGTAGGCGGGAGGGGTGTCTTTTAAGTGCATGCATTCGTCGTTTTATTTTAGTGCCTTGTTTATGCAAAATCTTGATTATTTTTAAAGCTACTTTGTCTTGATATCTTGTGGTTGAATCGAGTCGTGGCATGTGTTTGCGATATGATATGATTTGTAAACCTTGATCAATTTGACTTGATTCGTGTTATGAAACATAGATGAACTAGGAAACCGTGAGCACGGGAAACCGCATGAGGATACATTACTTGACATTGTTCTAATTACCTTTTTGAGTTCGTTAAAATAGGAATACATAAAGATTCTACCCGCTCTATTAATCAAAAATTCAAATTTATAAAAGAGATAGGTACGGGAAACCACATCGGGAAAACCCGAACATTCGGAGTACACACCCGGTGAACATTGTCCTTAATATTCCTCATGTTGAAAAGAAAAGAAAAGAGAAAGATATGCTAATAAAGTGAAGGAATAAAAACTCTAGCCAGTTATGTGATCTCGATGTTACCTTTTGCATCATTGTTTTGTTTTGTTCGAATTGATGAGTATCTAGTCTAAGTGGGCCACTTGCTTCTATGATCTCTATGTGACATGACGTGATGATAGAAAGATTGATTTTGGGAATGATTTGAAGTCTTGTCAAGAATGCATGTCGTGTTAGATTTTTCCTATGTTTATTTTAGACTAAACAAGGTTTTGTGTGTGGAGGGGTTGTTTATCCTCTTTTTGGTCGTCTAAACTCGTATATTTTTTTTTATTCTTGTAGTTTTCCCATTTTGCATGATGTTTCAGGCTCGATTTATGTTTCATTTTATGTTTCAGGATCACGAGCTTAAACAAGTGTTGAAGTTTGAAACGGGATGAGAAAAGATCAAGAAATGACGAAAGAATGAAGAAGAAAGTCGAGAGAGCATGTCAACGGCCGCGGGACACATAGGGCCCGCAGACTAGGCCTCTCGGTAACCTATGAGTGAGGCGCGTGCAAGGAGACGTAGGCCTGGGTCAGCGACCGATGGCCGCTCAGCGGCCGCTGACCCCGGCTGACTCGGTCAGTTCGGCCAAACGACCCAGCACAACGGCCGCGCACAGAACGTGGATTCAGCCAAGTCAGCAGTCTCTGACTTTAGGAGACCGCTGACTTCCCTTTTTTCTTCTATAAAAAGGCGACGCGTTTTCTCATTCTACGCTTTTTTTCCTAATTCGAGATACATTTTTCCTGAGTATCTGCACTTATATTTCGAGCACCTCTCGACCTATTTTTCTAGGGTTGAGACTTATGATTTTTTTAGTTAGTCATTTTTAGCTTTAGTATTCGATTACGAAGGATACCTAATTGCAATATTCTAGTTCGTTGATTTTCCATTCATCGTTGTGTATTCAAGTTCGTTCCAGTTTATGAAACAAGCTTATTTCCGTTTTATATTCCTGGTTCATTTTTATTATTAAGTTCGCTTATTTGTTTATGCTTTCGTTTTCCTATTTTATTTATTTATTCTACGTTCTCTTCGATTTAAAACTCCAAAGTACTACGTTCTTTTTAATTTCGACTTCCAAGTTACTTTTATTCTTTTCAATTTGCAACTTGTTTTCTTAGTTAGGCAATTCATTTCTTCGTTTACTTTTATAAGTTTAGGATTTACATTATTTCGTTATTTATATTCCTCGTCTACTTTTAAAATCTTCATACAATCTTTTACTTGCTTTCTTTTGTGAACAAAGAGTTAAATTTCCCTGCTAAATCTTCCTTGAGAATATGACTTGAGTTGACTTATCATTGTTAGACAACCTCGTTATATTGCGAGCGACTCAAAACAATTTTAGTCGAACAAACTCTTTGTCAATTTGAGCTCCTAGAGTCTCGATTTCGCTTTGATAACCTATTGTTTAGCTCGTTTTTGGTGTGTTTTTAGTTCATGCTTAGTTGTATTTAGTTTTTAGTTTGATTTGATTTTGTGTCTCTTTAGTTCGTGTTTATGCCGATTTTGTTTCACTTGTATTGGATGTAGGATGATAAGAAGAGGAGTTGATCGGAGCTTAAATGATTTTGGAAATACCGAAAATGCTAAGCCGAACGAAGCCAAAAAAACTGGATGGGATCTTGTCAGAGAGTGCAAGTCAGCGACCACTGGCTCCTGCGGACGCTGGCTGGCAGTTAATTACGGGTTTTTAAGCCTTTTTCTGGCCATTTGAGGGACAACTCTCATATCTTGTAAGAACTCAATATAAAAACATCAAAACACTCTCTTAGAAGTAGGTTGCTTGTACTTTTGCACCTTGGAAGAAGGAATTAAGTTGGAGATTGACTTCTCCAACCTAGTAGTGTAATCGAAGTGAGTTTCGTATTTAGTTTCTTTCTTGTGATTATACGAATGGATTGAAGTAGTTGAATCTCCACTAGGGTTGATTTCTTTGGGATTGTTGATGCTTATTGTTACTTCATGCTTGTTGTTTGGATTGTGTTTATCATATTGTATTGATTGATCACCTTTACAATTTCATAGACATAAGGTGAGGTTGAGAGACGAACCTTGTATCGGACCAAAGTACAATCAACTTCGGTTATTATCGGTGACGTAATAATCGAGAATTCATATGCTATCTTGAGTTCTTAATTATGTGGCTAAATGCGAAAGTCATAGTAGTCACGATCTAATTATCAAATACAGAAGTTCATAGTTAGATAGCTCTTAAGAGCTCTAGATGGGCAGGTGAAAACATGAGTAGTCGTAGCATGTGATGATCTACGTGAATATCGTACCCTAAAACCTTAATTCCTGATTCCCATCATTATTTTACTTATATGTTCTTGCTTTTAGTCATCTACTTATTTGCATTTGGATAGAATGTTTAGAATCTCTAAATGTTTAATCTGTAGCATTTAAATTAGGAAGCCCTGTTAAGCCTTCCTTGAGATACGACTTAGGGTCAACTTACTACGTACTATAAGCCTCGTTTAATTGTTAGAACTTAAACACATGTTTTTAGGTTGAATAAAAATTTGCTTTAGGACATGGTCCCAAACTGGTGTCCCCTCTGCCATAGAGACGTTCACCACATTGCGAATGACAGCTTACTTGGCCAACCTACTCTGTGTACCGAACATCTCATGTAGGTTAAACATGATATCCACATATATCTTAATGTTTTCATGTTGATGCTGCAAGTTATTATTTATGGAAGCCATTATGTAGCACCTTTCCATCTTGTTAGCACGAACCCATTTATCATATTTAGCCCTCACATTGGCAGATGCGTTATAATGTGGAACTGGTGGACATGGATCATCAAGGACGAACTTAATGTCATCAGCAGTACGAATAATTTTCAAATTTCTTTTCCAGTGAATATAGTTATCATTCTCAAGGAGATTCTTTTCAAGAATCAAGGCAAGTGGATTGAAAGTCATGCTTAATCAACAGAAATTGAGAATAAATAACATGCTCAAAATGAAGATAATCAAAATCTTTAAAGAAAACATGCTTTTGAACATACTGTTTAAAATAAATCATGCAAGTCACGCAGTGTGATTGATTACACAATCAATTTTAAAGCTGTTTTCCTGGTCATATAACTTAACAGTCAGAGGCCGCGCAATGCTGCTATAAATGTTAAATTATACCTAAGCTAATACCATGAGCCCTGAAATCAAAGAATATTAATTGATTTTAATAAACCCACAGTGGAAGGGTCATATTGCCATCAATCAATATCTTACAGTTATCTTAGAGAAATCTTATCACGTGAACTAGTAAAATGTGATCCCGCTTGGAATAAAAACAAGTTACTTCACGAAAAGACCGTCTCATGGAGACCATATGTAATGTTAGCAAATTAAATTAATAAAATGAAATTACAACTATCACTTAGTCATTTAATAAAAGGTTTTAACATGGATAATCAAATATTATGGCATATCAAAAATTAGATAAAATCCCCAAAATAATAGCAAATAAAGTCAAATTAAAACAATAATCTACATAATAAGGCACATAATTACAATAAATTACCCAAAATTAGGATAAAATTAACTAATTCCTAAAACTAAGAAATTTAAAATTCAAATCCTCCATCTTATTGCTTCTCCATCTCCAAATAGAAATTTAAATTCAAACCAGGCCCGGAAGAACTTAAGAATTCAAAATCAAGTTGGAATTGCATTCGGGCTTGCCTCGAACCCGCCCCGTACGAAGTCGAGGGCTGCCGAGAGGGCCAGCGCCGCGTGCTGTTTTGCTCTTTTGCGCACCCGCGTTGTGCGACGCGTCCCGCGCGCCAGCCCTCCTACTCAGTGAGCGCTGAGGCTGGCCAGCGGTTGCTGGCTCGCCTTGCTGGGCATTGCACGACGCTGCCTCCCGTGTGCCCTCGTGCTGGTCGTGCCCCTCGCGCGCGCGCTGGCTCTTGCCGCCAGGGGCCCCATGGCTCGCGCCATGGCTCGATTTTGGCTTATGTTTCTCCGCTTCATTTTTTCGTGCAGATCGGTTCTCCCACTGTTTTTACATAATTTAAAAATAAAATATAGGAAAATCCTAATCTAACACTGTCAACCCCCGTGTGATTATATTTAAGCCTCAAATCGAGCACCGAAAAATAAAATAAAGCGAAATACATGTGGTATTAAATCAAATAAGTCACGTAATAATATATATATATAAGTTGGAATTTAAATCTAGCATCCTAATATCAATTACAATCACAGGCAAATTTTCCGACTAAAATTGTTTCGAGTCGTTCGCAATCTAACGAGTTCATCTAGTAATGATAATCCAACCCAAATCATATTATCAAGGAAGACTTAGCAGGGTAATTTAACTCTTTGTTCAATACGAAAGCAAGTAAAAGATAGTTTGAAGGTTTTAAAACTAGGCGGAGAATATAAATTGCTAAAGAATGTAAATCCTAAACTAATGAAAATACGCGAAGAAACGAATTGTGGATTTAAAGAAAAACGAGTTGCGAATTAAAAAGAATAAAAGTAACTTGGAGTTCAAAATTAAAAAGAACGTAGAAAGTACTTTGGAATTTGAATTCGAAGAGAACGTAGAATAGATAAACGAAATAAGAACACGGGAGCATAAACAAATAAATGAACTTAATAATAAAAACGAACCGGAATATAAAACGGAAGCAAACTTGATTAATAAACTAGAACGAACTTGAATCCACAACGATGAATGCAAAAACAATGAACTAGAATGTTGCAATGGCTACCCTTCGGAATCGAATACTAAAGCTAAAAACGACTAACTAAAAATCATAAATCTCGATCCTAGAACAATAGATCGAGAGGTACTTGAAATATAAGTGCAGAGAATCGGGAAAAAGGTCTCTCAAAAGTGTGAAATGCGTCGACTATTTAGAGACAAAAGTGAAGGTCAACGACCGTTGAGTGGTTCGGTTAGATGCTCCTCGCGCACCATTCGCTGAGGCTGTTAGCCGTTTGCCAAATCAGCCTCTGGGGTCAGCAGTCGCTGACCCTGGCTCGTGCTCCCTCTCGCGCGTGGCTCGGTCCAGGGCATCCACACGTAGTCAGTGGTCTTCTAAGGCTACGCGACCGTTGACTTGTGCTATCTGCTCTCATCTTCATTCTTTCGTCATTTCTTGATCTTTTCTCATCCCGTTTCAAACTTCAACAGTTGTTTAGGCTCGTGTCCTGAAATATAAAAGGAAACGTAAATTGAGCCCAAAACATCATGCAAAAATGAGAAAACTACAAGAATAAAGAAAAGAAATATATGAGTTTAGACGACCAAAAAGAGGCTAAACACAAATCAAACAATGAATTAAATCAATTTATACAATAAATTAAAATAATGTAAACACCTCTGATACCAACTGATAGAACACGTATGAGGTAATTAAAATTTCGCGGAATCCAGAGGTTTAATAAATTATATAAATACTTAATTCTTAATACCACATAGAAAAATATAAAGAGGAATTAAAATTATACATTCTCCTTAGCTAGTCATTCGCTTGCGGAGAGACGAATTGAATCGTCAGCAACGAATCGCAATCATCTCCAATGGATCTCCTTGAACTACTTCGATCCGACCTTAGAAACTTATAACATATTCTTGATCTACGATTTGATTATTGTGTGAGCAATAATCTATCAAATCTTGCTAGAGAAGAACGAAAAATAGAGTGTGGAATACTCCAAATTTCCGAAAATTGAGAGTAAAATTCTCTCAATATGGACGAAAATTCTAGGTATGGAGGAGAGAATTTTCGGCCATCATATCTCCCATATTTATTGATATTATGGGCTAGGTTAGGTTTCAAATGTGAATGGATAAGATCACCTAATAATAGAACTGATCCCGCTGTTATCTCTCTACAATTTTCATCCATTATTCAAATTTCAATAATTCAAAATTAATTTGACCAAGTCAAATCCATAACTTAATTTAATTAATTTTCAAGTCATTTTGACCCAATTAAATTTAATTAATTGTTTGGTCAAACTTAGACTTAAATTAATTCAACTCTCAAATTAATTACTCAATGAAAATGTAATGAAGTGTAATTCTATTATAAATATTTATCGACTCCACTATAGGATAAATATCGAACCCATCTTTATCCATCCAAAATTACGGATTTGACCCTTTTGTCATTAATTATTTCCCGCGTTTAAGATTTACTAAATTCATTAATTAATTCAGTTTGCTCACATCTCAAAATTAATTAATATATTTATTCATGAGTGATCCGGTTCAGACTTTAATTATTACATATGGAATAAATTTCAACCGATCGGGTTTCTTATGCAATAAACCTTTCTGAACGCCTCACACAGATTAAATAAACTCGTGTCACTGAGACGCGATTCTATGTGATTGATAAACGAGTACTTCTAGCTAAACCAATCACTAATGCTCAAGACAACATTATCTGGGATTACGAAAAACCCGTAAGAAAAGATGAATCAAAACAGCGTTTAATCAGTCGCATATACTAATATCATCGTCACAAATTAAGAAATAACTAATTTTCAAGACCTCGTTCTAAGCAACAATAAATAGAACTTATCTCAATGTGAAACATCTCAATATGTATTCTCAAATCATGTGTCAGCTTATACATACTGATATCATTCTGAGGGCTAAGGTCAGCTCTCACGTCAAATGATACTGCAGCTTTTATCGACTAGACTGTCCAAGTTTGTCCAGACTTTAAGCTTTATACTACAAATGATCATCAATCCGCCACATAGTCTACAATTGTAGTAATCGGACTTATTTACAATTCAATATATAAAATAATGAATAACAAACAAATGATATAAACATTTCTTCTCATTTAATGGAACTGAAAACAAGTTCGATACATCGTCTAAGCATAAAGCATGCTTTGAGGTATACAAACTTTAACAACTGGAAATCAAATTGTGTACTTTTGCAAGAAGTCAGTGAGCGGTCAAGGTATGTCTTTTGCTTTGTTAGTTGAAACATGTTTTATGGCTAGTTCCACCCATTCGTGGGTAGCAGACACTAGAGCCACCAATATGTTTGTTGTGCTTCGCAGGCGTTCCTGCGATCCAGGCTACTTTTTGACAGAGATATTTTCATCCCCTTGACTGACGCTACGAGAGTGGCGGCCGTTGTAGTGGGAGATGTACAATTGCAATTTAATTATTCTACTTTAGTTTTACGAGATGTTTTACTCGTGACTTGTTAGAAAGAACCTTATTTTAGTTTCTAAACTCATTTTAGATGGATATTTGATTTCTTTTGATGATTCTGTTATTATCAATAAATGAAATTTTTTTATCTGTTCTGACACGTTGGTTAACTTGTATACTATTTATGCACAACCTAAGCGACAAACTAATGCAACTTTTAACTTTTCCATTATCTCCAAGAAACAAAAAGCTTCTTATCTTTCAACGAATGATACATAGCTATCGCATTTAAGATTTGGTCAAATAAACCTTAGGACGATTCAGAAGTTGGTAGCACACGGCCCATTAGAGGAACTCCATGTAGTGCCATTTCCAACTTGTGAGTCTTGCTTGGAGGGTAAAATGACCAAAAGACCTTTCAAGGTTAAAGGAAATATAGCCAAGGATTTGTTGGATATCATTCACTTCGATGTATGTGGTCCGATGTCGACTCAAGCTAGAGGTGGTGCGCAATATTTCATCACATTCATTGATGATAACTTGAAATATGGATATGCCTACTTGATGCACCACAAGTCGGAATCCTTTGAGAAATTGAAGAAATTATGAGCGCTCATGGAGAATCGTCATGGAAAGACTATCAAGTGTCTACGTTCTGATCACGGAGGCGAATACCTCAGTGTTGAGTTCTTGAGCCATCTATTAGAGGCAGAGATTCAATCCCAGTTGAGTGCACCAGGGACTCCCCATCAAAATGGTGTAGCAGAAAGACGTAATAGAACGCTAATGGAGATGGTGAGATCTATGATGAGTTATGCAGAGTTGCCCACTTTATTTTTGGGATATGCTCTAAATACAGCAGTCTATGAAGACATGTTGAAGAAAATATTCATATGCTGCAACCCGAAGGCTATGCAGTTAAAGGCAAAGAAGACATGTTGTGGAAGTTAAGAAGTCCATCTATGGACTTAAGCAAGTCGGTTGTATTCTTAGTGCTCTATGTAGACGACATTCTCTTGATCAGAAGTGTCAAACTTTGATCAGTCTCTTGACGAGAGCTGTGTGTACAAGAAGTGTGTGGGAAAGACGGTTGTATTCTTAGTGCTCTACATAGACAACATTCTCTTGATCGGAAGTGTCAAACTTTGACTTTCATTAATTAATTAATGACCAAGTCAATTTGACCCAATTAATTACTCTAGGAGATATAATAAGATATAGATCTTATATTAATATTTAATCGACTCCACTATAGGATGAATTTTACAGATGTAACCCTCCTTTTATCATTAATTCTTTCTCGCATTTAAAATTCTTAAATCCATTAATTAATTGAGTTCGTCGACAACTCAAAATTAATTAATATGTTTATTCATGAGTGATCTGGTTCAGAATTTAATTATTCTATATGGAATAAATTTCAACCGGCAGGGTTATATAATAAACCTTTCTGAACGTCTCACGGAAATTTAATCAACTCGTGGTTTACCGAGACGCAATTTCATTCGATAACAATCGAGCACTTCTTGCTAAACCAATTACCACTACCTTAAACATTACTGTATAGGTTTGCGAAAAATCCACAAGTGCAAATGAATCAAAGTAGTGCATAATTAGACAAGTATACTAATCTCATCATCACATATTAAGAAATAAAGAATTTCCAAGACCTCGTTCTTAGGGACAACATGGAGAACCTATCTCAATGTGAAACCAATATATATATATATATATATATATATATATATATATATTGCAAGCATGTCCGACATCATATACATACCAATATCATTATGCCGACTAAGGTCAGCTCTTGCATCAAATGATACCGCAACCATTACCGACTCGATTGTCCAAATATATCTAGGTTGTGAACTTTATTATACAAAGGATCCGACTTTGTTGCTTTCCGTGATCATGGAACCACCACACAATCTACAATTGAAGAAAATGGACTTGTTTGCAATTAAATAATCAATAAAAATAAATCACAAACCAATTATATAAATATTTATTCTCATTAAACGGAATTTGAAAACAAGAATGTTACAACGTCTAAGTATTAAGAATGTTTTGAAGTATACGAACCCTAACAATACAGATGTTTTGTCTTACACCAATTCAAACTTTTAGGGTTTTCTTATTTTCATTTAATGAATAAGGTTTAAGCACACTTAATATTTAAGATAGCTTGAATAGCAAGTCAAGTTCTTCTTGTTGGGAAGAGTGAAAACTTACTCAGATAACACCTTAATACATGAATCACTGAGATTAAGAATAACTCAACGAGTTAAACTCAAACTGAGTTGAGTGCGGAATTTGGTGGTTAATGCTCTTATTAAAAAGAAAACGGTTTTCTTACTCAAGAACTTTAGCAGACAGATTTATGATATGATATGAAGAAGATGATGAACAAAAGTAAATAAGAAAATTAAAGAACACAAGTAGTTAAACGTTGTTCGGGATAAAATGTCCCTACATCCACGGCTCGATCAAAAATCCACTAAGTTCTCCTTTCTTTTTACTCGTTGAGTACGAGCCACAAGAGAATATCAAATCTAGATATTATCTTGTGATTACACTTCTTCTTTCGAAGATTGATAACTACAATCTAAGAAAAGACTTTACTTGGATCTAAACTAAACCCTAACTTTGGTTTTGAAAATTAGTTTTCCAGAAATACAAACTTCAAGCAACTGTAAACACTCCAGGGAATTCTGGGCTGATTGGAGTGTTTTTTAATGATGGAAGCTTGAAGAATTTTGAGCGGAGTAATAGCAGTTTTTTGTTTGAATTCTCGTACTCAGATCTGGAAGTGAAGGTGGTTTATATAGCACCATTGTTGGAACTAGACATTGGAGAAGATGAAGAGTCCGTCTTCTTCGCATTAAATGCACGACACGTTTGTTGTAGCACATGTTGCCTATAATGCGTCTTATTCCACCTATCACACGATTCCCCAGTATTTTGCCATACTTAGAATGATTCATCGTACTATAAATTTGATATTCTTGTACTTCATTCCTTAAAATATATCTTTTGATGTGACAACACACTGAGTAGTTGACTTATGACAAATTTAGGTATTTCAGTAGTCCACCGTAGTTAATGTGTGGAACAACTAGCTTGAATTCGTCTAACAAATCGTTTCTTACGATCTGTCCATCGAGTTGTCCAAACAAGTACTTAGTTAGTTTGATACTTAACTAATACTTTAAATATTCTTCTTGATTCTTAAGCCTCTCTAGAGTCACACAGCTAGGAAAGATTCGGACATATCATTTTAGTGACGATCTGAGGTTTGAGACAGCGGCCTGTGCGAAGAGAAGAAAACGATCTGTTGTGCCACAATCATTTTCTTCGAGAAAACTCAAGTCTTCATTTACCTATACTAGAGAACAGGTAGTTCTATAGGACATATGGTTTAATTATCCACCTGTTCTTTTACATTGGTTAAATGTGCTACACAATCTAGACAAAACAGATCCTTCATATAGGTAAGTTTGAAACTATAAACTTCCTTTTTACAATGTTGATCTGATAACATCTATATTAGAGAAATATCAGGTCTAAAACCAAGACAGGTAGACTAAACAAGAATGGACAGCTAGCTATTGAAATAGGGACAAATCGTTTTTAACACCAATATGTTTCTTCATATTTTGGCTAGCTGTTTGGAGAGAACTTATACCTGTTTTAATAGTAATCAATATGTCCAAGATAGTTCATATGAATAATACAGATCATATAACTAACGACCTATTTCTTTTATAAGCGAACTGTTCTTTAAAAGATGATATTGATCACTTAGTTTTAGATAAACTAGTATTAACTAAGTGTTGTTTCGATAATCACCATCAAGACATAACATGAATTCGTGGGGTTCCCAACAATTTCCCCCTTTTTGATGATGTCGAAACTACACTTTACAAAATTACCAAAGTGTTGAAACAACAGATGATTAAGACAGACATTTAATATGCAGAGATATTTAAAGCATTAAATAACAAGCTTAAAAACATTGCCTGGACAAAGAGGTATTGTCATCAGGTTGTTTTTAGGAAAAATAAACTTCAAACTTCATTGATCATAGTAGCTGTTACAGATAGACAGAAATGATGCATACATCTAGGTGCAAAAAATAACATTTACAAAAACTTTGAAATTTTAAAATCATCTTCATTGAGGAGGTGGCTATTGTTGATCATTTTCTTGGTAATGTTGTCGTTGACGTTCAGCGAGCTGTGCCCTTCTCCTCTCGACCAATTCTCTTTTCCTCAACTCCAAGGGCATATTATAGCTGGCATAAATCTCATTGAAAACCCTTCGGTAATCTTTGTTTTCCAAGTTAATGGGGTAACCCATGTGCTGAGGAGCTTGATTTATGACGTTGAGAATGTAGGTGTGATGAATTTCTGTTGTTCCAGGAATTCTTGGTGGCATCATCGTTGTTTTCTTTGGAGCAGTGAGACTGACATTGGTCATGGCAGATTATCTGTACAGGTAGTCCACAAACATTTAATTCTTATGTCGACTTAGATACTCCCTAAACATTTCGTCTATTGAACCACCTTGATATTGTGGTTCCATCAGATAGTAATACTCCATGACAAAACCTTTAACAAGAAGATTCCATTGAGATATTTTCTTCCTATATAGCCACGTCAGGTTTTGTGACTCAGTAAGTTGAAATTTGTCGAAGAATTTGTATATCGGATTTGTTGGTTCATTTGCCTCTTCCATTGGAGTTGAGTTATCCTCCTTTGTTTTAGCATCCAACTCCTTCTATCTTTCATTTTCCGCTCTCCATAGTTTTCTGAAGTCTAGATTATCAATTTGTTCAGGTTTGTATCCAGCCAGAAACATCTCGTCCTCTTCATCCTTGTCTGTGTAAACTTTCTTTCATTTCTTCTCTGTAGCTAGCTTAGCAGCATTCTCTTCTTCTAACCTCCTTGCTTCAGATAACTTTTTGGCAGTTAATTTCTTCTTACCTGTTGGCTTCTTCTTCACAACTGGCTTTCTCTGAGCAGCGGGCTGTGCCCTGGTTTCATCTTTACCTTCCCCCTTTTCGATATCATCAATGAAGTCTTTAGAGACAATGAGTTGAAGGGAAGTGAGCTCTTCTTGCAATTCATTGAATTTGATTTCAGCATCCTCCTTGTACTGCAAAAATGTATGAATGTTGCATGTGATGTCATGAAATTATTTTTCATTACCCTTGTTGTAGTTGGCGAGTTTGACCAGGAGATCGTTGTCGGTGGCTTTCATCTCTTTGATATTTTTGTTAATCATGGAGAGGTCATCGCATGTAGCTACATCTGCATCCTTCAACGCCTTGGGCAATAGATCTTTGAGAACAAGTGGGACCTCTTGTTTGACAACAACAGTTATGGTTGTTTTTTCCATGTCAAGATACTACTGCTCCAAACCTTTCTTGACTTCACAAACCATTTTGGTGCCTGCCTCCTTGAACTTTTCATCACACTTGTTGTCACGCCCCGATCCCGAGGGACGGCGCACGCGCCAGAGCATGACTGGGGGGAAAGAAAAGAAGTGGGGAAGAAAGGGGGACATGTAATGTGTAATCATGATAGAAGAATTGTCCTTGAAAAATGGACAATAACTCATTTATAACTAGGACTCATCTAAATGGGGGAAGAGACAAATTAATCCACCAGTAGATATAGTCAAATATGATGTCATGATCAATGAACAATCGGATGCAAAGAGATGCAATGCAAGATGGGGTTGGAGATTATAGCTCGTTACATGGGAGCGGTAGTCCAGAATCCCAAGCGGCCAAATCATCCAATAGGAGCCGTCAATCAAGGGCGGAGATTAGTGAGCTTAGCTCGCCAAAAGCAGTCACTCGCCCAACTCGCCAAGTGTGGTCGGTGCTACACGACAACATCACAAGGGGTCGAGGAGTAGAGCGTCCAAGAGGGGCCGACTACTTCTAAGCTCTCCTATGAACATGAATGCATGTAATAAACAATAGTAATTCTCGTGAATGAACAATGGATCAATTTATTGTCATGAAGCCAATAGCATGAAGAATCAGAGACTGAAAAAGAACATGAGCTTGGCAGCGGAATACATAACATGAGAGTTTGCAACAACCCTTGCCTTAGCCTCGCACGACACCACCAGCCGCTCAATCTGCAAAACAATTTGAAAATATTTTGCAGGGCTTGAGTACTAATGTACCCCGTGGGTTATGCCATTTAAAAACCTTTTTCAAAATCATTTTCTGAAAAGGAATATCCATGCTTCAACAGTATCATATAGAAAGTTTTAAAACGGCAATGTCATTCTATGCATACCAAAACTGTTGAGATCTCATTTTCCTTGGCTCAATATTGGCATTAGATACCCTTCTATGAACATATGGGGACAGCCCATAGAGGTCCATCATTTATGTCCTTCATCAGTAGGGAACTTTTACCCAAACTGACTTCACTCGAGAATATATGGGGACAACCCACATAAACTCACGTGTACACTAACCATGTGCCAGTGCGCTAACATAGCACATGATCCGATCATCATGCTTGAGGGATCACTTATCCAATAAGGAACAAAACATTTTAACATGGACATTCATTTTAATTTTCATAAACATCAGAGCTTAGTAACTCAAAAATACATTTTGGAAACATATATACACCCACCTGTCAGCAAATACCAATACCGTGTGATAACCGTAAATCAGTCAAACGTCTCGTTCGCAATCGTAAGCACCTAACAATTATACGGAACAAATTTTGGCCTCAAATCCCAAAACATAATGGGAATAAAGTAAAAACGAGGAATCGAAGGTTTGCTAGGTCTTCTAAGGTCATTTTGGCAATATCCGGATTTTCAAATCAACTTGGCCCAAAAGGCAAAAATACTCATGACATTATTCCCTATAGGAATATGTAAAAATATTTTTAAAATATGCAACTTTACCACAAAGCTTACTCGAGAAGATTCGTAGTCTTTTTCAGATCTATGAAAAATGGACCAATGAAAATTAATGAAATCTCTTCCAGAAAATCCTATATTTGTTTCTATACATGCACTATAAATTTTATCGAAAAATGATTGACCATGAATATTTTTCCTTTAGAAAAATATGAAATAATGCAATAAATCATGATATGCCGATCCTAACCGGGATCCAAATTTAAAATTCAATCCGGCAGAGTAACGAATCTTATGGTCAGAAACTCAAAACCTTAAGGGACCTTAGCCGTCTAATAGACCTATAGTGATGAACAGAAAAATGAATGAAGAAGAGAACGAGGGGAGAAAATTGAAGATGACAATATCGAAACGATGGCGGTGGAGACTCGACGGCGGCTGAGCCACCTTTGTCAAGCTCTATGCCTACCTTTGACCTTACCCTGACGTACCTTGACTTTGATCGATCCTCAATTTTCAAATCCACAAAACCTCAATACTCAAAAATGATAGAAAGAAGAAGAGAGAAGGAGAAGAAGAAGAAGAAACAGAAGATAGGAAGAGAAGCAGGCTGTGCTGCTGAGGAACGAGCGATCAAGTCTCTCGCCCAAATCCTCCTTTTATAAGGTAAGTTTTGAATTTTTTATTAATATCTTTATTATATTATATTATATTATATTATTATTAATGTTTTGACCTTAAAACGTCGTAATTTCTACACAGGATCTCCTTTTCGAGCAAACTCAATGTCAACATCTCCCTTTCTTAATACTCTACACAATGACTATAACATTGATATACTTTCGGTTATGCATGGAAAAACTAATTTTTTATACGACGTGCTTAAACTTCAAAAATTCGTAGCGGTTACGTACGAACTCCTTTTTGGAAAAACTTAGTGCCAATATTTTTCTTTTGAAAAACCCTATGAAAAGAGTATAATATTGACATGCTTTTGACTTATGCATGAAAAGATCATTTTTAAAAGAAACGTTTAAAAAGTTTCGCCGGGTGCCAAATTCTCATGGTAGGTCCTAACATGGTTCTCTTCCTAAAATCCTTAATTAGTCGTAGTAAGATATCAAAACTTTATTAGGAAAATTTAGGGTATTACACTTGTCGACCTCAGCTTTGTACAGTTCGAGGCGTGCATCGTTGGATTTCGTGTACTTGTCAAAAAAATCTCGATCACCGTCCAAGTCTTTGTGCAATTCTTCAGACAGATTGTTGTGAGCTCTCTGGAAATTTTCCTCAACAGTTTGAAGAGCTTTTTCTACAGCTGTAAAAACAAAATTGACTAAAGCAGCACTCCTGTCATTGATTCTGATGGAGATCAATTGAGTGATATGCTCATTTGTCATGGGCCCAGGGAGAGAGGCAAGCAGCTCCGCGAGAGAGTAATGCTGGTAATAATCAGGAGCTATTTCCTTGGTGTAAATCTCCCCAGATGGTTCCGCATCAACCAAAGGGCCAGTGATGATGTGAGATGAAGGAGCAGGTTTCTTCTTTGTAGGAGTAGCATCATGAGCAATCTCCTCTATGACAGTTGGTTCCTCGTTTTGGAAAGGTGGTGAAGATGATGAGTGCATCATGTTGTTCTTCATTTGATTCTCCAGCAGATGGTTCAGTCTTGTGTTCAGAGACAAGTGGTTCTCTTTGTGTTGCTTCAGCAGTGGGATCCACTTTTTCTTCAATAACAGATGGGTGGGGAACGGAAGTATCAATAGTGGGCTTTGATGTGGATGTCTAAGCAGCTACAAATGGTTCTTTCTTCTCAACTGTGGGTTCTTCAAGTTGAATAAGGCATCATCAATGTCACCAGAGTGCAAGTCAATAGCGAGATTGTATAAGTTTTGCTCTTTGGTGTAGAGAAGAGCAAGATCGACTTGCAGCTCGATGGATTCTTCCTTTATCTTGGTCAGCACATAAGTTCTAAAATACTGTTGAGCATCCGGGATGTCCAAAAATACGAAGTATGTGTGCATCGTGTTTTCTTCCATCTTGAGATCATTAATAGAGAAAAGTAGAATTATAACTTCAAGTATGTAAAACTTGCAGTCCCTAATCTCCAGATAGGTTTGAAACCTTTTAGCCATTTCTAAAACCTTTGGAGTCAGATTGATACCAAGCATGAGCTCGAGAACAATCTTAGCTTCCCTCTCTTGAATCTGTTGAAAGATGAGTTGAGCTTCGCAACAGCCGTGAATCTAAATCATTGTGGCATGTTCTTGGGGGTTAACGTCCACATTTTCTTCCAATATTTCATTATCATCAGCCTCTCGAGCATCCACCTCTCAAGCGGGCAGTTGTTGTGGTCGAATAGTTATGATTGGTTCTGCATCGCTGATGATAGTATCATCCAGCTCGTCTTGCAAGTTTCGAACAGTAGGTTTCTTCTTGGTTTCTTTCTTTGGTGCTTTCTTGGTATTATTCTTTTGTTGCTTTTCAACCATAGGAGATGGCTCATTGGTTTCCTTCTTACCTCTCATAGTAGCAACAGCTGGTTTAGGAGTACCAGCATGTTTCCTCTTAGCAGTTCACTCTTCTCCTGCATGAGCAGCAGCTGCTTCACCAACAGTTGGTTTCTTTGTAGAAATTAAACACTCCGGTTTGGATTTTCTTATCTGAAGCAGAGCTTTCTTGATTTTCTCATCTGTGACTTTCAAAAATATCTGAGATGATGTGCCAATAGCCATCTCAACTTGATGTCGAGTCCTAGGTAGAATCCATTCGTCATTAAATTATACTCCTTTGTTCCATTTATCCTTGTTGAAAAATCCTCCTATAAGTGTGCTGAGTTTGGTGGACAGATGGAGGGGACGCTTGATATTTATCCATATGTAGTTGCCATCAAAATCTTGTTGTATATTGATCTGATGCACTTCATCAACAATTATTTTCAGCAACGATCTGGCCCAATTGATGTTCAAGTTAAGCAACACGGCTGTGATTAATTTCATCTATATTGGTGTGATTGTGTCATATGTCCCTCCATGTTCAAGGAATACCTTTTGGACATAGTTGAGCAACAATCGATAAATTGGTAGCATCAATCCCCTGTTGAAAGTTTTATTTGTCCATGTGAACGACTGGGACACAATGATATTCAATGCCTCCTGCATTTTCTCATCTGTGACGTCATCAAGAACCATTTTTTCTTTGTCTTCCAGGTGGTAAACTTGTAGTATCATCTCGATCATTGTGATGCGGAGATGTTCTTCCTTGGTCCTATGGACATGTATCTGTACCGAATACTCTCCGGGCTCATCTTCCATCCATGAGCAATAAAAGAGAGCGACCTGTCGTGGGAGGTAGAAATCTGGAGTGGTTGTTATAATCTTGTAAAATCCTAAATGTAACACAAGATTTTGGTAAGTAGTGTTATTTGTGTGCGAGAGCAGATCGATGTATATCATCTGCTAGTAACAGATGGTTACTGTTGGGAACCCTTACAAAATTTAGTTTGATGATGTTCTTTCGAAACACACTTAGATTTATTTGATGTTTTACTTGCTAGACTTAGCCTGCTCAAATGTAACAGGGAGATCACTCTGTTAGAAGTGAACCTGGTAGAGAGCAAGCCTGATTTCTTTAGATCAGGTTAGCCAATAAATACATTGTAAAGGACTTAAATAATTAAGTATTTTGTCATATAGGAAGTCATTTGGTTAGATAGTCTTCTGGATATTCGAAGCAGACCAGCTCACCTGAAGCAAGCAGATCACATAATGAAGGTTACCCTATATGGATCAAACCTGATTTCACCCAATTGTTGACACCATCTTTTGGAGCAATCTTGGACCAGATCACCTCGCTTTGCAGGAGACATGACCTGGTTGACCAGACCAGCAAGGAAGAGTGAACTTGTCCTTGACAAATCACTTAGATGGAGATTGTGTAAACTTCAGATATGCAATGAGTCATTTGATGTTTTACATAGTCATCTGATACTTCTCTAAGTAATCTGGTATACAATGTGTCACCTTGTGAACTTAGAGAGAATCATATCCATATGCCACGTCACTAGATCTCTTAGAGAAGGAAAGATAATCAAATTAGAGATCAAGAAGGGATGTGAATCAATTGAAGCTCAAAGAAAGGAAAGAGATCAATCAAACTATTTGCTTTCCATAATAAGAGAGATTCAGTCAACCATTCCTACAAGGCAAGAGGATCAAATCAGGGATTCATATCTTTGATTGACAATCAACATTTAATACATGTCAATCAAACTCAACAGTCAGAAATTCAAATTCTGCACCTATAAAAGCTTCTAACAAAATCTGGAGGAGGACTGACGATCTTACGCGCAAATTTACAAGCTGAAACTCTGTTAATAAATCTACTCTATCATTGAAGCATTCCACGAGGAGATTTCACAAATCCAGATTGTGTTCAAGCCGTTCGTGATCAAAATCACACCAACCTCGATTCAAGTCTATCTTATCAAGAAGAATGAGGAAGATATCTTCGCTAGCTAGTAGTTTTCTAGTGGATTAACGTGAAGGTATTTTGTAGCAGATTTATCTGCAAGTTGTAAGGGACACGACCCTATTCGTGCATAAGTTTCATTCTAGTTGTGACTGGAACTTGTGGCTCGTTCTCAGCGAGTATAAAGAAGAGAGTATCCAATTAATGGATAACCAATCTAGTTTTGATTGGACCGTGGAGGTAGGGGGTTTCCCGAACCACGTAAAAATAACTGTGTTATTTACTTTATGCATTTATTTTCAGTTGTTTATTCACTAACCCGGCTCTTGCATTCAAACTTGCATTGATTTAATCAATTCTTAATATATTTGGTTAAGTGTTTTGAAAGGTTTTCTAATAAAGAGTAACATATTAAATCCACCACATTCCGCACACTACACTCTGTCTGATAACAAGATCACTCTTACTATCTGTTTAGTGTAATTCACCAGAGAGACTCTGTCTGGACAGATCACTAGTGACCTGGTAGTGATCCGGTTTGTCAAACTTAGTAATCTCCTTTCGAGAAACCTTAATCTCTCTAGTCTATTTGTCAAGTAAACTGAAAAGTTTGTATTTGGTGTTTTCCCCCCCCCCCCCCCCCATACACCAAACATTGCTCTTTCGGGACCAACAGTTACTTGACAGATGGTTACATATTTTACAGCAATGTGGAGTCATTGAATTGTTGTAAAGGGTATACATAAGTCGTATTAACAGAGAATTAAACATGATTAAGACAGTTTATAACCAAATTATGCATATATTATCATAATGAACATGTTTCTCAGTTTATTGACAGATAATTCAACAGACAATTTTAGGCATAAACATGCTTAAACACTAAAGTAACACACAATAATAAACATGATTACAAATATTTAAATAGTTCATGGAGTTTATCATGCTTTTTATCGAGAACACAGTAACAATGAAACCCTACATCATGATTCTAAAACACATGAAAATGAACCTTTGCAACCCTGAATCTTTGTAAACATCACATCAAGGGTGCAAAACCCATGATGGTTGTACACTGCATGAGGCTCAAGCAAGAGCTTAGCCTCGATTACATGGAGCATCTCAGACAATGGAATCGGAGATGCGTGAGACGAAGAAGATGATGATGCAGAATCAGACATGTTGAGTAGTTTTGATTTTGAAAAAATGTTTACAACTTATGTGAGTTAAAGACTAGAGTTCGCAGAAAAAGCTTGAGAATAAGAGAGAAATTAAAACATATATATATATATATAGACACATATTAACGGATGAGATTAAAGCAATAAAATTAAAATCATTCAATGGTTGAGATTACTTCTTAATTTTAATCATTTGCCACCCAAAAATCTTTTTGTTTGTACCGAGGATGTCACATCATTTCCTCGATACTAGTACCGAGGTGTGCAGCCATTTAATATTAGTCCTTTCGACTTATTTTTTCTGATCAAAAGAAACCTTTGGCATTATTTAATTAAATATATATTTCAATAAATAATAATAATGAATAATCATTAACCATAAATAGAAAGAGAGAGTTAGAGAAATAAATTGCATTTATATCTCTAATGTGGTTCCCCCTAAATTCATGCGTAACAGATCGTGTTCATCATTTTCTGAGTTTGCTTGTACCAGCCTTTGCATAACCACCTGTCAAGAACAAATGGCTTGAAATATATGTTACGGTTTTTATAACAGTTAGGTATATATGATATGTCAACCATAAAATGATCTGTTGATCGAGCTGCCCTTTAATGATAAATCTCTTTGATCTGTTGATCGAGCTGTTGGTGGCTTTCATCTCTTTGATATTTTTGTTTCTTATATGATAAATCTCTATAAAGGTCTCACGCGGATATAATCAACTTGGACTCATCGAGACGTGATTCTATGCAATAACATCATAACACTTCTCGTTAAACCAATCATCACCACCCAACGCATTATTGTATTGGGTTGCGAAAAATCCACAAGTGCAAATGCATCAAGCAGTGCATAATCAGCCACATATACTTCATGTTACTGAGATAGATAAAGACATAAAGAATTTTCGATACCATGTTCTTCAATATCAGCACAAAAGAATTTATCTCATTGTGAAACCACACACTACAGATATGCAATACATGTATTACAACATAAATGCACCGATGTCATTATATCAGCTAAGTTCAGTCTCACGTCAGAATGAAAATGTTGCCTTTCATGACGAGACTTTCCAACTCCGTCTGGATTGTGAATTTTATTCTACCAAGGAACCGATTATGTTACTTTATGTGATCATCGATACACCACACAGTCTACAATGTTGAAAATTGACGTGTTTGCAATAAAATAAATAACAAATGATAAATTACAAGTCAATTATGAAAATTAATTTTCATTAAATGAAAGTGAAAACAAGTTTATTACAATACTCAAGTATAAAACATTAATTGAATTATACAAACTCTAACTAAGGATGGCAATCAGGTACGGCGGGTACGAATAGTAGCTATCCATACTCATACCCTCGAGGGAATGTCACACCCGCCACCCGCCATGGGCATAAAAGTCACTCAAACACGCTGCCTGACGGGTACCCGCCAACCGGTGGGTACCCGCGAACCCCTCCACATATCGGGTACCCATCACCCACCACCAATTGAATATCCACGCCACTCACAATATTTTAAAAATCAAACCGAACTAGATCAGTTAGTTCAACCAATTTTATCGCGAACCGGTCAGCTAACTGATCCGGTCACAGTGAATTTTAATAAATGTAAAACTTATAGTGAACCAATGAAACCGACAAACAAATGGTAGAACCGGTGACACGCGAAGCGGGTTTTTTGATAAAATTTTAAATTTTAACTCATTTGATATTTTTTTTTCTTGGTTTAACAAATCTAAGTTAAAATTTGATATCTTCCTTAAATTTTCAAAGTGTGATAATAACTTAGATTTGAATGTGTAGATAGGTGGGTATTTCGCGGGTATTTTATGGATATTTCACTGGTATTTCGTGGATATTTGACGGGTACTTTGCGGATATTTTACTTGTATTTTGTGGATAATTTTTCTGGGTATATTAGTTTCGCGGGTATGGATAGTAACTATCCATATCCATACTCGCGAACTAAATGACCCAAGAATTTACCCGTAAATATCAAATGTCTCTCAAACACGTTTATTAAAGGGTACCCACGAATAAATTGTCATTCCTAACTCTAACACATGGATGAGGGGAAGTTCATTTCTTTTCACAAGAAGGATAGGTTCTAGCATTTAGCAATTCTGGAATGACCAAGACTCAAAATCAACTCCAACTATTCATTCATGTCCTTACTGAAAATGAGAAGAATTTTTTAATAAAATATTTCACTTTTTTAATATAAAAAAAGTGTTTTCTTAATATTGATGTTAATTTTACTTGTAGTAATATTTAATAGGATGAATAAAATAATTGTTAAGAATGAAATAATTGTTATGCAAACCATATTATATAAAAAGAAAGATGAGAAAAGAGAAGAAAAGGAGGCCTATAGAAGAAGAGGGGAATAATTTTGTTGTAAGAATGCGGAGTGTTACGGCACTATCGTTTTCACAAATTGCGTTATCAAAGAACGTGGCTATTATTATAAAATTATTTTAATTTTAGGTGCATTCGTGTGTGTTATGTACGGAAAAAATTTATACATACATATATATAGATATATATAAATTAGAAATTTTGTTACCGGATTCTAATTGGCAGTTTTAGAACTGTAATCATAATTGATAGTTCTATTGCAAATCGAAACTCTTTAGTGAACAGTTTAGTTACAGTTTCAAAATTTTACAATGTTGACCAGTGATCTTAAACAGTAACTTCGATTTATTTTACTTGATTCAATTTATTTCTTATTTTATAAAGGGTCATTTTTTTATTAATTCATAATAACATATTAAAACTTATAAATATGTTAATAATAAATAAATTTATATTTATATTTTAATTCTGTGTTTGGAATATAAAAATATTTTATGATTTTATACAATAATATACCAATATTTTGTTGTTATTTTATAATCATAATAATTTTAAAATTTTCAAATATATCAGTATATTTTTTTTAAACGATTCTTAATCATAACTGTAATCGTTCTACATGGTTCGATTCCAAACCGTAAACCGTCATAACAACGGTATGATTCTGATTTAAAATTTTTGAAACGGTTAAGTTTCAAAGTGTAATCGTTAACACCCCTACTTATGTAATTTTACAAATTTTAATTGGTTTAAATAATAATAATAAATTTGATATAATAAAATTGATCACATATTCATATTTATTATTGTATTACGATTTTCGTAGTTTGAGTAAATTTATAATTAACACTGATCTATATATAATTGATATCACATATATAAATAAATATGTAAATGTATAGTCATTTAGTAAATGCCAATAATTTTTTTATAATTATAAAAATAATACGATACAAAAATAAAATTATATAACTATTTAAATACATGTGTAAATTGAAAAACAAAATCATAATACATATAGTTGAAGTCATTATTATTTGTAGTTATATTTTGTTATGAAATTTTAATTTTTGTTATGTAATAAAAAATATTTTACCTACTTTTATATCACGAATTATTAATTTAAAGTCAATGTACTACAAAATTATCATTCAATTTGATTTATGATTTTAGTATAAATTCTTATAATAGTTATTGCTTGAAAACTTGTTTTAATATATAAATCATATCAATCTTAAATAAAATTTTAATAAAACTAGTTATCACAACATATACAATATTTTTATATAATTTTCATATATTATAACTCTATTAAAAATTATATATATTTAATTTTAATGATATGTCTATTTTAATAATATATTATCTATGAATTAAATTAAATTTTCCATAATTAATATTTATATAAAAATATAAAAAAAAATAAAATCTTCAATATTAATAGTAGAAAAAATATAAATATAAATATAAATATAATTTTATGTAATCCATTTAGAAGTATTTTATATATACAAAGTATATGTATGAGATATGTGTGTGCATATATATAATTATTTTGAATTTATTAAATTATTATAACTTTTGTATATTAAATATATTTTTTATTATATTTTATATTAAATTAAAACTTTTATCGAGATATTTAATTTAAGATGCATATTACAAATATTTTTACGAAAAAAATAAAATAATTTTAGGGGAAAATGTTATAGGAGATAGAAAATAAAAGTAGTTAGTTGTTTAAACTTTAAAAATTATTTAATTTGATATATTAATATTTATATGATGTTTTTCATTAAAGTTAAAATTATATACAAATTTGTCTTTGAAAATGAAATTGAAATTAATGATTTCTTTTATATATATATAGATTAATTTTGTATTAAAGTATTAATTTTTTAAAAATATTCAAAGTGATAATACTTGAAAAAAATATGTAGTCATAATAATTAGTTTAATATGTTTTAGTGGTGTTTTACACGACGTTTCGAGTCTCGTTTCATAGCTTTAGGTTCATTTATATATATTTTGGTTCGTATTTACTCCCGATTTTCGTAATCGCATGTAGGTTGTTTGGTGTGAAAATTGATTGAGCGTCCCTCGGCCAAGTCAGAACCTCGACCCCAGCGGCCGCTAGGAGTGATTTTTGGACGCGTTTTATGCTATTTAAATTTCATTTTGTGGCGTATTTTCTACCCCGAACTTCTATTTTCTCTCTTCCAAACCCTAGATACACTTTTATTATTTGATTCCATTGTAATTTCACATCGAGACGACAGATTGAGGCCGAGTTTGACGCTCAATCCAAGATTCTATCTTAGTAAGTATATTTTAATTCTTATCTTTGATTGTTTGAATGGATTGATTTGTCATTTTCTACCTAGGGTTTAGAATTTCTTTAATTAATTATTTATTGATTGTTCTTGATTCATGCTTCGTAATTTAATTTGTGCTTATTTAATTGAGACGATTGGCCACCGGTTTTAATTAATTGTTTGTTGGTTGAGATCGAAAGATAATTCCAACATAGAACTTGGTTAAATCATTAATAATTCCAAATCGAAGACATAAGAATTATATTCGTTCTTGATTTGTGATTTTCCTATCGTGTGATTCGAATACGTAAGTTAGAATTATGGCTTAATTATCGAATACGTAAGTTAGTAATTAAACAACTATAGGAAATCATTGATTGATTGTGAATAGTTGTTCTTAATTGAAGAATTCTTCTTAGGGTAATCGAATATGTGAGTCGTGGTTACTGTATAATTAAGAATACGTAAGTAATTAATTGGAATAACTATTAAGAAGCTCTTAATGAACGAACAATAATATGAATTTAGGAGCATGATTTAATTGATTTTAGACTTTCTTAACTCTAGGCCCTTAAATCTTAAATCCCACATTTTTATTATTTTGTTTATTTATTTATTTTTTATTTTCTCATGCTTATTATTGATTGAAGTTTTTAGGATTTTTATTTATTTGTTCTTGATAACACTTAGGATTAGAATCGTCATGTTAAGCTTTCTGATGAGATTCGACCGAGGTTAACTTGCCACGTGCAATTGACCTCGTATATTTGCGAGAACCTAGAGTACACATTTTAGGTCTAACAATATTTGATTATGAAATTTTAATAAATTAATACGATGTAATACATTACACTCTTTTTTAATTTTGTTTTCTATATCTACAAATTGAATTTGATAACTGATTAATATGTTGAATTATGATTACCCTCAAATTTGAAAATAATTACAAAATCACCATTCAAATTGCTTTGAAATTGAATGCTTCATGTTTTATATATATATGGATGCGGTTTGGTTAAAAGTATAATAAAAAAATTTAAAATCAAATTAATTGTGCAAAATACTAAAGAAATTGTAAAAAGAGAAAATAAATTGTTCATTCTCTCTATTTAACGTTTGTATCCTTTATATAATATGGTTTAACATTATATCAATAAAAATAATTAAATAAACAAATAATAATATTGTTTATATAATAATATCATTTATAACGCTTTTATTTTGATATTATTGTGTGACATACATGCTTTATTAAAAAATTTATTGATAAAATTTTATCGGATAAAAACTGTTGAGAAAAAGAGTGTACGTTATACACGTGCATACATACATTATTTGTTGTCTAGCTAAAATTTTCACCAAGAAAATCTAGTAGTCTTGTAATAAAGACATGATTCTTTCGTAGAGCCAACCACCGTACTCAATTTGATTAGAAATTTGTCTTCATAAAGTGTTGTAAAATGAATAGTTTGATTCAATGTTTCTCCTCGTCTCTACAAAATAAGATTCTCCAATTACTGATCGTTGATTTGTTTTGATCTATGGTTATAATTCATTCCATTATTTTAATATTAATTTATTATTTTAAAGGTTATAAAAGTAAATTCACCTTTAAAATAATGGAATGAATTATAACCATAGATCAAAACAAATCAACGATCAATAATGGATCCTAGTTAACACGTGAGGGTAAGGTTCTCATTTGAACTCTCCTCTATATATATATATATGGGTAATATATGAAAACTACCCCTTTTTGTAACTTAAAATCAAAAATGTCCTATCTTGTAAAACTCTATTAAAAGTACCCAATTTATGTGTTTGTTGACCATTATGCCCTTTCTTAACACAATTTCTCCATTACCATATAGTTAAACCTAATTAATACTTCAAATAGTATAACTCATGCATTTCTATCAAGCCCATCATGCTTCCGTATAAATTCAATATTAATACCAACTATTTATACTGTTGGGAAATATTTTATAAGTGTTTTGATTCAGATTCCAATACCTCCCCTGAAAAGATGTTGTAAGACCAATGCTGAATCTTAGTGTTTTAAGAACTCACTTGTTAGGGAGTTCTGATTTTTTTCAGGTACACTGAAGAACCTTACCACTGAAGATTCAAGGATCCCAAAACTGAAGGACCTTCTCTACTGAAGTCTGTCCTGAAGTTTTGAAGTTGAAGCAAGAAGCCAAGTCCCTGCCAAACTGAAGCTCAGTACTGAAGGTCAACCTGAAGATATAACTAAAGACCAGTACTGACTGTCTGCACTGAAGTCTGCACTGAAGCCTCAACTGAAGTTTCCACTGAGAATCAGCCTAGCTCGTAGGCTTTCATTTTATGGCAAAAATCTCAGTAGGTAAACAAGATCTTTTTGCAGACTCCATAAATGGCAAAAAGGACGAAGGCCCAACGGGAAGAATTCAAATTCAAAGCTCTGTCTCACAACGGCTACATCCTTGAGAGAGCACTATATATACCCCGCTATTTCAAACGCTTCAAATACCGGTTACCTAGCTTTCAAACTCGACATTGCTATCATCATCTTCAAGCTTTTAAGCTCTCAGTCCAGAACACTCTAAGCTCTCATATTCTATTTCTTAGTGTTCTTAGCAATCTTTTGTAACCGAAGAACAATCATAGCATTAGATTTAGTTCTAAGCTAGTAGTGATCAGTTTGACTGTAAATCCAACCTTCACGGTTGATCACTGTAAGATTTTTATCTCTCCATTAAGTTGGAAACCCTCGATTAACATCGAGACTCGTGGACGTAGGAGTTTTTATCTCCGAACCACACAAACCAAACCTCTGTCTCTCTGTCTCATTTAAATTCAGTATTGCTTATTCATTATATTACATTGACTGAATATTGATTAAGTGAAAAGAGAAAGATAACATTAAGTTTTCTGAAAACAAACGAGTAAGATTTAAAGCCACCACATTCCGCACACTTAAGTTATTAGTCCATCAGTCAAACACTAAGTGTAGACTGAAGGATTTCTAACTGAAAGTACAACTCTACACTGAAGTACCTCCCTTCAGTTCAGGAGCCACTGAAAAAGTTTTAACTTGCAAAAACAGACTGGTGTATCCCCCCCCCCCCATACACTCAGTTTCACTCGTTTCGGGACCAACAAGTGGTATCAGAGCAGTGTGTTTAATTACCACTGTTTCTTTGACCCAAGGTTTTTAAGCAGATCTTTCAGAAAACCTCACTTGCATCTATCTAATCTCTCCAATGGAGAAATCTCTTATATTACCTATGTTCTCAGTTGAGGACTACGATTACTGGAAGTACAGGATGACTTCCTACCTGAAAGCACACCATGTAATGATGTGGCAAGTTATAACAACAGGGCCAATCAAAATCATGAAGACGTTTCCTCAGGAAACAGCTGGCGTTAGAGAACCTGGCACTGAAGTGAAGCCACTCAGTGAATACTCAGCCGATGAAAAGAAGATCGGTGGCCTTGATGATTATGCCAAGCATATCATCTCAGGAACCCTCGAAAGGCCAATGCTCGTACACATCCAACACTGCATAACTGCGAAGGAGATGTGGGAAACACTCGAGCAGATGTGTGCTGGTTCAGAAGAGATCAAGGAAAACAAGCTAACCCTTGAATGCCAAAAATATGATGCTTTCTTGCAGGTACAAGGAGAAACCATCAGTGAAGTAGAACTCAGGTTCATGCAGATTCTAACAGCTGTTAGAGCACTGAAACCTGAGAAATACACTCAGAGAGAGATAAACTTGAAGATAGTTTGGTGTCTTCGACGTGAGGAATGGCTGCCCTACCAAATCCAAATCAGTGGACGCACTGACTTCAACACCCTCACCACTGCTGCCATCTTCAGTATACTGAAGAGTCACGAGACAAGGCAGAAAATATTGGATATCTCAAATCCAATGAGAGAAGCCATTCCAGTCTCATCTTCATCACAAGATATTGTCGCCTTCAAGGCAGACAAAAGTCCAGCGAAAGAATCTAAGCCTGAGGCTCTAGACCTCGAAGGTATGACTAAAGCTGAACTTATGGAACAATACGTTTTAATGGCAAAACGTTTTGAACGTGCAGATCTGAAGAACAACAGATTCAGGAAGTTCCATAGAGACAACCGCTTCAGAAGAAGTACACCATCCACTGAAACATCCACCTCAACATCGAATCAGGATGCAACTGGAAATCAGTCCAAGCCTGAACGACAACAATATAGCAAAGGTGTTTGCTATGAGTGTGGAGCTTCAGACCACTTCAAGCCTGACTGCCCTGACCTAAGCAAAAAGGAAAGGGATGAGCTTAGGCTCAGAAGAGATCAACGAGCGGCTGAGAGGAAAGCCATGCTTGTTGATGATGATCCAGATCAGATCAACGCACCATCCAAGTCAAGCTACGAGAAGCACTTCTCAGACTCATCAGATGATGAAGACCTTGGCTTGATGGCTACTGAAGATGAAGAGCAAAACGAAGTATTCTGCCTAATGGGCAACGGAGACTTCGTTCCACAGGTAATTTACGCTCATGTAATGCCTGAAGGATACATCGATCCTAAAACCAGGAACTCTACATCATATGCACTCATACCACCTGCATCACCCATTGCACCAACTCAAGATATTCAGATTCTGTCTGAAAACACACACACTGAAACATCCCAAACTGAAATGACTTCAGTGGAGGATGAAGAAAATATGGATGATGAGGCAACAGTCTCACTGGAGGAATATGAATCCTTAACCGAGGATTTTCGAAATCTACAATCAATCTTTCTAATGATCAAGAAAGACAATGAGGAACTGACATCCAAATTGGATGCTGCACAAACTGAAGGCTCATCAAAAAGCCTACCTGAGACTGAAACACTTGAGATACGTAATCTCAAACTGGAACTTGACACTAAGAACAATGAGATTTTGTTCAAGGACTCTCAGATTCGCGAACTCACTGAAAGAAATGACCTTCTAACTGAAAGAATTGAGTATTACAAGACAAAGGTCGAAACCTGGACAAAATCTGGGTACACTAATCAGTTACTGAGTGAATCTCAAAGACCAAAAGGCAAAGGTCTTGGGTTCAATCAGGATAAGGACAAAGTACCATTTCTGAAAGTGCCTAAACCCACTTTTCCAATTATCTCCTTTGTGAAAGCCACTGACAAGGCCTCCACTGAGGAAATGATTGCTACTAAGGCAGTCAAGGATACTCAAAGTGCTTCTAAGTCCCAAGGGAAGAAGCCACTAAACAAACCTGAGCCTAAACTTAAGGCCAAGGTTGGTACTGAAAAATCAGTGCATACTGAAACACTAGCTTCTGAAAAACCAAAGCAGGTTTTCAGGAAGCAAACTGTTTCAAAAGCTACTGAACAAAGGGCTTTCAGGAAGCCTAAAGGGACTGACAAGCCTAAGGTTTCTGAAAAGCCAAAGACCAAAAGAAGCCAAACTTATAAGCAACATGCTACTGAAAAGCATGAAACGAGAAAACATGAACCAAGGAGATATTATCAATCTCCTGAATCACGACACTCTACTACAAAGTGCTCTCACTGCACTTGTTCTTCACATGGTTCATCCCCCAGAAGTTATGACTCACACAGTCATAGAGCTCAGCGTTGGGAAACATATTCCAACAGATATGAACGTAGGAATTCATCACCGAGTTCATATTATTCTCACTCCTCAAGAGCACATGACTTCTATACTCACCCAGTTCATCACTATGAACCAATGAGTTCAGTAAGAACTGAAAAACGTTGGATCAAACCCCAATATACTAATGCTAACTTCAAGGCTTACTCTAAGCCTGAAGTGAGCAAAAAGCATGTTCCCAAAACAAAGAAAGTCAATGCTGATCTTAAAAAGAAACATGTTGCATCTGCACCAAAAATCATTAGGCAACATTGGGTGCCAAAGCATTGCATGCATACTGCAGTTGGATCTAGTTCAAAGCTGGATCCTGAAACTCAGTAACTGCAGGACCAAGGACCAAGGAGAGGTGCACACAAGGAGCATTCAAGCTGGATCATTGACAGTGGATGCTCAAGGCACATGACTTTTCAGAAAGAAGCTCTCTCCAACTATACTGAGAAAGATGGTCCTCAGGTAACCTTTGGTGATAACTCTAAGGGTTTCACTAAAGGGTATGGTACTCTCAATATAGAGAATGTTTCCATTACTGATGTTTCCTATGTTGCTGGCCTGAAGCACAACCTACTTTCAGTAAGTCAGTTGTGTGATAAAGGTTTTAATGTAGTTTTCAGTTCTGATGAGTGCAGGATAAACAAGCTCACTGATGAGACCACTGTAATGAAAGGCTTCAGGGTGGGAAATATTTACGTTGCAGATTGGAAAGCCTCCTCCCCTGAAACATGCCTGGTCTCAAAGAGCACTTCAGAACAAAGCTGGTTATGGCACAACAGACTAAGTCACCTGAACTTCAAAGTCATCAACAGACTTGCAAGACACAGCCTAGTTCGAGGGATGCCTAACCTAGTCTTCGACAAGGACCATGTTTGTGGATCATGCCAAACTGGAAAGCAGATCAAAGCCTCATTCAAGAGCAAAGAGACACCATCCACTGAGAAGATTCTTCAACTCTTACATATGGACCTTTTTGGACCTGTCACTCCACTCAGTGTGAATGGTAGGAAATACTGCCTAGTTATTACTGATGACTTTTCTCGTTTTACCTGGACAGTGTTCCTAAGAAAGAAGAATGAGACAATGGAGCGGATACCTGAATTGCTTACAAAGCTGAAGAATCAGAAGTCAACAAATGTCATCACCATACGCACTGATCGAGGAACTGAATTCCTCAATGCCAAGATTTCAGATTTTTGTGCTAAACTGGGGATAGAACATCAGACTTCAGCTGCTAGAACTCCACAACAAAATGGCGTTGCAGAAAGAAGGAACAGATCACTGAAGGAAGCTGCAAGAACGATGCTACATAGTTCAGGAATTCCAAAGAAATTCTGGGCTGAAGCCATCAACACAGCTTGCCACACTCAGAACAGATCACTACTCACCAAACGCCAAGGAAAAACTCCATACGAACTATGGAATAACAGGAAACCTACTCTCAAATACTTTCGTGCATTCGGTTGTAAGTGTTATATTCACAACAATGGCAAAACTCAATTAAAAACTTTTGATGGCAAAGCTGATCCAGGATTCTTCCTTGGTTACTCAGAGGAGAGTGCTGCCTATAGAGTTTTTAATAAGCATAGTCTTGTAGTGGAAATGACACCTCATGTTATTTTTGATGAATCTATTTTTGAGTACAGGTTAAATCAAGTTGAAGTCATCACTAAGGGACTTCAGAATCTGAACTTAACACCTTCAGTTCATAGTACGAAGGAGGTTCTCATCTGGAGTTTAGATGAAGAAGAAGAAGAGAACACTCCCACTGAAGAGACAAACGTCAGATTGGATACAGAAATAGAGCCCACTGAAGTCAGAACTTCAGAATCTGAAGATAGGACTCCAGCACCTGAACTTAACAACTCTTCTCCCGTACAAACTGAAAATCTCACTCCTGAGATTCCGTTTAGAGAAGAAGACATCCAATCTGAAGAACTCATTGATGTTCAGATTCTACCTGAAGAACAGATACTCACTGAAAATCTCACCACTGAGATTCCTTCACCAACTTCAGGGAGTAACAGTCCTAACTTAGTCAATATTCCTATAACTGTTACTACTAACACTATTATGGCCAGTTCAGATGAAGCTAATTTGCAGGAAATTCATCAAACTGAATATGTAAGAGCCAACAATCAAGGGGGAACAAGTATAGTCCCTCAGACTGAAGAAGAATTCAATCCATTTCAACGAAGTCCTTCAGTTACAACACCACCTCCTAGTCAAAGGATGGATTTAATGATCATAACTGAAGAAGATATGCAACGAAGAAGAAGATGGATTGAAGACCACCTTACAGACTCAGTGATTGGAAGTCTACACAAAGGAGTTCAGACCAGAAACCAGATTCAGGCAGAAATGGTCCAGCCATTAGCCACTGTTGAAGCTCCTACTGACTCCACCACTGAAGAACAACTACTGATTAGAGCAGATGTTGCACTGTTTTCTGATGAAAACTTTCTACACAGCTGCTATCTCTCCAACATTGAACCCAAAGACGCTCAGGAAGCCCTTCAAGATATGGACTGGGTCTCCGCGATGCAAGAGGAACTGAACGAATTCACCAGAAACCAAGTTTGGGAACTTGTGGATCGACCTAGGCATCAAGGTGTCATTGGAGTAAAATGGGTCTTCAAGAACAAGAAGGACGAATTAGGAGAAGTTGTTCGCAACAAGGCTAGACTGGTTGCCAAGGGTTACTGCCAGGAAGAAGGCATTGACTTTGATGAAACCTTCGCACCAGTAGCCAGACTGGAAGCAATCAGACTCTTCCTCGCCTATGCAGCTCACATGAAGTTCAAGGTCTACCAGATGGACGTGAAGAGCGCATTCCTGAACGGTGTACTGAAGGAAGAAGTCTACGTGGAGCAACCTCCAGGCTTTGAAACTGACTACACCAAAGTGTATAAGCTACACAAGGCTCTTTATGGGCTGAAACAAGCTCCTAGAGCTTGGTATGACACTTTGTCTGTTTTTCTTATTGAATCAGGTTTCAAGCGAGGATCAGTGGATAGAACACTATTCACCATCAAGTATAATGGAGACATATTAATCGTTCAGATTTATGTTGATGACATTATATTTGGTTCAAAGTCTCAGAAGCTTTGTGACAAATTTGCCAAGTTGATGAAGACTCAGTATCAAATGTCAATGATGGGAGAAATGGGATTCTTCTTAGGATTCCAAATCAAGTAGTCCCCTGAAGGCATCTTCATCAATCAGGCCAAGTACACAAAGGAACTGATCAACAAGTTTGGAATGCAACACAGCAAATCAGTGAAGATTCCAATGAACACAAATGGAAAGATAGACCCAGATCCTGAAGGAAAGCCAGTCAACCAAACTGAGTATAGAGGAATCATTGGATCCCTTCTATATCTCACTGCCAGCAGGCCAGACATCACGTTTGCAGTAGGAGTGTGTGCGCGCTATCAAGCCAACCCTAAAGAGTCACACATGGAAGCTGCTAAGAAGATTCTGCGCTACCTGAAGGGCACACCCAACCTTGGTTTATGGTATCCTTCAGATGATAATATTGAACTAACTGGTTATTCTGATGCTGATTTTGCAGGTTGCAAGTTAGATAGGAAATCTACTTCAGGCACATGTCAGTTCTTGGGCAACAAACTGATTAGTTGGTTCTCCAAGAAGCAGACTTCAGTTGCCACCTCCACCACTGAAGCTGAATACATGGCTGCTGGGAATTGCTGCTCTCAGATTCTTTGGCTCAAGCAACAGCTTAGAGACTATGAAGTGCCTACCACTCAGGTTGCAATTTATTGTGACAGTTCAAGTGCCATTGCCATCACTCAGAATCCAGTTCTGCATACAAGGTGCAAGCACGTTGACATCAGGCATCACTTCATCCGAGATCACGTTGAAAAGAAGGATGTCATCATTGAGAAAATTCACACTGACATTCAACGAGCAGACATTCTCACAAAGCCACTGGAAGAAGCTAGGTTCAAAATGCTAAGTGGAAGACTTGGCCTACTGAACCCAGACCTCTCCTAAATGCGTTCACTGAAGGTACATCTCTATTTCCTATCAAACTGATGTCTTAATGATCCATTAACTTAGTATTATCAGTATACTGAAGTTGTGATCACAATAAGACTCAAAACAAAGTGATGATTATAATCTGGGTAACTCTACATAGTTATCTGAGATAACAAATCATCACATATTACAAACTGGTCTTTGCAACTAACATTTCAGGAAACTGAAGTTTACACGGCCACTGAAATACACAAGATCAAATCTGAAGTTTTCACCAAGGCAAAGCTCAAATGACTACATCAACTGAAGCCCTTCAGATTTCATGCAAAGGAAAAGGACAAAATCTGAAGATATCAAGTCAAAATTGAAGTTCAGAAGCCAACACTGAAAAAATTATGTCAAAACTGAAACACTAATTGAGGATCAACTGGCCCACGCTGAATCTTCAGCTGGGCGCGTATATGTTCGAAGGACCTCCTCTGCTGGCCCTTCATCTTCGGTCCCGGCTCAGTCCATGGCCGTAGTGCCCTTCTCTACAGATTCTACAATTCCTGAAGCTCCGACTTCAGATGTAACTTTTTTGGATGCCCTCCGCTCATTCATCGCCTCTGAACTCAAGAAGCATTCTGATGTTGAGAGTTCACGCTTAACCAGCCAGACCACCTCCTTTATCAATGCACTCCAAGCGACATACTCGGAACAACTCGCCGCCCAAGCGCTCACTTTTCACAATTCTATCAAGGCGCTCACTGAAGAGAACTCCAACCTGAAGCAACAAATCTCTCAACTTACTGCCTCTATTCCAAGTCAGATTCAGGCTGCACTGAATTCTCATCTTCCTATCCTGACTGACTCCGTGCAAAAGGAGATTGCTGCTCGCACTCCTGACTCCTCAAGGATCAAAAAGCTCATCATATCCTGTAACAACAATCGCACTCATTCTGCTTCCCTCAGATCAGACTTTGACAACGCTTACCAAGAACTATCTACTCTGTGCACTGATCATGGGAAATCTATAGCCCGACAACGCTCACGGCTCAGGACAGCTAAGAAACGGGCTGACTCTGCTTTTGTACTGGCTGAACGTGCCAAATCCATTGCTGACGCAGCCAGCACAGCAGCTATGAAGGCTTGCACCACTGTTAGGAAGAGACTATCCTCCAAGCCTTCAGAAGCTGATCGTGTGATCGCAGATTGCCGTGCACGCCTCTGCCACATTGAACAATTCTGCAGAAACATAGCTGATGCAAACGAAATTCCATATCAGATTCCAGCTTCTCAACCTCTCCCATGGTTTGCTGACCAACCCCCTACTACACTTATTGCTGATGCCAATAAGGGGGAAGGGAAGGAACCTGAAAACCCCGTGCCTGAAGCTGAGAATGAAGACAAAGAAGACGAAGAGCGAGAAGAAACTCCAGAGATTGAGCTGACTGACGATGAAAAGGAGTGAAACAAGACAATGACAAGGACGGACTTTCAGTTACCGTGCCTTTTGTTTTGAACTTATAATTCTCCTTATATTTCATTCAAATCTGAACTTACTCTGTACTGAAACTCACTAATGAATGAAATGCAATTCTTTTGTCTATCTTTGACCTCAACCTGATGACAACCATCTAGTTGTCCAGGCTCTGATTCTTATATTTTTTTTGGTTTGATTTACCTAACTGTTAACTAACCCATCTTTTCTTATAGTTTAAGTGTTCTCCAGTTTAGGGGGAATTTCTTAACTTAGATAGATGTTTTCAGGTTAGGTATTGGCATCATCAAAAAGGGGGAAATTGTTGGGAAATATTTTATAAGTGTTTTGATTCAGATTCCAATACCTCCCCTGAAAAGATGTTGTAAGACCAATGCTGAATCTTAGTGTTTTAAGAACTCACTTGTTAGGGAGTTCTGATTTTTTTCAGGTACACTGAAGAACCTTACCACTGAAGATTCAAGGATCCCAAAACTGAAGGACCTTCTCTACTGAAGTCTGTCCTGAAGTTTTGAAGTTGAAGCAAGAAGCCAAGTCCCTGCCAAACTGAAGCTCAGTACTGAAGGTCAACCTGAAGATATAACTAAAGACCAGTACTGACTGTCTGCACTGAAGTCTGCACTGAAGCCTCAACTGAAGTTTCCACTGAGAATCAGCCTAGCTCGTAGGCTTTCCTTTTATGGCAAAAATCTCGGTAGGTAAACAAGATCTTTTTGCAGACTCCATAAATGGCAAAAAGGACGAAGGCCCAACGGGAAGAATTCAAATTCAAAGCTCTGTCTCACAACGGCTACATCCTTGAGAGAGCACTATATATACCCCGCTATTTCAAACGCTTCAAATACCGGTTACCTAGCTTTCAAACTCGACATTGCTATCATCATCTTCAAGCTTTTAAGCTCTCAGTCCAGAACACTCTAAGCTCTCATATTCTATTTCTTAGTGTTCTTAGCAATCTTTTGTAACCGAAGAACAATCATAGCATTAGATTTAGTTCTAAGCTAGTAGTGATCAGTTTGACTGTAAATCCAACCTTCACGGTTGATCACTGTAAGATTGTTATCTCTCCATTAAGTTGGAAACCCTCGATTAACATCGAGACTCGTGCACGTAGGAGTTTTTATCTCCGAACCACGCAAACCAAACCTCTGTCTCTCTGTCTCATTTAAATTCAGTATTGCTTATTCATTATATTACATTAACTGAATATTGATTAAGTGAAAAGAGAAAGATAACATTAAGTTTTCTGAAAACAAACGAGTAAGATTTAAAGCCACCACATTCCGCACACTTAAGTTATTAGTCCATCAGTCAAACACTAAGTGTAGACTGAAGGATTTCTAACTGAAAGTACAACTCTATACTGAAGTACCTCCCTTCAGTTCAGGAGCCACTGAAAAAGTTTTAACTTGCAAAAACAAACTGGTGTATCCCCCCCCCATACACTCAGTTTCACTCGTTTCGGGACCAACATATACCTTCTTTGACCAATAAGCTGTCGGGTCGTATCCACCGGAAGTTTTAGGGATCTCGTCCAACCACCAGGAGCACCTTATGGATTCCAGACGCAGACTCCTTCAACAGCTCACAGCACAGCCCTCGTTCGTTTCCTACCCGGGGCGTATAAGTATGCATGTTGGTAAAAATAAGGAAAATATAAATCCAGAAGATGATGAACAAAAGCCCAAATCTTATTAAGGAATTATAAATATATATTACATACTAATTAGATCTCCTTTAGGGAGGAGACTAACTTGTTTAGCTACCTATGGTAGCGGAAAGAAAAACAACTCGCATAAACTAAATATGAATACAATGTTTATTGTTGGAGAGAAGTAAGGAAATTTTCGATGCCCTTTCTCTTCTCCAATGCCTTCTTTATATAGGAGTCTTTAGGCCTCCTTCCTCTCTGTATTATTGCCTTGGATACCTTATCCTCCGTTTCCATGTGTCAATGGGTCCAGATAAGGTAGACAGCTTGTAGTGGTCTCGGACCCCCTCGTTGAATTATTTTCCAAAGTTGGTTGTCCGTTTCTATTATTGTTCCACCGACGATTCTTTTTATGGTAGAACGTCTTTTTCTTCCACCCACCATTGTTGTTTTCTTTTTGGTGGGTGCTGCTTTATCAGATGCTCTCTTTTACCGAAAGCATCTTCTACTTTATTCTCACATGGCCTCTTTATTTCTGTCGGCCATCTGCCTTTTTTGGAGGGACCCTCGGAGCTCGTCCCTTCTGAGAAGCTTTCTTCTCCTCATACTCGTTGGCTCGGAACTTCTTCTTATCTGGTTTGGGTAGGAAGCCCTTTCCGAACTCAGGTTCACGTTGGACTGGACAATCCGAACATATCTTGGACTCCCAATGGCCAACATGAGCCATGTTGCAAAATTTTCGATGAGTCTCTTTACTCATCGCCATCTTATTTTCCCACAGAAGAGTTCTTTTCTGCTCAAAAGCCTCTTCCGCGAACTTGGTTGTTTTCCCTGTCATAGTATTTAACAGGAACGATCCATTCATTGAATTTTGAAAGAATTTGAATGGAAACTTGACCTTGTCCATCTCTGTGAGACAGACCCATAATCCCCATGCTCGCCTCGTCGTGATTTGATCATCAGAAATGGAGGCGATCATTGGGACCTCATTAGCTGGTGCCTTGATTTGATTGAAGGCATCCATTCGGGGTCTTCGAAGCCTTATGTAATGAAAGGCCTCATGATTCCCCTTCCCTGCTGGTTCTGGGGCTGCACTTATAAAATATAGCTCCAGTGTATCACCTCGGCAAAGTTGGTCGTTATTTGCCCAGGTATCATGTACCGCTTCCTGGATCCAACGGGGTAAATCCTTGATTTCTGGAAACGATGGGGACATAGTATAAACTGAGGCAAGTGCCCCAAATTCATACCACTGCTTGACATCATGGGGTTTTGATCCCGGCATCATCCATACTCGTGGATATTTCCTCGAAATATCAACCCTGCTAGTACTTGGATTGATACCTACTCTTGTGAATAATTTCTCCCAATTCGCCTGATAAGCCTGTTCAGAAGAGGAGAAAATAATCAAGTTAGTATTAGACTCAGATTTTCCTGTCATGGGCCTGAGACTAATCTCTCCCTCTTTTTCCCCAGAGGTGGAGGGTTGACATGATGGTTCAGGCGGTGAAGCCCTAGCATCATCTTTTTCTTGGGCCAGTGGTTCAGACTCCACCAGCTTAGAACTTGCTAGAGGGGTATTTGAATCCCCATCTACCGGTTTAGGTGCCGGAACACGAAACTCTGCCTTCTCTAGAGGGTGTCTAGAAGCCCGCAGGATTGGCTTTTCCATTGCTGACCCTAACTGAGTAAAGGTCAGCAAACAGGCTCGTATCCTACCGGAGACTTTCGTCTTATCGGTAGCTTGCATTTTCCCCATCTGATCGGCATGGAGAGTGCACTCGTCCCATTCATCCAAAAGCATTTCCAAGTTTTCTCGGAGATGCCTTTGAGCTAGCATGATGGATCCAATCTCAGCTGGCTCCATCTCTCGTCAAAAAATCTGCAAGAATATTTTCATGAGATTTTAACACGACAATATCATAAATATAATATTGACATAAAGCTTGCCATCTAAGTAACCTAGCATTTTCAGGTTTTGATGCTATGTTATTTTTTAGGAAAGCTTTAACCTGTGTATTATCAACTTTTAAAGTAAATTTCTTTGCTAATAAAAATAAAGGCCATTTCTTAAAAGCCTTTACTACTGCAAAGAATTCCTTCTCGTTGATATGCCATCTGATGGCCTCACTTTCTGCGAACAAACCACTACAATATCTGCAGGGTTCTTCTCCATATGGTGTGATCTTTATTAGGACCGCTGCCCACCAATGATCACTCGCATCTGTGTAGAGGACTAGATCATCCTCATCCTGTGGAATCGAAAGTTTTGGGAGATTTTTACATTCCTCCTTTAACTTTCTCATTCCCTATCGATGCTCTTCCGTCCATATAAACGGAACATCTTTCTTTAGTAGATTACTAAAGACCTTCCTATGCTTCGCCAAATCTTTAATAAACATTCCAGCGAAATTAACCACTCCCAGAAAACTCTGAAGTTGTTTCTTCTCTTTCAATGTTTCTGGAAAATCCTGGACCTTTTGCACAATATGATCCTGCAAAGTTATTCCAGACTCATCGATTTCTATTCCCAAAAACTCTATTTTTTGGGTTGCAATTACTGCCTTCTTCTCTGAAAGCACTAATCCCTCCTTGTAACAAACATCTGCGAATAATTCAAGATGTTTGATATGTTCATCCATATCTTTTGATGTTATAAGAATATCATCAATATAGACAAACATAAAATAAAAATAATCCTTAAAAAGATTATCCATCTTTCTCTGGAAAATCTGGGGAGTATTAGCTAACCCCATTGGCATTACGTTCCAAACGAAATGCCCTTGTGGTGTTGAGAAAGCTGTAAGTCTCTTGCTCTCTTCTTCCATGCGAATCTGGTAGAAACCTGACTTGCAATCAAACTTTGAGAAGACCTTAGCATTGCGTATGCAGTTAATAAGGTGATCTCTACTTGGAATAAAATATCCATCAAACTCTAGAATATCATTAATCCCTTTGTAATTAATGACAAGTCTAGGTTTACCTCGCTTGATCTCACCATGATTCCTTACCAGAAACCCAGGGCTACTGTAAGGTGAACTAGCTGGCTCAATCAACTTCATATCAAGATGTTCCTTGATAATAATACTCATATCCTTCTGATCAGTCAAGTTCATCAGGATTGGTCTAAACCTTACAAACTCGTGCACCTTTTCCGGCTTCACCTTTAAGGTTGCTTTGAGTTGGTTCTTGTCCCACCAGGCCAAAGGATTCTCATTGTAACATCTCGAGATCTTCCTTTTAACATCTGCAAGGGACACCTGCATTTCAACCTTAATTTCTTTGTTAGGAATTAAAGCTGCCTTGAGGATATGGATTTCCTCATCTTCAAGATCAACCTCCCGGATACAGCTAAGCATTGCTTCGCTGAACCTCCTTTGATCCTTCATCTTTGGTTGACGAAGTTTGCCTTCATCTTTCATATCACCACGCTTGCTGCGAAAAGTGACTGGAATCTGGCGATTAAACGCCTTCCTTAGCCTCTGAACAATGATTTTATGCTCACAATTAGTTGTGAACACTAATCTTCTTCGCTCATTGTCCTGCGTGTATCTCTTGAACATCTGTAGGAAATTATTTCCTAACAGAACATCGGCTCCCGTATCATGGAAATAAATTGGTGGAGTCTTAACCTTATACCAAGGTGTTTGTCCCGCGCCTCCAATTAGTATTTCCACTTCTTTTACTCCTTTGGATAAGAGTAAAATTCTTTTAGAGAAATCTCTGCCAGCAATTTGAGGTAAAGTATCCTCAACTTCTGCTGGGAAAATTCCCCTTCTTGCTGTGCATATTCCTGCACCTGAATCAATATAGGCCGAGAAATATTCTGCCTTATATTGTTCATATAACACTCCCACTGGAATGTATATCGAGAATGGACTTGTCATACGATTAGGAGTCGTCTTTCCTCTATCGTAATCATCATCCCTTGGTCCATCTGTTTCCAAGGCTTGAATCTTTCCAAAAAGTCCCGCCCTAGAATCAGAACATCTTCTCGTCCTGCTCTCCCTTTAACCTCAACGATAAAACCCCCAAGGTCCAGGGTTCCATTGTAGTGGTTTACTTCCGGTTGCGGGAGATAATACAAGACACTACATGGAAAATTATTTTCCCATCTTGTAGTATCAAATCTCGTTGTCATCCCTCTCCATCCTTCTGGACACTTCAGAGTAGCTGAAACCTGAGTTTTCCATGGGACTTGGGGTTGACCTTCATGGATGAGTCTCCTTCCAAAAGGTTGAGATATAATTCTATCTCCTTGGAAGGATAATTTTCCTGAGCTTATCTTAAGACTTTGATCATGTCTTATGACAGGCCTCTCTTGTATTCGAATGTTGACTTCCCTTTTCTATGGAATCTCCATTCTGTCGGGACCAATTGCTGTAGTCACCTTCTTGAAAATATCAGGTATCTCGATAAACGGCTTTCCCAAGAATAACTCTGTATGATGGGAGTTGGAAAGTGCATACGAAATCTGATATGTTATCGAATAAGGGGTATTTCCCTCATCCAATAACTCCTTTCTCTTGAAGTCCTGATAAAGAGTCAGAGCTTTACTGAAACCCGAGTCGTTGAGATTGTAGGCAATTTTGGGATAGACAATCCCCACGACTTGGCCTGCACAAAGATTCCCCGAGATGGTTCCCATCACCGAATCTTGTAGGTTTCTGATCCTCCTATCACATATAGCTATGTCGATTGGAGCATCGATTCCTGTGAACATCGTGGATTTGAGCACCAGTTGTATTGCCCCGATATGAATCCATCTCATCTTTTCGACAATCTCTGGTTTAAGTTTCTCCAAATCTTCACGGATGTCGCTTGCTGGAATCAATTGCATCTCAACTTGATTCCTAGTATACTCGATTGGAAGTGACATCTCTCGTCTAGTGATTCCGTAGACAATATGATGTTTCCTTCTTCCTAAACTGAAATTCCTCAATACTTCGTCTAGGTTGCTGGCATTAAAACCTTGATACTTCTGAACATTCAAAGTTTTCTTCATGATTTTCTCGATCAGGTTGGGCGAGATCATCGTTCGACTAGAGAATCCAGTCCGATCTTCTCTCTCCTGATGACAAGATTCTGCTTCAGTCTGAAGATTTTGTAGATCCATCAGAATCCTCATCTTTACTAAGAATCTCTTCTTGCTCATATATACTCTCCTCTGAGGGTATATCTTCAAATTGGTACACTTGTACCAAATCCTGATAATATATGGCATCTTCGATGTCTGGAGTAGACTCGAACTTTCGCATGCCTCTTTGCTCATTATCTGGGCAATTTGTTGAAATATGCCCTCTTGCCCCGCACGTCCAGCAGTTACAATCTTTAAAACTTTCATTGGCTCTAGTTTGAGCTCTTCTAAAAGTTTTCTTTGCTGGAGTCCTGGAACTGGATCCTTGGAACGAACCCCTGCTTCTGGCTGGTCCGCTTCTTTGTCCAGTTTTGTATGATCTAGCCTTCTGTCTAGACCACATAGTCCTTGGCCTCCAAGATCTTCCTCTTGGATTTCTTTCTTTGGAATAGGGTTGGTACCTATTCTTTCGTCTTTTGGTTATTGATGGCTCGCCTCCAATAACAACTGGAAGATCATTATCTTCACAGTTTAGGTGAGCTGCTTTGTTGATTCTTCGCAGCTTCTTCAGGTTTTTCTGAGCAGTGGCTTGTTGACACCACTTTGAAAGCTTTTGATGTACATAAGACATCCTTTTGGCGATGTTATCACTGCCCTTGGGGATATAATCTCTTATCATCATCTCCTTCCATGGGCTCGGAAATTTTAAGAAGAAAATTTCCTTTGCGATAGTCTCATCAGCTTTTGACTGATGCTGGTAGATTGTAAAGAGCTGAAGAAATTTATTGAGCGCCTTTGGATCCAAGACTGTAAGTCTTAGATTATATAACGCCAATAGATACTTTCTTCTTTTCTCTCTATCGAATCCCTCGTAGTATCCTTCTCCGATGAAATGATCTTTGAAGAGGACACTCATTCTTCGGATAATCTCCGAGTAGGATTCCACCTCGAAGCATTGATTTCTTACTTCGAGGTGTAATCCTTCCCAGGCGATTTTTACTACGCCTGCGAGACTGGTTTCAAGAATCTTAACCAGTCCTTCTTTGTTAACGTCGAGAGTAGCTGCTGCAATCCGCATCGCTCCTCCCCACTTGTCTATCACTGATTCTCGATCTTTGAAGCTGACTTCATCAAGATCAAGCATTACGCCATATGGATGGATGGGATCCAGGGTAGCCTTTCCAACCGGTGAATCTTGGATTCTGGGTTGTCGTCTCCTTCTGGTTCTTTCCATCAGTATGGCCTCGTCTGGGACCGTTGCGGTATATGATGGACCGGCATGGAAATCACGAGCTTCTCTCATGACTTCGTCAAGTGTCGGTGGTGCTTGTTGATTTAACGGCACCTCCATGCGTGGAGGATTCTGACCTTCCACCATTTGATGTTGGTTCATCTTGAGATCAACCACCTTCATGTTAGCAAAAGATTCTGCTAACTCTTGTAGATCTTCAAGTCCGATTCTTTCAAGATTATTCATGATTTTCCCCTTGGAATAATCGTAAATATCTTTCCACTTGAGGATCTTTGCCTTTATCCTTTACTGGTAAAGGATATTTTGGTCCTTTGGGGAATAGCATCTTGTTTCTTTTTTCTGAACAAGATCTGTTCTCCAACTGGCCAACTCGTCCCTGAATATCTTTCAAGATGGTCATAATTTCATCTTGTTGAATAGATATTCTCTTTATCTCTTGGGGTACTATAATTAGGCGGTTGCCGTAATTTTGTACCGTCTTCTGGATCTCCCTTAAATCAAAGGAGAATTTTGATATGTCGGGGTCGATTTCTCGGAAGACCGGAGTGCATTCCCTCCTGTCTTGATTCATAAAAAATGGGTTGAATGTCCCATTTCCATTTGCTGGTTCACCTCTCCTTGAAGTGAAAGGTTTGCTATTTGTAGATCTTGGTATCTACTCATCATGAGGAGGATCCGTGACCTCTCGTTTGTAGATAAAGGACCGTTCGTCCCTTCATCTAACTTGTTAGCCCAAAAGAGATATTTCTCTTGGTGTTGTCTCTCCATAATCTCCAATAGTTGGAGAAAATTCCTGTAACTAAAGCATCTCGGACAAGCGTCCGGATCCATATTTTCTTGGAGTCTCCTCCGTTAGGAAATAATTAAATGCAATAAATAAATATAATTCCTTAATAAACCTAGGGCTCTGATACCATTTTCGAAGCGCTTGTTAATGCCAAGAATTATCTCAAAACATGCAAATAAAATATCAACATGTTCTAATTTCAATGAATAATATGCTCAAAAATTTTCATAAAAACCCGGTCGTGAAAAACAAAAATCCGGTCGGTACATATTCAAAACCCGGTCGGTTTTGGTCTCAAAACCCGGTCACTGTTCACCGTCCAGATTTTGATTAAATATGAAAACCTTCCTTCTTTTAGTCTTTTATTACCATCTTAATATATTTTGAGCATCTTATTAATTGAAATCATTTTGAAATACTAATTATTATTTAACCATACATGTAATAGAGAAATTTGTTCTTAAAATTAAATATTATGATTAGATAAACGAGGGTAAAATAGTCTTTTTGGGCACTTTTCATAGATTTTTACAAAAGAGGGCACTTCTCATTTATATGTTA
>JAPKLX010000087.1:1065763-1104711 GCA_026898415.1 Leonotis leonurus
TATATATATATATATATATATATACAACAAATTGAATAAAAAGAGAAACATTTTAAAATATCCAATAAGTAATGTTCACATGTATATCTAATTATTTATAACAAAACTGACTTTTTTGAAGTCATACTTAGTTCGATCAAAATGATTGTAAAATAAACATATTTATACGGAAGTTTAATACTTCATCCGTCCACAAAAAGTGTATTCTTATTTCCTATTAGACCATACATTAAAAGTGTACTTCTTTTTCTTTATGAAACATGGTTCCACAAAATATTCATTATTTTAAATCTTAAATATATTTTATTTTGTGGGACATTTTCTCTACTAAAAATAAAATTTACAACTATTTTTTTAAAACTCGAGTCAACAATATCAAAACATACTTCTCGTAGACAGGGGAGTATTTGTTTTCCTTTGAGTTTTCATTATCTGACAATTTCACTATATAATTTATAATGATAAATTTACTGTAATTTATATCTAAAAATTCATGTTTAAATTGTTTTAGTAAAATAATTATGTTTAACATTGTATATAATTGTTTATTATGGAGCAAAACAGAAAATTAATTTATGTGAATTTTCAATTTTTAAATTTTGCAATTTACTTTCTTTTTATTACATGTTTTGATTTTATGTTCTTTAAAATTTAGGACTTGTAGTTATTCTATAAATAAAATTTTATGACAAATATCGGTTACATTTAAATATTTTATTTATTTAATTATTTATATTTATATATTACTCTAATTTATAATATATTAAACTTAATATATTTAATAGAAATTTGATCAATCAAACTATTTACTAAAAATCAATCTAAATCTAAAAAAAATTAATTCTCAAAATTTGAAATTAAATTGAATCCAAATATATAAACAATCATTGGCCAAAACTGTTACTTTATTAGTTCGGCTGCAATTTTTTCACCCTAATAAGTATTCTTGTGACTTTGTCTTTCCATTTTAATTTTTTGAAAAATGATCGTTTTTAATATCACGATACAATCAGAAAATATGATATTTTTAGAGGGAAATAAAGAGTTGTTTATAATTATTTTTGAAACAGTAACTGAATTTTCAGTTCACAATCTATTATTTCGAAATTGTAACATATCATAGTTAATATGCTTCACAATTTGGAACCAAAACTATCTAAAGCCATTCTAATTTCATACCATCTATTTTTATTCTAAACCACGTTAAAAATATTTTTTCGATGAATTTATAAAGTATAAAAAATAATTCAAACATAAGATATAAAATTGAACTAGAAATTTAAAAAATTCTAATACATATATATATATAGCAATCGATAATTTGGAACCATCATTCATTCACATTTCCAAACATATTAAAAGTGGAATAGATTCGTTTTCTACATAATTATGATCCGGAATCAAACCGTTAAATATAATTGAATTGTCGTATATAATTAAAATTCCAAAAATCGCGGGTTCCACCTCAGTTACCGCTGTTAAGATTCTTCTAAACACATCTATCATTGCTACACAATTATCTGAATTTGCTATTGATTGATAATAAAGACAATCCCTTTCACAACTCCGCACTCTCACGCACACTCGAGAAACATCTAAAAGAAACTGCAGACAGAGAATCTGAAGAGCTCTTGTTTTCATCATTCATACTAGGTTCACTAATTAAAGCAACCAAATACTAGTTGAAATCATGGAAATAATAATAAGAAGGCTCTCTTAAAGCGGATAAAGGGCAAAAAAAATACAGTTAGCAGAGAATCTCAATTTTTTACTTTCTTTTTTGGCTTGATGATTGATACACCTATGTTTACAGTTGTACATACGTGTCATCAATGATTACAGCTATACGTAAGTACAAATTGGAGACTTGAGGCTGCTGCTTTACTCTCTTGCTTGCTTGCTCAGGTGGGTTTTTCTCTCTCTTGATTATTACTAGTTAATTGTTTCAGATTTTCTCTTATTGTTGGATTTTTTTTTCTATTGTTAGTGTTTTACATTTAAGTTCATGGTACGAAAGATGGGTTCTCGGTTTCTTTGAGATCGCGTGTTTGGGCGTTATTTTGAGATCTGTAACATGAAATTGAAGGATTCAATTTAAATTCATGTGGTTTTGATTTTTGGTGATTGAGTGGTTATTAAGGAAATCGATGGGTGAATAATGGAGATGGGCAAACCCATTTTTGTTTTCCTTTGAGTTTCTTGAATTGGGTTAAAGTTGTTATGAGGATATGAAATGATGGATGATTATCTGGATCTTTAAGTTTTGCAGTTGCTTGTAAATGGGAATAAATAAAGGAACTCCAAGTTTATTGTTTGTTGGTTATGACCAAAAGTAGTTTAGAAGCTATGATCTGATGGTTTCCACTTTCTCTCTGTGATTCCAGTTTTTGATGCTTTGATCTATTTGCTAGAGTTGGAACTGTTTTAAGACTGCAAAAGGTAACAAGTACATAGTGGTACACATTTTAGGTGACTAGCTTTGAGAAGACTAAGATTTGATATTAGTTTAGGGCATCTCTTTCATCAGTAAACAATTCCAAAAATGTGTTCTTAATGCTCATAGTAGTTGCATAGCTGCAGATAGAGGCGTGAACTGTGTTATCATAGTAGTTGCATAGCTGCAGATAGAGGCGTGAACTGTGTTATCTTGTGATTATGATGCCTTTGATAATTTGAACTTTCTTTCTTATTGTTTCTTCTTTGATTGGAAACAAGAAATACTGTTCTTGTGGTTGTGTCATATAACAATATTTTGGTGCATGCTATTATTTGATATAACTGATTAGTAGTAGCTTGCAAGTATGAAAGATTATTGATTGTGGAAAGAGTTTAGCAGTGTAATATCGGGTTTTATCCTTTTAAATCAAAATATTGATGATGAGTTTATGCGGGGGCGAGCTTTTGACTGGTAGCCTTGATTAGTTTCTTAAGCTTTCCCTTAGACGTCTTTTCTGATTGGTGATGTTTTGTGATAATCCTTGCTGAAGGGTTCATAAATATGGCATCTGAGCTTGTAAATGCTGCAACAAGTGACAAACTTGATGAAATGGACTGGACGAAAAACATTGAGATTTGTGAGCAAGTCGCACATGATCACAGGTAACTCTTTGCTACATTATATATCTTCTCTTGGTGTTCTGTTCATAATTTGATTTTTTTTGCATTAATTTTTCATTAAATATGGCTAAAGTGTTCTGGTATTAGACTCCAGTCACCTCTCTTGATGATGCCGTATATCTTTGTTACCCGTCTTTGTCTGTTTAACAATGCAGACTAGCGAAAGATGTAGTCAAAGCAATTAAGAAACGCTTGGGAAGCAAAAATCCTAATACTCAACTTTTCTCCGTAATGGTGAGTGCGGAATTTTCAAGTATCTCCCACTTTATTTTCAGTGGGGATTCTTCTATTGTCAATATTACCATTTTCAAACATACTTTATTTCCTTTTTGCCCGCAACCCATTCTTTATCAGCTGCTGGAGATGTTGATGAATAATATCGGAGATCCTATACATAAGCAAGTTATAGATACTGGAGTTCTCCCCATACTTGTGAAGTTAGTTAAGAAAAAGGTGGGCATTTTTAAATATATCTCTCAGTTCTCAGATGATTGTAGAAATCACATGATTCCTCCCACCCTTTTTACAGTCTGACCTTCCAGTACGGGAAAAAGTCTTTCTGCTATTAGATGCGGCTCAGACATCTGTTGGTGGTGCTTCTGGGAGATTTCCTCAATATTATTCATCATATTATGAATTGGTGGTAGGTATCCTTTGCTGATTTTGCGACTTATTAGTTATTACCACATTTTAACTTCCAACTAGTATGGATAAAGTTGAGTTGGTTATTACAAGTTGATTCTGTTCCACATGGCTAAATTTACACAATATATTACATAGATTAAAAATCCAGCGAAGTTGAAAATTTTAATGGGCTTGAGATTCTTCTTTTTGCAATAAAGACCTCCAGTTATTATGTTATTATATAATCTATAAATCCACTTTATGTGAATCCGTTGATATTTCTATTGTTATGTACTTCTTTAATTTGCTATTCACCATTCATAGAAAACCTTGGCTGATACCAGATGCAACATATCCATGTCACTACAGTGATAAACCCCTACGTCTTTTTTGCTTCATCTAACAAGTGTCAATATTAAATAATATTTCCAGAGTGCGGGAGTGAAATTTACTCAGAGGCCACCTGACAACACGAAACCTCATGCTACCCCACACTTGGATAATAAGCAGACTCCACCCATCAAGGAGCCTGCTGCTCCTCAATGTGAAACAAATGCTCCCCAAACACAAGTGCATGGTGTTCCAGAATCAAGGTATAACTGTTGCAATATATCATGTACTTTAGCTCAACATGTTGAAGAAAGATTTTGTTCATAAAATTTTTATTCAATGCTACTGTGTTCTTCACTTTACTGAACCACTTGCAACTTTGCTTTCAGTATTCTACAGAAAGCTGGAACTGCGTTGGAGGTGTTGAGGGATGTCCTTGATACTATTGATACTCAACACCCTGAGGTATTCACTGTAACATGTATATATTCTTTTGTTAGGTATGATAGATTGTATCTTCTTAACTTGCAAATACCAAAGTGATATAGAAGTGACTTGGGCGCAATTAAAAACAACAATTCGACTAACTAACAACAATAAATATAGAAGTGAGATTCGGAAAGTTTTGTTGTAGTTGCTAATACATTATTAGGGAAACATGGATGATAAATTAAAAAGAAATATCTTGAAATCATACAAGCAGCAATAAAAAATATGGAATGGATCTTGAGATTTCCTTCAGAAATGCTCTCATGATCATTTTTCTCCCAGGGAGCAAAGGACGAGTTTACATTAGATCTTGTGGAACAGTGTTCATTCCAAAAGCAACGAGTAATGCACCTTGCAATTACTTCTCGGTAAGCGATGGTCTTATTGGCACCATGCACTGATCTCTCTCTTGGCGGCACATGTAAATTCTTAGTTTCTTAACTTAGAATTAGCTACATCAACTCCCATATCTTCATTGTGACTTCTGCTACTTTTGTTTCACAAATCTTTATACGTCATTTATGTAAAATTATTTAGATGAGGTGACACATTTTCATTTCAGTTCAATAGTTTATATGGAAATTTACAAGTGACAACTGACAGCAACTTCTATCATTTCATATTTCCATAGGGATGAAAAAGTTGTTACACGAGCAGTTGAGCTAAATGAGGAGCTTGAAAGAGTGCTGCGGAGGCATGATTCTCTTCTAGCTGGCAGGCTGACTTCTAGTACAACTCATATTGCTCATGAAGAAAACGAGGAGGAAGAGGAAGAGGTTGAACAACTTTTTCGGAGGTATGCATACTACCTGTCTATATTAAGTTAGTGCTTAGGAACGAATATTGCCAGGAGTCGTATCTTATATTGTCTGAAGTTGCTGGCAATGTGATCAAATATTGGTTATAACAGCGATATGGCTGATTCTGGTGGTAGTTTTTAAGCTTGCCACCACCAAAATGTTGTAGCGTGGCAGTTTTGCCACGGCAGTTGTGGCGGCCTCCATGGGCCTCGACATAGCATGTTAATGAAATATTTTTTGCCCTTGAGTCAGTCAACCTTTTGACCCAACCCAATAACCCACTGATGGCCCATATTAGTTTTTTAAATTAGGTTTTGGGCTTAGAAATTAGTAGAATTTTTCTCTGGTCTATTCCTCTATTCACACTGCTTTCACTTAAAAACTTTATAGAAACTCAGCCCACTCCTTTCCCTGGCGACCCACCACACTACCGATGTCTGGCAACCTTCGGCGGTGACAAGAGATTGGTTTTTTCATGAACAAACAAAATGCACCTAAAACTGCTGTTAAAACTTAAAAGTAGTGACCGGGATAGCAATGCTCGGACCAGGAATGAAAAAATTAAGTGTCTTCATTGTATCATGGTGATGAATTCTGGGATAACTAGAGCAAAGAACATCTTATGGGGTCAAGTTGCCCTAGAAAGCTTGTACTTTTCTTATGTTTCTACTTGGAATTTTTTCTTATGTTTGAACTTAGGATAGCTCTTTTTTATGATATTATTATTAAGTATGCTCTAACTCCGTATTTGTGTGCATATAGTTACATTTATTATTATTTAATTAAATCGTCGTACGTCTGCCATAATCTGCAATGGCGATTAGCGACCTCTATGCTTTTATGATGGCTTATGGGCCTGTCCGCAATGACCCACCATTCGCATTTGAACACTGGTTGCCGGTATTTTATGATTTGTCGTCATTATCTCTTAATTGTTCTTTTCTTTTTGATGGTTGTACTTGGTTCCGCGTGTATTGGATTTTTCGTCATCATTATTCATCTATTGTTTATTTTTATCAATAGAGCTTCTTGTGTTGAACAGGATAAGGAAAGGAAAAGCTTGTGTGCGACCTGAAGATGAAGAGTACCAGATAAATCGACCCATTGGACTGATGGGAATGGGACTTCCCGTTCCTGGGGAGATGTTACATCGTCCACTCATAAGGCCCCTGACTGTTGAGCGTCAGCGGGAAGCTACACAACAGCCTAATATCGAGCCTAAGCCAGAAAATGTTATGCCATTGTCTCTGCCAGTGAATAATCAGGAAACAAATCTAGGTAGGCCAACGGCATCAGCAGTGACAATCCCTCCACCGCCAGCTAAACACGTTGAGCGTGAGAAGTTCTTCCAGGAGAATAAGGCAGATGGAACAGCTCTTAATGGCCACATGAGAAGCCTCTCGCTACACAGTAGAAACGCCAGTAGCTCGCACAGTGGGAGCACGGATTTTAGCGACTGAGCTACAGGTGTTCTTATCATTATGAAAGTTGTTTACCCTTTCTCATTAAATTCATTGGTCTGGTGTTCGTGTTGAGATTTTAGCTGATTGCCACCGCTTTGGCTATGGCTTGCTGCCGCTCTCGAGTTATAGGAACTTGAAGTTCCTTTTGTTTTATGAGGTTCACTAGTAGTACTATAGTAGTTTGCTTCACTGAGGTTTATATAGAGACGTTAAGCTTGAATTTTCCTTATAAAAAGTTTATTTTTCTGCTGACTGATGGTAGCCATACTTTGTTCTGTATTTCATTTGGATTTGGTTTACTATGTAGATAAGTTGTATTTCTTCTTGTAACTTGTAGTTAGCTATATATTGGCTTTCTGTGGAGTTAGCTAAATGTATCGGTAAATTGGCTTTTCATGTTCTCCTCTCGTTTACTATTCAAACTATTTATAGACTTCTTGGAGTGTTGGAATAGTTCACAAATAGAATGATTATTCATGTTTTCATTGGTTATCTTATTCCTGTAAGAATTAATAAATCCATGAATATGAGATTTGTTATTCCTTTCCCTACCCTTTGTATTTTTTAGCTATGGCTTAATGATTTTTAAATACACAAAACTCTCCACATATTTTTAATTTTAACACAAACTGTAAAACATTATATAAAATACATGAACTTTTACAATTATTCGTTTTTTAATACGAGTTCGATTTTATTCAAAATCGAAGTTGACATGGTAGTAATTAATCCAACATGGACATATTTTAATGATTTTTAAATACATGAATTTTTGATAGAATTTTAATTTTAACATGAACTTTAAAACATTGTGTAGAATATACAAATCTTGATAATTATTCAATTTTTTACACGACTATAATTTTACCCAAAATCGAAGTTCACATGATAATACTTATTTGACATGGACATGCTAATGATTTTCATATACACAACTTTTGACATACTTTCAATTTTTTGACTTAATATGTCGTCGTTTCAAGAACGTTCAATCTCTAAATGTAAAAGAATAAGATTTTTGAGATAAAAAAAACTATCGGAATATCTTTAACATCGATAAGCAGAACTACCACTGAAACACATAAAACAATATAAGTCACCGCTAAATAAAGTGAAACACTTACTGAAAAAGTTGATCACACTAGTTATAATCGTATGAACAATCGAATATATAACAATCAAAATTGTAAATATACAAAATAAATAAAAAAAAAACTTGTTAATTTAATGGCGCCAACAACAAAAGACAAACAATATATCAACCACTAGAATGATTTTTAATGAAATCACCAAATACAACAGTTTCAGATCCTAAAAGTGGAGAAACATATAAGATAATCGCATCACATTTGTTAATATGAGCAATATATGAATACAATTAATTATCTTGTTGTGGAGACTCGTTTAAGTCAATCAACTTCTTAATTCGAAATATTGATATGTCAGTTTAGATTTTGGGTAAAATTGAACATATGTTAAGAATCGAATAATTATTAAAGTTTGTGTATTTTACATAATATTTCAAAATTCATGTTGAAATTAAAATTATATCTAAAGTTCGTGTATTCAAAAATCATTAAACATATGTCCACGTTGGATAATCACTGCCACGTCAGCTTCGATTTTGGAAAAAATTGAACTCATGTTAAAAATCGAATAATTGTTCATGTATTTTACATAATATTTTAAAGTTCATGTTAAAATTAAAAATACGTGCAAAGTTCATGTATTTTAAAATCATTAACCCTTTAGGTACTCCCAATGATTAGGAATGACGTTTATTTTGATTTTTGAAAAAAATTAATTATTACTTATTTTCCAAAAATGACATTAAAAAAATTCAAAATATTTTTGACGAGTTAGACCGGGCCGGTCTCGGTCCATTTGGCTAAATGAAGAAAATTGATCAATATAATATTTTAGTTGCATTCAATTAGCTAATAATGGTGACAACAATATAATAGGTCCATCTAACCCGTCTTGAGCTTGACCTTCGAACTGAGCATCAAATAAAGCTCGAATTATTTTTCGAGTCAAACTCGAGCTTAATAGTATTCGATTCAAACCACTATAATAGTGAGTTTGAGCCAAATTGAATACACAATTAGGAGTGTCAAATGGTCTGGTACATGTTAACAAGAATATGTAACTCGAAATTGGAAAAGTGCTCTTTTTAGATACCGGACATGTCGATTCTATCGGTTAACCGGTTTTCGATCAGTTCGACATCGGTTAACCAACAAAGTCATTTAAGGAACTAGTTTTTTTTTTAATTTTAATATTATATTTTTTTATATTTTGAAAATATTAATTTAAATGACTAATAATTCAACATAATTATTTTTCCAATAATAACTCAATATAAATATATTTAAATTCAACCTGTTAGTATTTTATAAAATGTAAATTATTTTATAAAAAAAATTAATTTTGGATAAATATAACATATAAATATTTTTTTAATAGTTAATGTAATAGATCGATATCCAATTCAATGCTAATTTGATATTTGTTTAGCCTATTTTTGGTTGTGTAGAATCGCATTTTTATCTTCTTTATCCTCGTGTTTTGCCCATGTTGTGGTAGTAGTTAGACCCAAAATACGTGCTTATTAGTCTTTCAAGATTACGGGCCCAAATGTGCGAATCGGGATTGAGAAAGTCCAAAGAAGACACAAGGAAAAAAAGATGAAGAAAACATAGTCGGGTCAGCGACCGCGTACACTCCGAGGCCGATGACCATGGCTCGCGAAAGTCTAGAAGTGGAACAAGCAAGCGAGCACCGAGGGGCAGGGTCAATGACCGCTGGCATTTCACCGGCTGCTGACCCCAGCGACTGACACGGAGTTTAGCGCAACGACCATCGCACTTTAGGCACCGCTTTCCGAGCCAGCGGTCGCTGACTCTACGTGACTGCTAAGCTCCCGTAATCTATATATCGGCGATGCGATATCTTCATTGGATACACCTTTTTACACCTATTTTTCGAGCACCTCTTGATTTCTCACCCTAGAATCGAGACCTATGACGTTTAGCCTAGTTATTTTCATGTCTTTTGATCTAGTTTAGTATTTTCTATTCCTAAGGATAGTCGTTGCAACACTTGATTCGTATTTCGGCCTTTCAATTCAAGACTGTGGATTCAACGTATTTCAATTCAAGATTATGGATTCGACTTATTTCAATTCAAGATTCGGGTTTGATTTACTTATTGAATTTATTTTCGTTCTTGAATTTCTCTCTCCTTCTCACGCTCTTAATGAATTCAATTACGATTTATGATTCACCTTTTACATTCATGTTTTCAATTATGATTTCTCTTGCTTTCTTTAGATTATGATTTATTCTTTCTTGCAATTTAATTAATTTCAATTCTTGTCTAGATTTAGAACTCCTTCAATCTTCTTTAATTGCTTTCGTGTCAAACAATGAAATAAATTACTCTGCTAAGTCTTTCTTGTGATTTGACTTTGGGTTGACTTACTATTGTTTGACGACCTCGTTGGATTGTGAGCGACTTGAAAATTTTTTGTCAAAACAAATTTTGGCATCGTTGTCGAGGAAGGTTTTAGGCGATTTAATCCATTGTTTTTAGTCCTTGAGTATTTTTCTTTTTATTTATTTCTTATGTTTAATTCATTTTCTATATTGTGGTACGTTTGATGGTTTCGCTTAATGTTGTGTATGTAAGGTCATCGCAGTACTAAAAATCTTTTGACACCCTTCATCTACAACATACATCAGAGATATGAAATTTTAACCGCACTAGGAAAGGACCTTGAATTTATTGAAGGATTTTTCCTATCCGAATTATTCGAGGAGATTCGAGAACAACCGTCGGGTTGCCGAGCTGAATGCACAGTGGTCGAGCTGGGCCCTTTATGATCCTCCACCACCACCAGACCAGCAGTGACTTATCACTGCTGTTTAGTACGTATTTCCTTTATTTCATTGCTTTCGTGTGTGTCCGGGTTGTTTGTTTAGTTTTATTTCCTATTTTTGCTGCTTTGTTTGTTTTCAGTGTTTCTCTTGCAGGTTTCAAAACTGTTTCTGATCAAGCATTGTCACCGCCGCATAATTACCTTCTCAGGTAGTCCATTTCCCTCTCGTGTTCTTATTTAGCAATGAGGACATTGCTTATCCTTTCGTTGTGTGTGTGGGGGGGGGGGGGGGGAAGGGGTGCATGAAATTAGCATGCGACATGTTTTTGATAATTGTGTCTGCCTTATATGCGTGTTTGTTCCGATGGCGATTCTTAGCTTGAAATGATTAGTCATTGATTTCGATAAAATTGTTTATTATGCATCGATATGACTTCCCGTTGTGTGTTCTTTGATTGAGTGATGAGCTATGCATTTGATCATTGTTGATGTGGGGCACTCTATTGTGATTGATTGATGTGATAACTTCGAACATGATTGATTTGGTATAAAATTGCTTGAATTGCTAGACTTGTTTTTAAATTGTGCGTAATTATGAAGATTGAGTTCGGAGGTCTCTGCTCCTCTGGATACCATGAGCATGAGAAACCACACGAGAACACTTTAGATAACCTCTAAATGCTTTCATCTCGTGATTATTGGCCATATAACCCACTCTTTCTAAATTTGGCTCGAATGACCTTAATTGATTCGCTTGAGTTTTGGTTTGAAGGTGATAAGAACTCTACCCCTCTTCCTCTCAGAAATCGAAAGAAATTATGTTGTAGGAATGGGTATGGGAAACCATACTAGGATACTCGGTTTATGCCGAAGATCATACCTAGTGACCATCGTTCTATCTATCACCATCTTAGCGCGATTTGATTTTAAAAATTGAATGAATGAAAGAAATAAAAGTCTAGTTTTGAGTGATTGAAAACCATATCTTCATGTGTCTTTGAGTTTGATCGGATTGAAATTGCATTACGAGGGAAACATGTGGTAGTGATTAGTGTATAGTTTTGTGATCCCTTTTGAAACATTCCTAATGAATATGATTTTTTTGCATATTGAACTCGTTTCTTGTTTTGAAATCTCCATATCATTTTGAGCCTAGACTTTCTTGAGGACAAGCAATGCATTGTGTGTGGGGGGTTGTTTCACCCATTTTAGGTCTCGTTTCTCGTGCATATTGAGTCGATATTATCGTTGTTTGTTGTTCTATGTGATCCTTTGGTTGCCATATTTTTGTATTCTAAATAAAGATTGACGAGGACGAAACACACAAAAGAGGGCTAACCAGCGCCAGGGTAGCGATCGCTAGCACCTAGCGGCGGCTAGCCCTCGAGAATGTGAAGACCAAGGTAGATTGTGAGCCTAGCGGCCGCTGGCTCGCTCAAGATGGCCAAGACAGAACGCAGAGCTAGCGACCGCTAGCACGCCTTGCTGAATTCAAGACAGAACGTGGGGCTAGCGACCGCTAGCCCCTGCAATGAAATTCAAGATAGAACTTGGGGGTAGCCGTCGCTACCCACTAGTGAACACTGGCCAGGCGGGCCTCTCCCCATATATAAAGTGCTAGCGTGATTTTATTGTAGAACGGATGATTCTAAGGTTTTGAACCAAGAGAGAAAATATAGTAGTTTAGTTCAAGTATTTCAATTCCGTACTTCGTTCTTTAATTCTCGTTGTGGATTCGATCGTGATTCAACCCGGAGACTATTTCTAGTGCATTATTTCCCGTTTAATTCTCATTCAATTAAATTAAAACACTATATAAAATTATGTGATTAAATATTGATTACATTTATTAGTAAAAAGTGAAAGATGATAAAAGAAACGAAAAGAAAGAAAACAAAACTAATGATTTGTAGTTTTTAAACTGTAAATGTGGAACGACATATTAATGTGCCGGTTTCCTAATCAAAAGATAGGAGAACACCCCTTCTCCCGAAGCTACCGGGTCATTTTGCCGAGTTCGTACGACATGATTCTCTCAAACGCCTTGAAAAAAAGCTATTTTTATAGAAATAGATAAGTCAAGGGTGGGGATCTCAAAGAGCGCAATGAGTCGCGCTACCCTATTTGTTTTTCAGCAGCAAGCTACGATCTAACTATCCCCAAAAAATTATTTAGAAGGACTTGACTTTAATCTATCGGAATTCATTTACATCAATCCACTTTCAATTTTTTTATGTGGAGTAAATGTTGTATAATAATATCGCAACATATGCATTTTCATAATAATTATGTAAACAAGTATATTACAATAAAGAGTACATACAGTGCTATGAGTAAGGAATTTTGTCGAGGAAGTCCAATACTAGTATATAATTTTAAAAATGTACTTCATTCATTTTAATAATTATGATATTTTTTAAATATGATTATTAAGGAGTATATAAAATAATATAAAAAGTTATAAATGGGTTAGAATCCAATTTTTTTTAAAAGAACTTTTTCCTATTTTTAGATCGTGTTAAGTGTACTAGAACAACTCAAAAAAAAAATGTCATATTTATTTAAACTAGAGAAATACTATAATGCATTATAAAATTACTAATATATAAAAATAAATAAAATAAAATAATATATAATTGAATGTTCGAACTCCTATATTTAAAATAAATGAACAATTAAATTATTTAACAATAAATAAATAATTTGTAAATAAAATAAAAAATAAATAAATTAAACTTAAAAAATATTTAAAGCTAGTACATGAACGAAGTATGGTGACAAATATTAGCTTTTCAAGTCTTTCTTTTATAAATATATAAAGGTAATTTTGAAAATCTTGGTAGTCCCTCGCAGTCCTAAATGTGGCTCCGTTCTTTAGTACATAACGTTTAATTTCTCTTCAAGATAGGTTTTTCGACCACTATTTTCAGCAAATTTGTCTTGTAACGTGGCTAAGGGTGATCAATGGTTAAGATCGAACGTTATCTATTGACAACGATATTTGGTGGCGGTTGGATAGACTATGATACTATATTAAACTTGAATATTGAGCTCATTTTCTACTAAAAGACCTTCTTGATAAGAGAGAGATGTCTCACCATATATTTTGGTTCTAGACCATTCAAAGCCAATGTGAGACAATTTTAAAACTTGAACCTTGTCTATTTGCTTACACTAGTGTGAAACATAGAGCGATCAAAATTGGTCTGAAATTGTCCAGTTCGATGGGTTTACTAGGCCCAACCATAATTAGGGCCGTGTTGAGCTTAAAATGTAGAAGCCCATAAAATTTCTGTCATGTCCCCATTTCACTTCTCTAAGTAAAATCGAGGAAAACGTGACTCAGAATAAAATGCGGATAACGAAAAGAAATATAAGTGTTGATATTTGGACGAAACATGAAACGTACCACACAAAATGGAGATTTTTATAGAGTTTGGGTGTCACGAAATCCCAAGTACATAAAAGGGAAAACATAGTTCAAAGCCAAAAGAGATAGCTAATAAGTTCTTGAATCTAAACAAAAGTCTGGCAGCGGAAACTGGATCAATATCTAGATTTACATGTATGACGACATATAAATCACCGAGAATAAAACATTAAGAGTTCAACAAAAACCATCGCTGAGCCTTCCACTTCGTCATCACAACTGAACCTGCACATTTATAAATATATGCAGGGCTGAGTACGAAAGTACTCAGTAACACATGCCGAAATCACATTCGTACTGATATATTTGCAATTGCCGTAACACAGTGCAACATAGGGATTATTGTCACTAAAGAACCTATGTTCACTAAAATTCTTGTGGATCTTAAAAGTTTGACTGCGCAGTCTAAGTTCTGGAGTAATCATACATATCTGAAATTCTGGGTGTCGGGAAAGTGGCCACTTTCCGCGAACACTGAACCGGCCAACCCGCTAAGATGACTCACAGTTCTGGTGTACACTAGCCTTAAAAGATATAAATCTTTAAAGGCCCGAAATTGATTAATTGTTCAACAGATATGCATCATACCAAAATATAAATATTTTCGACAATGCAATACTTCATAACATTTAAATTCTAAAGCGAAAATAGCAATTTGGTACAACGCATACGATTTGATTTGTAAAAGAAAGCCTACCTGATATGCTTCTTCGTCTAACGAAAATCTGGTGCAGATCGGCTGAAATTCCCTTTCGCCGAACCTTAATTGTAATTAAAAGGAAAATACTCATCGTGAGTATATAATTTATTTCATTTAAAAATGAAATAATATTCTACTATTCTATAAATTATTCAAATCTTCACTCGACTAATATTCTAATACTTAAAGATTTCTATAACCAATAAAATATTACTACTAATTTCATAACTTAATAGATCTAAAATTATTGGATTAAACCTAACTATTTATATACAATCCCTTTAATTACTAACTTAATCCAAAGATTAATTTCTTTCTTTTCTTTTATTACCATAATTAAGAGATAACTTAATCCATTTTTAATACCCATTCTGGGCCCACTATACATAATTAAGCCCATAACTATTTAAAATCGGCCCAATTGATTTCTATTATTCAGCCCAATAAGGTTTCATTGTTGGCCCATTCATCTATTATTTCTGGCCCATCCGATTAAACCAAGACCCAGCCCATTAATTTGTTTCACACTACCCTAATCCTAACACTTAGATACGATCGGCAGCTTCACTCTATTCCTCTTCTCCATCGCAGAACCACACAACTCCTCTCTGCTCTCCCTCGCTATCCCTCTCTCGGTTCTCTCTACCTTCTCTGCTTCTCTCCCTGTTTCTCCTCTCCTTGATCTCCTCGGTTGCTGCTCGCTCTCTCTCGGTTGCTGCAACGGCGAAAAATCTCCTCTACAGCTACTTCCAGGTAGAATTTCCTACTTTTCTCTTTCAATTTCTTGCTAGTTTTTGAAAATCCAATATCAGTTTCATAAATCCCCAAATTTTAATCTGATTTTGGTTTGCACCTATTTAATACTTCTAGCTTCTTTTCTGAAACAGGGACGACGTCTCCCATCGCCTCACTCTTCTCTTTTAAAGGTAATCTTCCAGTTTTGTTCTATATTTTAGGGTTTACATTATGCATGTTCTCTTTTCTCTTTCCAATTTCTGGTTTCAGATATTTGACAAGCTGTGATTCGAATTTGGGTTCGAATTTTGGGATTATTGTATTTTAGATTTTTAATTCCTTCGTTTTCTGCATGATTAAAACTCTTTCAAGTTCCTGGGTTAAACATTTGGCTATACCGTAGTTCTATTCTGAACCTGGGTTGTGAAAAAGAACGAAGCTTCTGTTTAGCTTAAGAGTTTTAAATTCTGATTTGTCTACAGTTTTAATCGAGTTCTGATTTTGTTTTATTCTTATTCTTGGCTGAGGGATATATATATATATATATATATTGGTTGCTGGTCTTGTTCTGATTTGTTCGTTGGAAGGGTTCTGGAGATTTGTTGCTGTGTGAGGTAGTCTCTGTTTTAATTTCTGAGATTTTTATACTTTTGAGTTGGGTTTCTCATTCTGGAGGTAAGAGTATTGATTATGTTCTGGAGATTGAAACTATTATAAACATAAATCCCAGTTCTAAAATCAGAATCTACACATATAAGTGTTTATATGTTTTGTTCTTAAATCTGCATGCATATATAAATATGCGTGTTCTGAAATCTATGAGTTGTTTTCTAAACATAAGGATCTAAATAAGCCTCTCAGTCTGTTAACTTATAGACTTGTAAACTGAACTTCTACAGATACAGTTTCTATGTTCTGAATTCTTTTAACAGAGGACACATGTTATATTCTGCCATCCAAGAACTAATATCATGCTGTTCTATCATTACAGTAACAGAGTCATGCACATACTAAGCTTAAAGTCTGTAACTTCAATTACTGAACACTTAACATTTAATAAATTCTCTATCAAGTATTCTGCTTAAAGCGGACAGTATGCTAACTTTTAAGAAATAGTTTAAGGCCTCTAAATTTGAATCTTAGTTTTCCCAGTGTTTTAAAAGGTTTCAGGCTATGCATAAAATCCCTTTTTCATTCTAACTCTTAAATATAAGTAAGAGAGCTTACTCTTACTCTAGGATTCGGCTATGAAATCTCCAAGCTGTCTTCTGAGAAGAAAAGAAAAAAAAACTGATTTAAGCAAATGCTAAAACCTATAAAATCTGAATGCTTAACACCTTTATTTACCTCAGTGGCTCCTTAGAAGTCTTGGGATTTAGGATATCTTGAAATGCTTCTTAACTTGGGTTGGGGTGGCTAAGAAAGCTTTTCTGGGGAGGTGAGTGCTGCTGCGTATGATACAATGGGAGTGAAAGTGAGTGTTGAGGTAAGATATAAGGGAGAGTGTTTCTTCTTTTGGATGGTTTGCAACGTAAGAGTTCTTGTAAGGTAGAGAAGTGTTTCTATTTAGCTTCTATTGTATAAGTAATAGGACTGTTGTTTATCTCTATCATATAAGTCATCTATATCACTCACTCTAGCTATCTATTTCACAGCTATAAACTCAAGTGTGGCATTGCTATGTTTCTGAATTCATTGACTTTTGGGTTATACATTAATGTGAGATTATCTTATAAGGTGCAGGGACAGATTTTGGAGAGTGGGGAGAGTGCAGTGTGATCTTCCTTGATCTGCAGCCGTGCTGCTTCCAATCCCTTTGCTTTCAATTTGTCGGCCTTTTTCTTATTCTGCTCATAGCTTTATGCAACAGAAATTGTGATAATGGTAGTGCATTACATGTGGTCTTCTCATAAATATTGTGAAACAAATCTATTCTGCAGATTTGGTTTTCCCCTTCTATTTCTTGTAGTGCTAGATGCATGAGTTTCCTCTTTTTATAAGTCTATTACTCGATGATTTCTAGTTTGAAACATGTAACTACAATCTGTAATTATATATTTATATACATATTTACCTTGTTGTAAATATTTAGCATTATATGATATATATCTAATTTCATAAATGCAAATGATAACATTCTACCTAATACCATTAGTTACATTTCTATTCTCCAATTAAATAACTAAAGTACAGATTATCATTATAGAATCATTAATATACTAATCTTGTAAGTATACAACTTCACTTGTATTAATTTAATCAATTGATTAATAAGAATCTAAACCATACTCCTTATACATCATTTCTTTATTAATGTTAAATCATATACCCTTCTATAGTATATAACTACACTACTAATTGTTAAAGCCTCTTCTAAGTAATTTAATTATCTCATCGAACTTTAACTAACGATTACGCACCGAAATAATTATTTAGTACGTCTTTTAAATAATCACATCATCTAAACTAGCTCACATAATATCTATCATACACAATGACTATAATGTACACGAAAAATAGCTACTAATATCGATTAGCTAACCGATATTTAATGTATATAACGAATTTTTTTTTTCGCGATTTCTGATACATGATAATTAATAGAAAATTTTTTACGGGCCATTACAATTTCGGGTCCAACAAGCCCAACCCATTAGCTCGATGGGTTTATGGGCTTTGAGCCACAAAAGTTTAGTTGGTTTCGGGCTAATTTGACATGTCTATATTTTTAAATATTATTTTAATTTTTCTTCATATTATTTAGTATACAATGTTCTCATAGTGATTATATTTTCAATATCTTGTAATTTAATTGAGATTTATTTATGATAATATTTTAATACATTTAGACATTTGTTTTTTATTTTATTATAAATTTTTTTTACTATAATTAATTTTAAAATAAAATACTGATCTATATAAAATATAATAATATACTAGATTTATATCTTGATATAATTTTTATTTTTTAATTTTTTTAAGAAATATAATTAATTTGAAATATATTTTAAATTTATAAAATATTTTTTTTAATTTATGAACAGAATAACCTACATAAAATATAATAATATACTATATTTATATCTTGATCTAATTTTCATTTTTTAATTTTTTTAAGAAATATAATTAGTTTGAAATATATTTTAAATTTATAAAATAATTTTTTAATTTATGAATCGATTTAGCCTGCTAGCTCAATACAGATCCGTAATGACGATATTAATTTGAATTTCAGTAGTTCCAACTAATTTCAGATCAACCCGACTTGTTCTGGCCGATCACTTTGAAAGCTCTAGTGAGAGTATGTTAAATTTGCTCTTAGTTATGGAATAGGAATAGGTTATTTGAACTAGCTAGTTTATATGGTCATGTATCATTTTTTTTAATAAGGTCTTTTTAGAAAGAAAAAACATCTAATATTCAAATCTGTTATAGGAATTTAACCAATCGTATTTTGTAAGATTTATTTAGTTTTGCTTTGATATATATACATTAGTTTTAGGTTATTTCTAATATGTTTGGAATTTCTCGTTACTTTGTGACTTAGATTTTGTAGCAATACTGATTTAAGTTTAATTAGTTTATTTGTTGGGTTATTTGCATGTAAATTTAATTATTTTTTTTACGATTTTCATTTTTCATGACCTTTTATTTTGATAATTTAATTAATAAATTCAATATTCTTTTTGATATTCCTTTATGTTATTCTTGGAAATAAATTAAACTTTTTGAAATATAGTGTAATATTTTATTTAATAAAATATGCAGATGTCTCAAAATTCAAAATCGTATTGCTTTGTAAATTGGATAAGGACTTTATTAAAAATGTCAGCATATTTTACTCAATACTTGCATTATTTCTTGTGCATGTTGTAACAATTATGATGTTATTAATTTTACGTTTACGACCAATATGTTCGGAGTTTACTTTGAAGTTAAATTTCGACTCTCACATTTTGAAGAAAAAATTAAAAATATATTGTTATTACGAAATATTATACATAAAATAATTTTAAAATGTTGAATATTTTATAGGACCATCGTTAAAGAAAAAGAGTGTTTTAAAAATAAATATTTTGCAAAAGATACAAATATTTTGGATAAGAAACGGATTTTAGTAAAATATTATATATGTGTGTTTGAGGTGACAAAATAGACGAATATTTGAGGTGGCTTTTTTTAAGGAGCATCTTAAATCCTTTTGAAGAAAATTTAACATTAAATTCCTTTTATGTTTTTATTTTCAGTATATCCATGATTTTTATGTGTGAATGAGAGGAGGATAAAGCGTGAAACACGTGGCCAAATGTAGATACACAAACAAAATAGCCACTGTTAAACAAAAGAGGAGAGAAGGAGGAGCGTTTCACTTGTAGAGCTTAGTTTGCGAACAATTTTCTTTATTGCCATTAATTTTCTCGAAATGAACCAATCCTCCATGAATATTCGAATTCAAGCTCCTACCCCATCTCTGTAAGTGATTTCTTTTTATTTATTATTGTTTTGTTTCAGATTTTGCTTCTAACTGTGTCTCCTAGTGCTTGCAGTGTGTGATTTTTATTTTTGTTAATCAGTGATTTATCTCTTTCCGAACTTTTGAATTTTGGGGTTTTGAGTTTCAACATGCAAAATCGGCTGAGTTAATGGTTTCGCGTGTAGAAGATGACTTCCGTTTCAGTTACTTTTCAGTGGAGTGATAAAATCAGGGTTTTAGGTTGCTGGTAGGTGCATGGGAAAATGGGGGATGCACTAATGAAGCTACAATTTCAGATTTCCTGAACATGATGACGTTTTTGTTTTTGAAGAAAATTGGAATGGAATAAGAAATTATCACAATTAGTGGGATCTAGATTTTCACTAGTTCAGCGGTGTGTGATTAACTGACTGTGTGCCATGCTATCGGGAGTTATAACTGGTCAATCAACGAGCCGAAGCTATGAGAGGCCGCCTGTTGATTTCGAATGACTTATCAAATATACAACTTTGTTATTTGTTTGGGATAAAACTAGACATGGTTACAGATTTAAATAGTATGCTCGTAGTCTATTATAATTGAGAGAAATTGTCTATATCTTCAGAATTACTCAACTTAAATAGGTGTAGGCTTGGATTATCTAAAGTGACTAGTGACTTGGGGTGAAACAGAAGTTAAACGTATTGTCTTTTGCCTTCTTTTAGTTTTCAGGTTTATGACATTGCACAAATGAAAATTCTGATGTTGTATGCTATCTTTTATTTCTCAGACTACTTCCACGAGCCAAAGTCTGCTCTCAGGGAATGTGTCCTTGCACAAGGGTGCAATTGGAGACTTTTCCGAGTCCTAATCATTTGAAGACATCTGTTTTTGCCCGATGCCCCTTGGGGTGGTCTAAGGCATCTTCTGTGTTTATAGAGCAACCAATCAAACATTCAACTCGACCTGGAGCCCTGGTCACCTCTGGCTCTCAAGAAACGTCCACCCCTGCCCTAGTTGGTAATGACAAGATTGGAGTGTTATTGCTTAACCTCGGAGGTCCTGAGACTCTAGATGACGTACAACCGTTCTTGTTCAATCTTTTTGCAGATCCAGTTAGTATCTTCTAGCTATCCATTCTCTTTATTTTTCTGGTAATTTGTGGAAGTGACTTACAGGTCTTTTCTCTATTTTTTTGCATATCGGGAAGTAGGATATTATTCGACTGCCAAGATTATTTCGTTTTCTTCAGAAGCCCTTGGCGCAATTTATATCTGTTGCTAGATCGCCAAAGAGCAGAGAAGGATATGCTGCAATTGGTGGTGGTTCTCCACTGCGTCGTATCACTGATGCTCAGGTGTGATCTTGTTGATATTAACAAAAAAATTACCTCAATTTTTATAGTCTACATAATTTATGTTGTAAAAAGGCAAAGGAGTACGCAAGGCATTTTGCCATAGCGAGGCAAGGCATTTTGCCATAGCGAGGCAAGGCATTTTGCCATAGCGAGGCAAGGCATAAGCCTCAAGGCGGTCGAGGCGTCAGCCTCAAACTCGAGAAAAATAAGAGCATAAAATAAAAAATAAAATAAAAATACAATATAATAAATTAATAATACAATCCAAACATTAGTTTTAAAAACATAGAAATCTTAAAACCATGGAAGTGTCATTACATATTCAAACAAAGAACCATGAGACTTAGATACTTTAATTATGCACCATACATCATAATCTCATCTCATCTAAATCGAACTCAACATCATCAACACTATAAGACCCTCCAATCTCCTCATTGTCCTCATCCTCCTAGTTAGGCTCTTCATCAATCAACTTGATGACACTTTTTTTTACCTCAATTACGTGTAAACTTATAGACTATTTTTTATTACTTATAAATTAAATCATTTCAACTTCACATGTTAATAAGAAGTGTCAATTTCAACTTGATATGTTAATAAGAAGTGTCTCAAATTCATCTGGGGCAGTATTAGCTTCCATGGCTGCACTCGACTCATCCACATTGTTGCCGACCAACCATTCATCGGATGACAAATAATTTACAAGGGGTCAATTGTTTTGTTATTAGCAGTTGCAATTGTTTTTTTCGAGTATTGATTTTTCAACCTCTTATTGTACATGACATATCCAGGATTTTCAGAAGAAGATGCCATTCGTAGGCCTTAGCGCTCACCTATCATTGAGTTTTAAAATTTTAAATAAAATTAAATTATATTAAGAGAAATTGATATTATTAAATATAAGTCTATAGGAAATATACTAATACATATATATAAACATAAAATAATAGTATCACACATTAATAATTGATTTAATAAACTCCAGTTATGCTCACATGTTGAAGCTCAACTTGTTAAACTTAATTGATCCACCAATTTATTGCATTTAGACAATTTAAACAAAACTTGCTAGTTATCTAATTGTAGATAATGAAATAAACATTGAATATAATTGTGAATCATTTACTAGGAGATCTTGATTGGTAAGCATCAATTATTTTCCTTTGTCCAAAAATTCATACCTTCATTCAGACACCATCCAACTGAAGATTGACATTTGTTAGAGATTTTGAGGGAATTAGTCATTCCATGCAAGACATAAACCCCTTTTAATAAGTATATTAATAAAAAACATCGATAAATAATGATGTTGGTGACTTTGGAAGTAAGCTATGCAACTCCGGACGTAATTGTGATTCCCTTTTGTATCAATGACTTCCCATATTTCTTTATAATTTCCAATCACATTTCGTAGATTTGTTGCAATCTCTTCTTTGGCTGCATCCATGGCACCATATAGGAATCTCATTGCCGGCATTTGTTCTCCATCCACCATCCTTCACACTTTTACCAAGGGTCTCTTAGTGATTAGAGCTTACAAAACACTGGCCAAAAAGTGTTATCAGTTATCACTCAACAAAATTTTCTTTATCATCTTCCCTTCACTTTTGTTTGCCTGCACCCATGTACTACTTTCCCATTCCTTAGATGTGAACATAACTTCCAAAGGTTGTTTCGAATGAACCATACTCTCTAAAGTTAGGAAGGTAGAGGCGAATCTTGTAGCTATAGCTTTACAAGCTCTCTATTCGTGAATCTTCTCTCATCATGGTGAGGAAAAATCCATGTAGATAAAGTTGCTCATTTTATTTGCCTTCAAATATGCTTTCGTGTTTTGTGGTAGCTTGCGAATCTTCTCAGGCATTAAATCAATATAATATGCAACATATGGGTCCAAAAGAGTCTTTCTCTTCTTCATCAAAAGTTCTCTCGTAGCCTTGTAATTGCTAGCATTATCCGTCACAACTTGCACCACTAATTTTTCTCCAACCTCATCCACGATCCAATCTAGTACCTCAAATAACATGTTGGCTTCTTTCGGTATTGGAAGCATCGACGAATCTAAGAAAAATCGTGCCAGAAGGGTTGTTGACCAAGAAATTGATCAAGGTTGTGATTTGATTTCCCACGAATTCATAAAACTTTAACATTTAACAGGTACTTTTTTCATTCGTTGAGAGTAACAAAGAAAAGAGGGCCACAGTACATGCAGTTGCATAAAAGAAAAATATTTTGGTATATTCCAGAGTTGCTACAATGCATTTCACACTATGCAATTTTTCATGAGGGGTTTGCGATCATACTTGCAGAATGTGAGGAAAGCTTACTTTTCCTTATTTTGATTTTGAAGGCCCATTCAACTTCTTCTACAAATTTAATAAAACCTTTGATAGACAGTTGCTGATATGGCTTGCTGCTGTGTTAAAGCTTATCAACTTGTTTAACATTCTAATTTGTTTACTGTGAGTATTCGTAGTATTATCATTAGATTTATTAGCCTTTCTAATATTGTAATATGGTTTATATCTAATCTGTGCATTAAACCATACTAAATTGCTATCTATAGGCTGAGGAATTGAGAAAGGCACTGCATGATAAGAATGTACCTGCAAAAGTGTATGTTGGTATGCGCTACTGGCATCCGTTCACTGAAGAAGCTATTGAACAGGTATGCTCACTTTGAGTATTTCAAACCGAACAAGTAATGTATGTGACCACTGTTTATGGATCTTCAGGCTTATAGCAGCTTGCAACTCACATGATATTTTAGTTAAAAAATGTCTTACATCTAGGCTCTCCACCTTGTTTTACATGGGAAATGGTTCTTTCTCATTGAGCTTGCTGCAATTTCAATAAATGTTTTTGTAAAACTAAGTTACAGTTGCTAAGATCTCAACTCTCTCTCTCTGCTGAGAGAAGATTATGATGAATCATGGGAACAGCTCTTACCTATTTGATTCTTTTAGCATTCTTTTACTCAACGTGCCTTATTATCTATTACTCTAAAAATTTATTCTCATTGGTCTAGATCAAGCGAGACGGAATTGCAAAACTTGTTGTTCTACCACTCTACCCACAATTCTCAATCTCTACTAGTGGTTCAAGCCTTCGGCTTTTGGAGAGTATATTCAGGTGCTTATGTTTTCATGAGGAATTCATGTATGGTCCATGACCAAGAAAATCCTGTTTTATGATACTTTTTATATTTTAGGGAGGATGAATATCTAGTCAACATGCAGCATACTGTAATTCCTTCCTGGTACCAGAGGGAAGGGTACATAAAAGCTATGGCAGATTTGATTCAAAAGGAGTTGGGAAACTTCGATTGCTCTGAGGAGGTAATGATGGTGGTGGAGGTTTTGTAAACTTCATTCCTTTTGTTCCAACAACTTCTCATGTTCAGTACATGATTGAATAAGAAACCTCAAAATCTGAAATAAATTGTTATTTTGATACTCATCCTACTTCATTTAATGATAGTTGCTTATAACAGGTGATGATTTTCTTTAGCGCTCACGGGGTCCCGCTTGCATATGTAGAGGAAGCTGGTGATCCATACAAAGCTGAGATGGAGGAATGTGTTGACTTGATCATGGAAGAACTAGAAAAAAGAACGATAAATAATGCATATACCCTTGCCTATCAGGTATTATTTTTAGCCTTGTATTTATTAGAGAGTAATAAGCATGTTCTTCAGATCCAGTGTAAAGTTTGGCACAGAAGTTCACTTACTCTATAGCGTTATCTCATTTATTCTGCACATGCTTCTGCAATTTTTATTCAGTCTGCTTCCACTGCAAGTTTGCAACATACGGCACATCATATTCATGATTTTAAACTTAATATCTTTTACTCTACATTCTTACATCTTTGTAGTTTTATTTTTGCTTCGTTTTGCAGCATCTCAATATTTGGTTGTTTCTTCACTAGTCTGATTTAATTGTCCTTTTCTGTTCCAGAGCAGAGTTGGACCTGTAGAATGGTTGAAACCCTACACAGATGATACAATCATCGAACTTGGAGAAAAAGGAGTGAAAAGTCTTCTAGCTGTCCCAATTAGGTGAGATTTTGTGGTCAGTAACTACTGCCATTTTGCTCATATCGTTTTTCCATGTGTATTCGGGATCTTTTGCGCTGTTTTCTGATAGGGGAATGTGGGTAAGGGAAAGGTCACTCTCTGTCCTCCGCATCATGTAGTGCTTCAGTTAGTTATTCACGTATTTTTCCATCAATATTTTACCACAGTTTTGTCAGCGAACATATTGAAACATTGGAGGAAATGGATGTTGAGTACAAAGAGTTGGCTCTAAAATCAGGTATTGAAAAGTGGGGACGAGTTCCTGCACTTGGTTGCGAGCCAACTTTTATATCTGATTTGGCTGATGCAGTAATAGAAAGTCTTCCATATGTTGGAGCTATGGCTGTTTCAAATCTTGAAGCTCGACAGGTAACTTATATTAGTTTTGTTCTTAAAAATGTTAAGTTTTTGTCCAAAACATGCAAAGGTGGATGCAGTAGTTTCTCCATCAGAAGCAGACAAATAACTTACTTTCGTTGATTGAATCATGAAAACTGCAATTTCATATTTTTTTTCTTGCAGTTCCATTATCACGCCTCGTTCACTTTTCTCTGGTTTTTCTTTTCCATCATACTCGCTTCTTCCCCACTATTTGTTCCTGCATTTCCTTTTTAGTATGTGCCCCAAATTTGTTCCTATGCCATTTATGGCTACTACCCCACTAATGTGGGACCCTTTCTCCACTCGTAATATATAACACAAAAAGTAGGCACCTATATGGGGTCGGAGAGTAATTTTTAGGGATGAGTGGTGTAGAAAATTAAATTGTTATTTTTCAACAGGGCTAATGCAGGTGTTACCAATCACTTCTAGATGCTGTGTTAGGGGTCCTCTCAAATTTAATAATATCAAGAGCTTAAGCACAGCATCATACATTCATATTTTGTGAAAATAATGGTGTTTTTCTATGTCGTCAGTTACTACTCACCTCTCTTTCCCAAGTGGGTATGCATATATACGCACAGTCCTTGAACTATTGCAATTTTTGGATTCTCCTTGGTGTTTGCCTAGTAATATTCACTCGCATTCTGCATTCTGGATTTAATATCATGCATACAATTACTAGTCACTTGATTATCCAATTATCCCTTTTGTTTCTTGCTCTTTGTACTACCATCAAAATTTAAAAGGTGCCTATGATGTTGTATTCTGCAGTCTTTGGTCCCACTTGGCAGTGTAGAAGAGCTATTGGCAGCATACGATTCACAGCGCAGGGAGCTTCCTCCTCCTGTGGTAGTTTGGCAATGGGGTTGGACAAAAAGTGCTGAAACATGGAATGGAAGGGTAGCCATGCTGGCAGTTCTCGTTCTGCTGGCGCTTGAGGTGACTACTGGGGAAGGTTTTCTTCACCAGTGGGGTATATTTCCCTTGTCTCGGTGACCACAATTCCGCCTATTTCCTTTCATCCTCTTTCTAATCTTTGTATACATACACTACAATATATATATTGACCCAGGATAAGAAAAGATATGAAAAACTTGGGTGAAAAATGAAGAAACAAAAAATGTAGTAGTTATCTGTACAAGTCAGGTGTGTAGAAAGAAGGATGTTCGTTCTTGATCTATCCGAAGTTTCTGCTGTTGCGAAGTTCAGGATTCGTTGAGGAAGCAGGAAATGGTGACGTTGGAAGTTGAGACAAGCATTTCCTTCCTCGGCTTTAACTAATGATTGGGGGTTTTCTCTTTCACTCTCATTTTGTTTTTCTTCTCAAATTTTCGAATGGGGCATTGTATAAACCCCTTGCATTAATTTGGAATGCCCGTATATAAGTTTTCTCAAGTTGAATATTTTGTTTGAGTTTATATATGGACTGTTTTATCTTGCCTGAATCTAACCTGCATACTTTCTGCATTACAATGCAACTCAAAACTCAACTTATGCTGCTCTGTATCAACTAATCACATATCTGAAATTATGTGGAGAATGTAAGTACCTACTTTTGCAATATCAAAAGCAGTCAAGGTTTGGCAAAATATAATGTTATTCTTGTACTCGTCAATATGACAGCATTTTCACTCTCTTTGCCTTCTAATTTCACTTCTGCAAGCTGCATTTCATCCCATTTTCATTGGTATCGAGTTGATTTCTTAACAAACATGCAAAATGAAATGGACATTTCAGGGAGAATCAAGGGCAACAAGATTATTGAGGCCATGATCTGAGAACAAAAAAGAATTGAAGAAAATTGATCGAGAATCAAGGGAGCACACAAGAAAGACCAATCCTCAAGGCAAAAACTTTTATCTTACTCGAAAATGGGCAAAAGGTATAGTGGCAGTGAGATTAATGCCTAATACAATAGGTTTATACTGAAAGACAAGAGTGATTTGATCAACAAGTTTACAATATATATATAATTATTAAATATTTATATTAATTATATATATATATTTAATATTTATATTACTATATTTCGGTCGGTTCGGTAAACGATCAAAATGAAATCTATCATTCTAAAATTTAAAAATCGAACTATAAACCAAATTAAATAAAAATCAAACCAAAATCGTTCAAAATCTACCGGTTCAGTCGATTTTCTTAATTCGGTTCAGTTATTGCACACCCTTAGCGGCAATTCTACTCGGAAAACTTGGAATTCATGGCTCGGCGGAGACTCAAGCAACTCGTGCACTCGACGACGATCAAGAACTAAGTGATGAAGTTTCAAAAGATCATGCTCGAGTTGCTAAGTATTACGGACCAAGAGGCGTTCGCATTTATTGACGTACTCAAGATGTGGACGAAGCTTGAGGTGCAACGAACGAATGCTCGAAATGTGTTAGAAGTCATCGTGGTGGCCCAACGATTGGTGGATTTGAAGGTGTCAAGTGACAAACACAAGTTCTGAACAAAGGACGACAAGGAAAAAGGTGGGGGAGACGACCCACCTAGAGCGGGAACAGTAGGCCAAGGCTCGAGAGAATACGTGGACGAGTCAGGTAAACTTAAAGCTTGTTACATATTTAGATTCATTAAACACTTGAAGTTTCCATGTGCATTCTGAGGGAAGAAGGTAGCTGCGGTCCAAGTGTTGGAGGACTTGATCTAAGTGTGAAAATTCGTCTGTAGGATCCTGTTAGGGTTTGTATACCTCAAAACATGCTTTATGCTTAGACGATGTATTAGATTTGTTTTCAGTTTCACTTTAATGAGAATAAATGTTTCTATCATTGGTTTGTTATTATTATTATTATATATTGAATTGCAAACAAGTCCATTTATTATAATTGCAGACTGTGTGGTGGATTGATGATCACAGAAGGTAACACAGTCGACTCCTTTGTAATATAAAGTCACAGTCTAGACAGACTTTGACAGTTTAGTCGTTAAAGGTTGTAGTGTCATTTAATGCGAGAGCTGACCTTAGCCCGCAAAATGATGTCGGTATGTATAAGCTGATACACATGTTTTGCGTATACATATTGAGAGGTTTCACAGTGAGATAAGTTCTACGTGCTGATACTTAGAACGAGGTCTCGAAAATTAATTCATTTCTTAATCTGTGACGATGACATTAGTATAAGCGGTTGATTATAGGCTGTTTTGATTCATCTATGTTTGCGGGTTTTTCGTAACCCTAAACAGTGATGTCTTGGTGGTAGTGATTGACTTAGCTAGAAGTACTCGATTGTCAGTTGTGCAAAATCGTGTCTCGATTAACATGAGTTTATTAAATCCATGTGAGGCGTTCAGAAAAGTTTATTGCATAAGAACCCAATCGGTTGAAATTTATTCCGTATGTAATAATTAAGGTCTGAATTGGATCACTCACGAATGAATATATTAATTAATTGTGAGTTGTCAGAAAACTCAATTAATTAATGGATTTAGTAAATCTTAAACGCGAGAAATAATTAATAACAAGAGGGTTACATCCGTAATTCGAATGGATCGAGATGAGTTCAATATTTATCCTATAGTGGAGTCGATAAATATTTATAATAGAATTGCACTTTATTGCATTTTTATAGAGTAATTAATTGGAGGTTAAATTAATTTAACTTAATTAATTGAAGTCTAAGTTGGACCAACAATTAATTTAATTTAATTGGGCCCAAATGTGACTTGGAAATTAATTTAATTAAATTATAGATTTGACCAAGCACATATTATTTTTGAATAATTCAAATTTGAATATGAATTATAGATGAAAATTGCAGGAGATTAAAGTGGATATTATAGTTATGTTATTTGAGATCTTATCCATTATCCGTAGAAGCCCTAACCTAGTCCATAATATCTAATAAATGAGTACTAGAGGAGGCCGAAAATCATCACTTCCTCCCCAATAATTTTTGGCCAACATAGAGTTTTTAACTCTATTATTTTCGAAAATATTTGAAGTATTCAAAGCTTCAATTTTCGTTCTTCTTTTCTTCTAAATTACTAGATAGATTCGCCCACACGATATTCTAGTATATAGATTGGGAACGGGTTAGAAGTTTCCAAGGTCGGATCGTGGGAGATTAAGAGAAGAATTCGAACGGTGTGGATTGTTGTTTGATAGCTAACGATTCAAATCGTTTCGCTACAAGCGGAAGATTAGCAAATGAGAAGGTATAAATTTATTAATTCCGCATTTATATACTCTTATGTGGTATTATTTGTATAAGAATTAATTATTCGTATGATTAATTAACCTGTGGATCCTATGTATTTATGAATTATGAGCCCCTCATATGGGTTCTATAAGTTGGTATCAGAGTCGGTCACAAGATTTTAATTTATTGTATGAATTGGATTTAATTCTTATTTATTTTCCTGTGATCGTAATTTGATATTAGGATGCTAGATTTAATTTTAGCATTGTATCTGTGATATTACGTGGCCTATATGATTTAATATCGCTTTTATTCGTTTGTTCGTTCTTTGGTGCCCGTTTTGTGGCTTTAATATAATCACACGGGGGTTGATCGTGTTATTAAAATTTTTCCATGTATTTCATATTCTATTATGTAATTAAGTGGGAGAAGAATCTACACGAAGAACGAGGGAGAAACGGAGGCCGGAACTGGGCCACGACATCGTCGTGGGCCCCTCGATAGGACGCATGGCGTGGCGCCCGGGCATGGAGGGCGCAACGCACGTGCGTGCGTGGAAGACAGGCCAGGCGCGGCCCTGGCCGCGGCACAGCGCGAGACGGGCACTGACGCGGGGAGCGCGCGAGGCAGGAGGACGGCACAGAGCCAACGGCCGCCGGCCTAGCCTCAGCGCTCGTTGAGCGGGCGGGCTGGCCCTCGGCGCCTCTCGACCACGCTTCAGCAATGGCACGCACGCCACGGGATGGTCCTCGGCCGTGTCTCGGCAGCTTCGGCTGTGGACGAGGCGGGCTCCGGGCTAGCCCGTCCCGACTCCCGAATTCGAATTTTGAATTTTTAGGTTTTTCAAGCCCGATTTAAATTTAAAATTCAAATTGGAGATGAAGACAATGAAGATGTAGGATTTAATATTTAAAATTTCTTAGTTTAAGGAATTAGTTAGATTTTATCATATTTTTAGATAATTAATGTAATTATTTGCCTTATTACGTGCCTAATTGTTTTAATTTGGCTTTTATTTGTTATTTATAGCTAGTGTGTAACCCGTCGAAAATCGACGGGAAATTACTTTACGTTTTATTATATATATGGTTAATATAATAACAATAACATTTCATTTCAAATTGACATATAAAAAATAAGTTCATTAGATTACATATTGTAGACAATAAAATATGTTTTAAACATAAAATTATGAGAATGAAATTTATATTCATTTTACAATCTTTCAAAAATTTCATCACACACTACATTAGTCGTTGAGTCCTTCTTATGTTCACCATCATCACAGATTAAGACTTTTAGCCCTTTTTTGTTAGTAACTCTTGAAATAGCAACATACAATTGACCATGACTAAATACAGGTCTCGGTAAATATAATCCTACATGCGAAAGAGATTGTCCCTGACTCTTATTTATGGTCATAGCAAAGCAAATCGTGATGGGAAACTGCCTTCTTTGGAATCGAACGGGAAATTTAGTGAAATCTGATGGACTCATTATCATCATTGCAATTGGAAACTTATGTCCGGCCATTCTCCCTGATATCAATTGGGCTTCAATTACCCGCTTTCCAAGTTTAGTAACTATCATCTTAGTGCCATTGCAGAGTTCATTGGATGGATCAATATTTCTCAAAAGCATAATGATGCATCCCTCCTTCAATTTAATTTCGTGACTCGCCAAACCCGAACACTTGATTGTGTTCAAAAATTCAACTGAAAATATTTCATCATCAAGATCAACTTTTCCATCAGCTTTGCAAATATTGTCTGAGCTAAGGTATACCCTCTCTTCTCCAGGAATTAATGACATGACATAATCATTAATTGTATCAACAACCTCATTTGTGGGTGCCAAGATAGCTCTGTCTTTAAAAATATCTGGATCAAACACAATGTGCCCTATAGAGTGATATGTGTTTTCCACTATAGCTGCAATAGGATTAGGTGTACCTCTAATAAGAAATTCATCTGATATCTTCAAATCTGCTTCTCCATCTCCAAGATGTTCACCTGCATTTCCATCTCCCACGCTAAGTATCCATTCAGCAAATTCTCTTACCTCTTGAGCATCGGATCCAGACGCATCAGCTTAATGTAAAAATAATTGATAAACTATAAGATTAGTAAAAAAATATTTATAAGAAAATGATCAATTATAATAACTTGCACATATAATGATATGCTTAGAATGATTACCTGTAATCTCATGTTTTTAGTTAAACTGAGAACTTCACAATATTTCTAAAGTTTTGATGAGCATATTGTGGCATGCACAATGTCATGTCGGCTGCCCTTAGGGACCACTAGCAGGATTTGTCTGAAGTCCCCCCCTAAAACAACAACTAAACCACCAAACGGTTTATCAGAATAACTTCCATCTGACAATCGTATAACATCCCTTATGCTCCTATCAACTGCTTCAAAGCAATATCTGTGTGTCATTGGTGCCTCATCCCAAATAATAAGCTTGGTACGCTTGAGGAGTTCAGTCAAAGCGCTACAAGGCTTGATCTTATGGCACGTAGAGTTCTCGTCGCAATCTATTGGTATACCGAACCTAGAATGAGCCGTCCTTCCCCTTGGGAGTAACAGAGAAGCAATTCCACTTAAGGTTACAGGCAGTACAATTTCCCCTCTACCACGTATGGCCGAACACAAGGTCTTCCAAATATATATCTTTCCCGTACCACCATAACCATATAGAAAGAAAAGACCGCCTTTTCCACTATCAACTGCAGCCATTATCTTCTCATAGACTTGCATTTTCTCACAAGTTAATGATGTATATAGTTTATCGTGTGTTGCGTTCATATCTTCTATGTTGTAAGACGTTTCTTCTAAAATGAGCAGATTTTTCGCACCAAATGTCACATCTTCATTTGGAACTGACATGTTAGGAAAGTTAATTAGACTGGTTGAATTAGTCCAAAGTAACTTCTCTATTTCAATCAAAGTTAGATTTTGTATTTGATCATCTGTCAGCTGAAGATCTGTAAAAAAAAAAGAATAGCAATAATTTCAAAAAAAATTAAAATATTTTAAAATAAATAATAAAAAGTGTAATTTTAAATTATATATTTCACATATAATAAAATAAAATTACCTGATTTCCCAAGAGCCTTTTGTGTCATGTAAATGATGTCGTCTGATAATAATTTCCAAGTTTTTTTCCACACTTTCTCAGGCATTGACATACTATTTGAAATGAGCAACGTCGTGAAATGACGACGTAGGTAATCTCCTGTTCCCCAAAAACTTGCTTCAATGATTCCATCAATGTACTCTTTGTCATCGTCTAATAAACCCAAAGCATAGCATGCATCCTTGTAGCTCTCTTTCAATTCTCCATTTACAATACGAAAATCTCTATAACACGTTGCTCCCCTTATGTGGTTCAACAATATTCGAAGATAGTACAAACTATCGGCAGACGGGGGTACATGGAAGATGCGCCCTATGACAAAACCTCTTTATCTCTTCTTCTATTTTTTTTTCTTTTGCGTTCCAAACGTAGTACTGAGGGAACTCACAGTATAACCATTGTCGAGCTTCAACATCAATTTTATTAATATGCATCCATTGCAGAAATTGAGATTCAACAATTGTATTCTTGACCACAACGTTATCAATGTAATCTCCTTCTCTAAAAACACAGGTGTGTTCCCCTTCTAAATGAAAAAACAAACGTTCCACGGGAGGAGTTCGATAATGAATTGGGAACTCAAATATTCTCCACATAGCTTCACATGCAGAAATGTATCTACAATCCACATATTCATTGATTTCATCACGATTCTCATTAGTTATTCTAGCGCCCATCCTATCGCTGGCTTTGGTGATATACTTGAAGAGATACTTCACAGACAGTCCCTGATTGCAGTACTCAACATTGATATGTGCTCGATATTTCATAATCAAAAATGGATTATACGGAACCACAAATCTATTATTGAGAAGAATTCCATTTTTATCGATGGTGGCTCCATTGTCTCTTCTCATATAGACTGGGTATCCATTGTCGTGAAGTCTTGTACGATTAACATAATCCTTTGGGTATCTCTTTGAACACTTTGAATTCACCATGCAGGGTGAATTTACTCTTTCTGGTCCGCAAGGACCATGCATCATACATTCTGCAACGGCCTTATATAATTCAGGATTTTCTATACTATTTGGAATTTCTGCACATAGGAAGTCGTCTATGTTCTCTATCAAGTGATGTTGTGCATCATTCTTTAAAAAAAAAACAATGTGAGCATGTGGGAGTCCTCGCTTTTGGAATTCTATGGTGGCGACAACTGAATGAGAAAAATAATAATTTTTTATAAATTAGATATAAATATTATATAATGTTTATTGTCTATATTTTTAAAGTATAAGAAGAACTTACATGCAGTATGCTGGCCAAACACTTTTCCTTTCTTCAAATCACTTATAAGCTCATTGAGTATCATTTTAAATACCCGAACTAATATATCTTGTCTATCTTCGGGCCTTACTCCTCTTTTGTTAACAAACCTCGTGATCTCTGGCCATTTCGGGTTGCAAGTAAAAATAATAAACAAAGATGGATATCCAGTCCACCTACAAATAGTCATGACATCTTGATAATTCTGAATCATATATCTTCTCCCTCCAGTGAATGTTGATGGCAATATGAAAGGTCTACCAACAGACGATGTGTTAATATTTCCTGTGTTATTTAAATCCTTAATAGTATTATATCTTTCTGATCTAAGAGTTAGTTGATTGTGGCGAATCCATTGTAACCTTTGCGTCTCCATCATTGTATACCCGTCAACAATAAATTGTTGAAGCAAACGTCTTGCAAGAAGAAGTTGTTGTCCCTCGTTATCCCTGTCTTGCATCCTAAACGCTAAAAACTCTCTTAATGTGAGTTTATTCCTCTTGCTTGTATCAGATTCAGAATGCGGAATATCTAAATAAAACCCATCCTCTCCATATATGAAAATGAGCGGGTACTGTAGAGGAAGATAAACAGGGTGAAATTCATCAATGCGAATGAGCTCACCAGAACTCTTCTCAACAATTACGTCTCTCTTGTCAGGCATTGTTTCAAAATCTCTTACAATGAGCGCGGCTACCTCTGCTACAGTTGGCATATTGTATGCCCTACCATCTTTTGATCTTTTTCCTATGAGGCGAAGTTTCAAATCGATGGTGCTATCGCGTGAAATATGAGCAGCAGCCATTCTGTAAGTCTTTGCATATGGATTTTTTTCATCAATCATTTGTTTAAGTTCACTCACAATAGAATCATCGAAGTCATTCGATTTTCCTTTGCTGTGTGAAAAATATGAAAAGTTAATGATAATTAATATATACGAAATAAGAAAGCATGTAGTGTGAAATAAATACTTACGTTTAAAAGCATGAATATTTTTTACTAAAACTGACCAATTTTAATGAGACGAATGAATTATTTAATAATTTTTTTATAGATATCGATATATATACCTTAAATTTTTCAAATTGATAAATTTAATTTGGAACTAACCTGACAGCATATTTTCGATGTGCTAAATGTAGAGCTGTGAGAACTTAGGAGATGACCCTTCAAGTGGTATCAAACTATCGATTCGATGAAGATTTTGTCCTCCCAAACGAAATGTATAAGGGCCAACACCTTTGTTAATAGAATAATCTATTTTTCCACCTATTGAAGTAAAAGAGAACATCATATTGTAAGAACGTATGTCTTCGATAAATTTCTTGCTCTTTTCATGCCTATTCTCCAAAAGGTCGCTCAACAACTGTGGTGGTTTTTCCAACTTAGGAAGATTAACTCTACCCTTCAAACAACAAAGTGAAAACTTTGGTGTTGATGACTTAACACGTTCTACATTTTCTCCAATCCACATTTTTGCGTTGCAATGTTGGCATTCGTACGTGGGGTCACCAATATCAAAATATTCTGGTAAAACGTATATAATACTTATGATTTCAATAAATAAAATATGAAAATTTTATAATGTTTATTTTATGTAAACAAAGATAATCTACGCAATACACAAGATAAATGCTTAAATATGTTATTAGTACCTGATTTATGTTGAAAATTTCTTTTTTGTCTCTGTAGATCTCTCTTTGCACGAACCATCGACTATTTGTTGTCTACATGCGTAATAAGAAGTTATGCATGTCATTATGACTTTTCAAGGTAAACATTGTTAAAAAAATCAATTGAAAACTTATTAAATATTATTTTGGATATTATATTTATCTTATACCTTTATCGGGCTGCATAACATTTGTATTTTGTAGTGTCATATTCCTTTTTCTAGCTATAATTTCACGTCTTCTCTGTCTGGCAATATATGATGAGTCTCTATAATCTGTAGAAATATATATTTTTAAAAAATTATAAAAGTTAGTGAAAATAAGAATTACATAATTAGTAAATGGAACTTTTGAATTTTATTACCAATAAGTTGGGGTATATTATACCTGTATTTTGGTTGACGAAATAGGCATGATGTGCATTTTTATTTCTTTTACTTGACAAAATTAATATGACGTCTCATTTGTCTTGCTATTCATGAGAAGTATTGTGCATCTATAATTAATTTTAGATTTATATATATACATAATTAATCAGTAGATAATAATAACATATAGTGATATTATATAGATCACAAAGAATATTATAATAGTTTAGAAGATTACATTATTTTGTGGAATACATATAAAAAAAATTAATAAGAAACATATGTATTATATATTATTGTTATGATATTTAACTAATTATCAATATAGTAATTTTGAATAAAAATGAAAATTAGTTTACCATTAGTATCCGCATAAATTGACAGTAGATTCATGAGTTGCGATTCTATGATCATGAGTCGTTCCAAATCTTTGACGTTTATGATCACTCTGATTATCCATTGAAACTTTATATATGTATAAATTAGTAATAAACATAAAATAAAAGTAAATAAATGAATAATATTGACAAAAGAGTAACATCTATTGACTATTGTAATTGTAATAATTAAAATCCAAACTTGATAAGAAAAATCACGAAAAATGACATATGTCCAACACTACTTTATCCCACTATCTTATGATTTTTACATTTTTGAAAAATATTATTTAACTCTAAAAACAACATAATTATTATTTTATCAAGTAATAAACTATTTATTTTGACAAATATTACCCTTATTAGTAAATGCTAAACTACTTATATTAATAGACAAAGATTACTTATATTAATAGACAAAGAAAATGTAAGGTTCTTTTTATATTGTACATTAATTGATATTGAATTACGTGGTTAACGAAAAATATATATTAATCAGGTGTATTATAGAAAATTTGTGCAAAACATTAGAACAACACATATTTAGAATTGGAGGAAGTATTAACTAATTTAATATCAGCAGGAAGCACTACAAAAAAAAGTTTATTTAGCAACGGAATTTTTCCGTCACTAAAATAAGAAATTCCGTTACTAAAGATGTTAGTAACGGAATTGTAACGGATTTATCCGTAGTAATATTAATGGTTGCTAAAAAAATTTAACAACGGAATATATTCCGTTACTATATAACAACGGAATTGTAACGGAATTTCTGTTTCTAAAATGAATTTTTCAATTTTAGTAACGGAATTGTAACAGAAAATTTCGTTACCAAATTTTAATAATGGATAATTCAGTCACTAATTCTGTTACTAAAATTGAACAACAAATTCCGTAACAATTCCGTTGTTAATCCGTTAAAATTTAGAAACGGAAAAATTTTCCGTCACTATTCCGTTGCTAGAAAATGTGTTTTTTGTAGTGAAGTCTTTAAAAACACACATCCTACTATTTTAAACTTAGTTTATTAATTTCCTTTTTTGTGATTCTTACATTAATTATGTAAAATACAATTACAAAATTGATATTTAACTAACTAATCATATTTATATTTGTAGTCCTACGTAAACACTTTGTACAATATGTTCATTAATTTTGCATAACATTGATGTTCTATTAATTTTCTCATGCATGTATTAAGAGTTAACTGAAAGGTATGAAGATTCATAAGAATAATTACCTGCTTGAATTCAGAATATAACACTGATATTTAGCAGCTGATGGGATATAGCCCAGCAGCTAGGCCCAAAAGCCCAGAAGCCCAGTTACTGCGGCCCATTTGATATAAACCGCCTATGTTATCTATAAATAGCTAGATTAAAGCTAGCTTAGGGAGGGACATTCACACTTTCTATAATTTGTATTTTAGCTCTCCAGCTCTCCAGACTTCGTAATACAAAAGAGCTCTCCCCGTGGACGTAGATCTATTTAAAGATCGAACCACGTAAATCTCGCGTGTTATTACTTTCTATTCATCGTACAACTTACCTTGAAAAATTAGGGGCCGATCACTGGCGCCGTCTGTGGGAAACGATATAAATTTTGTGAAATCGATCAACGTTTTCTGAAGTAAAAATACGATGGTTGGAGAAGTGCCAGAGGTCACCTCGTCACCTCGGCAGGCCACCTCGTCAAGGCCACCTCGTCACCTCGGCAGGTCACCTCGTCAAGGTCACCTAGTCACCTCGGCAGGTCACCTCGTCACCTCGGCACAATAGCCCAGAGGTCACCTCGTCACCTCGGCAGGTCACCTCGTCAAGGTCACCTCGTCACCTCGGCAGGCCACCTCGTCAAGGCCACCTCGTCACCTCGGCAGGTCACCTCGTCAAGGTCACCTCGTCACCTCGGCAGGTCACCTCGTCACCTCGGCACAGCAGCCCAGAGGTCACCTCGTCACCTCGGCAGGTCACCTCGTCAAGGCCACCTCGTCACCTCGGCAGGTCACCTCGTCAAGGTCACCTCGTCACCTCGGCAGGTCACCTCGTCACCTCGGCACAACAGCCAGAGGTCACCTCGTCACTTAAGCCAAAACTTCGTCCTTAGACAGAAGTGGCAAAGCC
>JAPKLX010000087.1:1105034-1155827 GCA_026898415.1 Leonotis leonurus
CACCTCGGAAGCCGAAACTTCGTTCCTAAACGAAGTGGCACCTCGGAGGCCTAAAACTTCGTCCTTAGACGAAGTAGCCACTTGACAGCCTTAAAACTTCATCCTTAGACGAAGTGACTACTCGTACTTCGACCTCGTCTACAGAAGGAAGCTCGGCAATCACATCGACCTCGTCAAGATCTTCACCTCGTCGATGATCTTCTTTTGGGGGGGGATGTGATGGGATATAGCCCAGCAGCTAGGCCCAAAAGCCCAGAAGCCCAGTTACTGCGGTCCATTTGATATAAATCGCCTATGTTATCTATAAATAGCTAGATTAAAGCTAGCTTAGGGAGGGGCATTCACACTTTCTATAATTTGTATTTTAGCTCTCCAGCTCTCCAGACTTCGTAATACAAAAGAGCTCTCCCCGTGGACGTAGATCTATTTAAAGATCGAACCACGTAAATCTCGCGTGTTATTACTTTCTATTCATCGTACAACTTACCTTGAAAAATTAGGGGCCGATCAGCAGCTGATCTCCGACATCACTTTCTGTACTTTATGACAACTACCTACAAAAGAGAATTCTGTTAAACTAATGAACATCATCAAGCTACATATTTTGCATATTGGGATGAATAGTTGAGAAAAATTTTCGTAAATAAAAATAATTTAGCAGATGTCATAAAGTCTGTAAATACTCTAAATAATAATATATCACTTAGTATTTCAGAAGTTCTTCACAAATTCGTTCAAACTACAATCCCAAAATATTGGCGGCGCGGCGAAGATTGTTGTTCGATTCCGCCCTTATTTCGCCTTTCTAGCTACTCTATATTGTTGTTAGAGTAATGGACATCACCAAACTAAGTTTGTATTGTTGTGGGAATTGCATGATATAAATATAAAATTTATATACATCTATTAATCGACGAAAAATTATTGCCAAAAATATTTCCATGTGCATGAAGATGTAACTTTCACAAGGCATGTGTATAATCTGTTAGCCCTAGTGTGTAAATACACATGGAAATATATCTAAGAGAATACATGACGACAACATATACATGGAAATATATAATTTCCTTAGTTCATACAATTGCCAAAATCATGTGGTCTAATCATGGAAATATATAATTTCCTTACTGTAGCTTCAATCACTCATTTTTAATTTTATTTTTTGCCTTATTAGTAATAATTTGTTGAATTATGAAATTGTGATTGAGTATATATACTTTAGACACTGTGTACGTGTAACATGCAATAAAATAATTAAGAAATGTAACGTACGATCACATAAAGAAGGTCGATGAGGAAGGGACCCACAAAGTCGCCAAACTATTATAGACCTTACAATTGTACACAGATAAGTATATAATTAGGATAAGTGCATGTTATTAGCAGTTGTATAAATTATGTGTTCCTAAATTATTTAATTAATTTATTTCATTTGGTGGAGAAATTTGTGTCACGCATTATCCCTATCATATATACTCCCACTCCACCTCTTATTTTATATTATATTATTTCTCAATCATTTAATTCTCTTTAATTTATTAGATTCTCCGATCCCTAGCTATATAATATATATTTGTCACTCACATAAATATTATAGGTATTTAATTTATTCCATTAGTAGGAGTTAGTTAATTCCCTTCTCTATCGTCATCATCTTTCAAAATCATGGAGAGAGTGAGAACATTTTTGGTGAAAGCTTATTAGGGACCTTTTTAATCCAAAATACAAAATAAACTAAAAATCAATAACTAAATTAGGATTATTTTGATTTGCTCTGTTTTTTTTTATGGGGAAAACTATCAAAATTCTAATGTAAATATTTTTTTATGAACTTTATAATTTATTAAATCAAATTTGTAGGTTGACCAAGCATGGACTATCCATGTCTTTTATATTAGTAGCACTCAGTCCAAATACTATATACAAAAAATTACTTACACTCTTATACGTAACCACATATACATGCATGTTTTGATATCAAAAACCAAAAGAGAGCACTACCTATTATTATAATAATTAATTTTTTATATATGATGGTCGTTTTCTTTGTCATATTCAACATGTAATTTTGTTATGATATATTAAATAATTAATTTTTTTTATAATATTCATTAAATAAAGCACCACCCAAATATGCACGAAACTATCACAATTATTATATTTAAATCGAACCAAATCACAAGCTCATCAAGAACAATAAATTGATATGAACGATTATCACTAATTTTATTTAAAATTGAACCAAATCACAAATTCCTCGATATAAAAATCATATAAAGTTTAACAATAAAAAGTAATGTAATAATCTAAGAATAAATAAAGAAACATGAGAACATTAAAGTATTGAATTAAACAGAAAATAATTATTTAAATCTCAATCTACTTCTTGAAGCTCTTAGTTGATGATAATTGAATGTCACCACCATTTGAATCAACATGGGCCGAATCGTTATCACGGCTACGTTTCTGAGGAGTGATTTGAATACTGTCCGAATTGGAACATATTTCCTCATTCATTGAATTACGATACTGCAATTATGAATTCAATTCACTACAAAAAAAAGTTTATTTAGCAACGGAATTTTTCCGTCACTAAAATAAGAAATTCCGTTACTAAAGATGTTAGTAACGGAATTGTAACGGATTTATCCGTAGTAATATTGATGGTTGCTAAAAAAATTTAACAACGGAATATATTCCGTTACTATATAACAACGGAATTATAACGGAATTATAACGGAATTTCTGTTTCTAAAATGAAATTTTCAATTTTAGTAACGAAATTGTAATAGAAAATTTCGTTACCAAATTTTAATAATGGATAATTCCGTCACTAATTCTGTTACTAAAATTGAACAACAAATTCCGTAACAATTCCATTGTTAATCCGTTAAAATTTAGAAACGGAAAAATTTTCCGTCACTATTCCGTTGCTAGAAAATGTGTTTTTTGTAGTGCAAGCATTAGCATTATTAAAATAAATAATAATATACATAATAATTAAAAAATTCGTTGAAAAATTAATATGGTTTTAACTTACCTCGTCTCCACAATCTTCTTGAACGATATTGGTAGCTTTATTATATTTAGAGATAACTTCCTGAATTTTTGTAAAGTGAATAAAGAATTTTATTATTGACAAATAAAACATATATTTTTTGTTGCACTAACTATTTTTATAATTTAAATGATACATAAACATATTAAACTTACATCAACACGTGAGATCGAAGAAAATTGGGTCATCAAATTGGTGTCTTCTGTAACACTTTTGACCGTATATACACGCTCTTCAAACTTCATACCAACTTCAATCTTGAACAGACATTCTCTATCCAGCATGGTGCAGAATAAGTCGGGTGTTCCATTCCTATCACCGGTCTACACATAAATTTATAAAATAATATAGATATTTAGAATTTTAAAAAAAAATAATTATATGAATGCTCATATTTTTAATTGTAAGCAATTATAAAATATAACATGCTCTTCCATTTCTTTCATGACTTGGTTAGCAGATTGTTTCAGAAAATAAAGTGCGCAATCCTCAAAAAGTGTGAAGTATGTTTGCTCACTTTCATCTTCAACAACAACTCGCATCAAATATCTAATGAAAAACATAAAAAAATAAAACAATATCAAATATTTTGAATTGATAATTATATAATAATATCATATGATTTAATTGTAAACCTCATAGTCCGAAAAAGTACAAACCTTATAGTGATAGATTTCATTGGTCCTTTGCACTTTTTACAATAATCTCCAATTTTACTTCCTTTTGGGACACCTTTATAGCAATTATCATTGCCACATGCTTCATAAAACCAAGATTTTTGGGGATGAACATCCTTTATCGTCCCCTTGCAAGTGTAGATCCCAAACTATAATATTTTAATGATTAATAGTTATATAAATAATTGTAATATGGTATTAAAAATATATTTAATTAACCTGTATAATATTAATATTTTTACCTCATTTGAGTTTATTATCTCCTTAATGACCATCTTACTGAAGTAGCATTCAACCATTATTCGCTTTTCAGTTCCCGACTTTTGCTCGAAATGTCAGTCACGGAATGACTATTGGAAGCTCCACTAATAGCACGCCTAAGCAATATAATGTGATCATTATTTACTAAAATGTGAAAATTATTTAATTGAAAAATATGAATTTTACATGCAAAAATATATAAGTTACTTAACTTAAAATAAATTCTTTAAATTCTTCAATTTCAAGATTGATGAAGAATTTAGTGGCATTTTTCATTGAAGAAACATTTGTTACTCCTAAAAAAAATTATTAGTCATAAAGTAGTAAAATATATGATTATCAATACAAAAATATTGAAATGTAGACCTTTAAATGTAGAGATCATGGCAAATTGAAGAACCACCATTACGGGTTCTTTATCTTCGATCGACTTTTGATCCACAAATTGTTTAAGTTGATCAGCAACTGCACCCCACAGTACACAAATTACGGTATATCCACTGTGTTAAACATAATATGTCAATTATAAATAAATAAAAAAAGTATATTGAATATTGAAACATACTTTGCGTCAAACAATGCAACGTCACACTTGGTTGCCTTGCCGTATTTAAAATCCACCTCTTGTATTGTGATGTCTTTTGTTCTTACCTCTCCAATAACATCTGTAGTACAAATGAAAATTAAATATGATTATATAGCAATTATGGTATAATCAAGTTGTCGAATACAAATATTATTTTCAATAAATAACAAATTATACTTACCCAATACAAATTGAGAATCATGCGATGAAATATCCTTAAATGGTGTGAATGAAAATCCATTTTTGTTAATATCAAAACTTCCGACATCTCCGGAAACCTTGGTAGCAAGACCAAATCCAATCCTCCATTCATGTTTGATTTTTGCATTCTGCATAGAAGGATTATTTTGAAGTATTTGAAATTATTTTATCTCAAATATTTCTCCCTCTTTGAGTAGAGGCAAAAACTTTTTCTGCAAACTCATAGAGATAGATATCTGTATTTTATGTCCCTGCATAGAGTTAAATATTATGATAAGGTACATGTAAAAATATTTAATATAAATAATAATAATATAATTAATAAATTTGATTTAAATAATTACCCATTCATCCATCACAATCATTTCAATTCCTTCTCCTCCAGTTAAATCCTTCTGAAGCCATAATTTCAATATTCTCACAATCACCGTTTGATTCCTTATTTTTCCGGTGACTTGATTTAAACGTAATGTACCATGTGATGTCGACATTTTCTACATTAAAAATAAGAATAAAAAATCATCTATTAAAACATTCGGGACAGAAAAAATAAATCCCAAAAATATATTAGTCATCAAATAAATAATATTATACAATAGTAGTACTTATTTGTGAATACAAAAATTGAAGAATATTCGTCACTAACATCAAAAATTTACATAATCAAATTAGTGACCCAAAAATATATTAGCCATCAAATAAATAAACATGTGTGTGACGTGTTTGAATAATAATTAATGCAGCCTACAACAAATAATAATTTCAAAATTTTTCATTAACTAAAGCTAGTATAAGCAATTTACATAATCAAATTAGTAAAAATGCATGTGTGTGACGTGTTTGATATGCATGTGTTTCCCACTAACAACCAAATGATGTCCTAACAAATAATTCATGCTTGATAATTAATCAATAAACATTTAGTTACAATTATTAATTAAATAAACACAAAGTCTACGACCAACAATACACAAAATTATTTATGATTACGTCCTCATCTCTGGTGCTTAGATAACTATCTCGGACACAGTATGTTCCACGTTGCACCTTAGTCTACAATTATAACAAAGTATAAAAATTGACAAAATAAAAATTAAACATAATAAACAATATCAATAAAAAAATAATTGCTAACCTTGACAATGTTAGCGATAAATTCTTTTGTGACCAATCTATTTGCTTAATTTTCCACGAACACATTGGCCATTGACAACACCACCAAAGTACGCCAAATAAAATAGCAATCCAATTTATATTTGAAAACATTCACTTATTTAAAGTAAACTAAATATATTTATACTATTAGCTTTTCAATATATAGATATATATCTTAAATTTATAATATATATGTCTATATAATGAAACATAGAATGAACAAAATCAATTTTGTGTACACAAAAATCTCAAAAGTGTTTCATAATTACTATATGTACACGGAAATCTCAAAAGTGTGTCTCATAATTACTATAATTCATAGGACAATTAAGATCTTATTTCTCTTAATATAAGATTTTCTATAATTTAACAAAAATCAATTTTATGTACACGGAAATCTAAAAAGTGTGTTTCATCTAAATATAATTAATAGGACAATTAAGATTTTAATATAAGATTTTTTATAATTTAACAAAAATCAATTTTATGTACACGGAAATCTCAAAAGTGTGTCTCATAATTATTATAATTAATAAGACAATTAAGATCTTATTTCTCTTAATAAAAGATTTTCTATAATTTAACAAAAATCAATTTTATGTATTCGGAAATCTAAAAAGTGTGTCTCATCTAAATATAATTAATAGGACAATTAAGATTTTAATTTTATGTACACGGAAATTTCAGAAGTGTGTCTCATAATTACTATAATTAATAGGACAATTAAGCTTTTAGTTCTCCTAATATATGTTTTCTATAATTAATTTACAGGACAAATAATCTATGGTAATTTCAGAATTTGTATTTAATTTATATCCAAAATATTGTGGTTTTGCCACATCAGCTTTGAATTAAGAAGAGAGCTTCAATCTGTAGTCCTTTAATATATTATATAGATGTAGATCTTGTCTAAATTGATATGCCATTTTTTGGGGATCTTATTTGGACTTTAGACATGTCATAATATGTGATTATCCATGTTAATATTTTTTTTAAAATTAAAATTGACTAAGCGATAATTGTAATTGCATTTTATTAATTTAATTAGCTAAGATTACATATGGTCTCCATAAGATGGTCTTTTCGTGAAGGAACTTGTTTTGATTCCATGCGGGATCACATTTTACCAGTTCACGTGATATGTTTCTCTAAGATGGTTGTAAGAATTTAATTGATGGCAATATGACCCCTCCTGTTGGGAACCCTCACAATATTTTATTTTGATGATGTTCTTTCGAAACAAACACTTAGATTTATTTTAAATCTTCATTGTTAGAACAAGCCAACTCAGATTGTAATACAAAGATCACTTAATAAATAAGTGAACCTGATAGGGAGCAAGCCTGTCTTTATTTTAGAGTTGGTATATTGTCAATAAAAGACTAAGTTATAAAATCTCATCTATAGAAAGCCAACCTCTTAGAGCAAGTTAGCTGATGACTAAAGATGTAAAGGATTTAAATGCCTTCGAGCATTTTGTCCTATAGGAAGTCATCTGATCTAGTTAGTCCTCTGATATTTGGAAGCAGACCATCGAGCCTGAAGCAAGTAGACAACCTGATAAGGTCACTCAACCTGGACCTAACCTGCTCTACACCCAGCTGTTCTTAACATCTTAAGGAGCATACCTGAATCAGACCACCTCGCTGGAAGTGAACCTGACCTGACCAGCGTAGAGAGTGAACCTGTCCCTTACAGATCACATAATGAGTCATCTGAAGTTTTACATAGTCATCTGATATTCTCAAATTCATCTGGGTATACAATGCATCACCTGATGAACTTAAAAGAGAATCCCACCTTATGCATGTCACCGGGAATTTCAAAGAAGGAAGGAGAATCAGAGATCAAAGATGGAAAGAGATCAATCAGATTACAACATGACATGTTATATATTGTGCAATGAAAAAACCAGATTGAGACTTGTCTAGTCACTAAAACAATCTCAGAAACGAGTTGGTTATGGTACAAACGACTAAGCCATCTGCATTTCAAGTCCATCAACAAAATTGCAAGAGAAAAGCTAGTTGAAGGATTACTAGACCAAGTATACGACAAAGATCATATCTGCGAAGCTTGCTAAGCTGGAAAGCAGACCAAGTCATCTTTCTCTAGCAAAGCAGCTTACTCATCAAACAGGATACTTGAACTTCTACATTTAGACTTATTTGGCCTAGTAACGCCATTAAGTATTAATGGTAGAAAGTATACTTTAGTTATTATTGATGATTATTCCAGATTCACTTGGGTTATCTTTTTGTTTAAGAAAAAGGAAATATTGGAGAAGCTACCAGATTTCTTCAACAAGATCACTCGACAAAAGGAGACCACCATTATGTCTATCAGAAAAGATCGTGGCACGAAATTTCTAAATCAGAAGATAGAAGAATATTGCAACAAGATGGGAATTGCACATCAAACATCTGTCACGAGAACACCGCAACAGAATGGAGTAGTAGAAAGGCAGAATAGATCGTTAAAAGAAGCAACACGCACCATGTTAAATGCCACTAACCTGCCAAAGAAATTTTGGGCAGAGACAATCAACACTGCGTGTTACACTCAGAACAGAGATTAGTTATCACTCTCAGACATGGAAAAACTCCATATGAGATATGGAAAAATCGAAAACCAAGGATTAAGTATTTTTGTGCTTTTGGGTGTACGTGTTACATTCACAATAATGGGAATCCTAATTGAAACCTTTGATAACAAAGCTGATCCTGGAGTATTCTTAGGATATTCTGATGTTAGCAAAGCTTATAGGGTTTACAATAGGAAGACTCATATTGTGGAACTAACACCTCATATTGTTTTTGATGAATCTATTCTTGAATACAGGGAAACGGGTGAAGAACAGGCTCACAATCAGATGACTACTAGAAGCTCGAGAAATATATTACTCAAAGACGTTCTGATTTGAAATCCACTAGAAGATGAAGAAACTGATGTTCAACCTACAGCTGAGACCATCACACAACAAGGGGGAACAGTTCACACTGAACCTGATCAGAATAGACCAGTCCAATCTGGAGATAGTGAACCTGCTCATAGTCAACCTCATGAATCCAATGATAGTTTGAATACCAACCTGAAAATTGAAATGGAAAACCCATTCCAAGAAACTTCATCAGCACACCCGGAGTTTGAGGAACCAACAAAAGAACATGAACTTGAAATATCAGAAGAGGAGATGTCTAGGCGCAGAACATGGATTCAAGATCATCCACCAGAGCAAATTGTTGGGAACCTCATAGACCGTGTGAAGACCAGGAAAATACATAGAGAGAGTGCATTACTAAGTTTCTACCTATCTCACGTTGAACCAGTCGACGCATATGAAGCACTACAAGATGCAGATTGGATAGTAGTTATGCAGGAGGAGCTCAATGAATTCAAGAGAAATCAAGTATGATATCTCGTAGATGTACCTAAACACCAAGGAGTAATAGGTGTTAAATGAGTATTCAAAAACAAACAAGACGAGAACGGAGAAGTAGTAAGTAATAAGACCAGACTAGTTGCCAAAGGATACAGTTAACAAGAGGGTATAGACTTCGATGAAACTTTTGCCCCAGTTGCCAGATTGGAAGCTATCAGATTATTCTTGGCATATGCAGCATACAAACGATTCAAAGTATACCAAATGGATGTAAAGAGCGCATTTCTAAATGGCATTCTGGAAGAAGAAGTATACGTAGAGTAGCCACCTGGATTTGAAGAAGGAAATCCAGAATAGAAAGTCTACAGATTGGCAAAAGCAGTCTATGTATTGAAGCAAGATCCAAGAGCTTGGTACGAGACATTGTCAACCTTTCTACTGGAGTCAGGTTTTCGACGAGGCTTAGTTGACAAAACATTATTCATCATCAAAGTCAAGGAGCATATCCTTTTAGTGCAAATTTACGCAGATAATATTATTTTTGGATCGCAATCTACACATTTATGTGATAAATTCGCTAACCTGATGAAAAATAAATATCAAATGTCCATGATGGGCAAGATGAATTTCTTTTTAGGTTTGCAGGTTACGCAGCTATCTGATGATATATTCATAAATCAAGCAAAGTACGTCCAAGACTTGATCACCAAGTTTGGAATTAAAGATAACAAACCTGTCAAGATCCCAATGCAGACCAATGGGAAGATTGATCCAGATCCAGAGGGCAAACCAACCAACATAACTCAAGATAGGGGTATCATAGGCTCACTTTTATATCTAACTGCTAGTCGAGCTGACATTACTTTTGCAGTTGGAGTTTGTGCAAGATACCAGACCAACCCCAAAGAATCTCACATGGAAGCAACTAAGAAGATACTACGCTATCTTAAAGGAACACTCACATAGGTTTATGGTATCCATGCGATGATAATTTTGAGTTAACTGATTATTCAGATTTTGATTATGCAAGATGTAAGCTAGATAAGAAGTCTGCTTCGGGAACCTGTCAATTTCTTGGAAACAAGCTGATCTCATGGTTCTCAAAGAAGCAAACCTCCGTAGCTACATCAACTACTGAAGCTGAATACATGACCGCTAGAAGCTGTTGTGCCCAGATACTATGGCTTAAACAACAGCTCAAAGATTGTGAGATCAATGTGATGGAAATACCTATATTTTATGGCAACTCGACTGTTATCGCGATTACACAGAATAAGTCTTTCATATGAGGTGTAAACATGTGGATGTGAGACACCACTTCATAAGAGATCACATGGAAATGAAGAATGTGCAGATAGAGAAGATACACACCGAAGTACAACGAGCTGACATCTTAACCAAAACACTATCTAAAAAGAGATTTAAGATGCTATGTGGAAAGCTATGATTTCTAAGCTTGGATGATAGAAACAGATCGCTAGAAGCAGATCAATAAGATACAGATGACCTAGCAGATCACTGGATGCAGATGACCTAGCAAATTACTAGTATCAGATTGACAGAAAGCAGATTACCGGATACTAGAAATACAGATCACTTTGAAGCACAAGATCACACGAAAAGCAAATCACCTGTCAAATCAGCAGATCACTGTGAAGGAACCGATCACAAGTTCCAGACTCAGATCACTCATGCCACGTGGAAATTATTTTCAATATACATTCCTTGATTGAGGGGAAACTCAGAAATTCTGTATCGATTTCTGATTTTATATACCGCCTCAGTCTTGCTAAATATATTATAAATACTGACAGAGTTGACATATATTACATGCTTTATAATGATTTTTGTAGGTATGGAAAAGCGTGTGGAGAGAAAGAATGATTACCAAAATAGGGAAGGGAAGTTGCAGAGGTAAAGGACGAAACGTACGCGCTTCCATCTAACCTTACAACTAAGATACATGTACCATACGCACATCTAAAGCGGGAAATGGAGAAATAAGATGTTGCGAAGTGGACTCCAGCACCTCCCGGAAGGTGGATCACCCGTGTATCGTACCCGAGAGAGCTTATGGGAGTGCGGCCTGCCTCAGTCAAAAAGGGTCTGCACTACCATTGTTGACGAGATGTTAAATGAATTGATTAATACTACTCATACCAACATGGTGCATCATCTTTTTAGGTGACCCCTTAGTAGAAACTCCAAGGTTAAACGTGCTTGGCTTGGAGCAATACTATGATGCGTGACCTACTGGGAAGTGTCCTGGTTCAGCCTATCAGTGAGGACAAAGCAGGCTGGAAAAGAAAGTGTTGGTGTGTGGGGCCAGTACATCAATTCTGATGGGCGCTCCCGATCCAACAATTGGTATCAGAGTCGGAGCTTCGGTTGTTAAGAATTGAATCCAGTGGAGCCATCCCTAGGCAGGAAGTGCCTTAGGGGAGGGGTTGTTGGGCACAACAACTCTAGGGGTTATGAAGATTCACCGCCTAATCTGAGGTGCGAGATTGACGGTCCTCTGGGTATCATAGGTAGCCCCATGGCCCGGGTTCGAAGGTGCGCTGTCATATGCTCTTAAGGTCCGATGCATTCTCCAGAGTACTGGGATGATGCTGAGGGGGGGATTTTTGGGAAGTGGACTCCAGCACCTCCCGGAGGGTGGGTCCTCCGTGTATCGTACCTGAGAGAACTTATGGGAGTGCGGCCTGCCTCAGTCGAAAAGGGCCTGCACTACCATTGTTGAAGAGAGGTTAAAGGAATTGATTTGTACTACTCATACCAACATGGTGCATCATCTTTTCAGGTGACCCCTTAGTAGAAACTCCGAGGTTAAACGTGCTTGGCTTGGAGCAATACTATGATGGGTGACCTACCGGGAAGTGTCCTAGGTTAGCATGTCAGTGAGGACAAAGCAGGCTAGGAAAGAAAGTGTTGGTGTGTGGGTTAGTCAAACGTTGCAGACGTTCTATTTCGATTTTACTATGCTTACACTTCTCATCTGATTTTATGCCCTACTGTATTTGATTTATGAAATTTCTTCATATGCTTGAGTTTATGCTTAGAGTTCTTGATATGTATGATGTTCATGTTTATTTCTTGTTGAGAATTTTATTGTGACTTATTAATAGAACTCGTCTGTGGACATGAAGAAACCTGGAAAATTGCATATATGATGTTCATATTGTTTATGCTTAAGTATAGTTGAATCTGATATAATTTGGTTTAAGCTTGAATAATTATATGTTAATTAACCTATAAAACTCTTGTCTAGGATTCCATAATATAGTAACATCTCATCCTAAGATGTATTTACCGAGATAAGTAGTTGTCTTCTATTTGACATGGGAAGACGACAAGACAGCAGATGAAGCAACTATTTTGATGTCGATAGGATATTGGAGTACCAACAAGACCACCTATGATGTCATGAAAATGATTTTGCACGGATACCATCTGAAGGATGAAGGAATGGACCTATATGAAATTACCAGGGAGTAACTACAAGAAGCTATTGAGGAGATAATGTTAATTCCAACCACATATACAAGGAGGATGTTCTCCAGAACATTGCTCACTCCTGCATACAAACTGTTATTCGACTTTGTACAGATGATTTTTATGACTCACAGGGGATCGTATGATCAGGTCACTCCGGCCAAGATGAAGATTTTAACTGCTGTTGTTCTTAACCTGCCTGTTAACTGGAGCATGATTTTGTTTAATCTAGTGGCGATGGAGGCCATATTTGTGAATGTAAGCAAGAATGACAAAGACCATGGATTTAGTATATCTTAAACGCGGGAAATAATTAATGACAAGAGGGTTACATCCGTAATTTGAATGGATCGAAATGAGTTCAATATTTATCCTATAGTAGAGTCGATAAATATTTATAATAGAATTGCTCTTTATATTGCATTTCCATAGAGTAATTAATTGGAGGTTAAATTAATTTAAATTAATTAATTTAAGTATAAGTTGCACCAAACAATTAGTTAAATTTAATTTGGCCCAAAGATGACTTGAAAATTAATTTAATTAAATTATGGATTTGACCAAACCTATATTAATTTTGAATATTAAAATTTGAATTTGAATTATAGATGGAAACTGCAGTAGATTTAAGTGGGATATTATAGTTCTATTATTTGGGATCTTATCCATTCTCTTTAGAAGCCATAACCTAACCCACAATATCTATAAAAGGAGTACTAGAGGGGGCTGAAAAACATAACTTCCTCCCCTATAATTTTTGGCCAACATAGAGTTTTTAACTCTATTATTTTCGAAAATTTGAAGTATTCAAAGCTTCAATTTTCGTTCTTCTTTTCTCCTAAATTACTAGATAGATTCGCACACACGATATTCCAGTATATAGATTGGGAATATGTTAGAAGTTTCCAAGGTCGGATCGTGGGAGATCAAGAGAAGAATTCGAACGGTGTGGATTGTTGTTTGATAGCTAACGATTCAAATCATTTCTCCACAAGCGGAGTAGTAGCAAAGGAGAAGGTATAAATTTATTAATTCCGCATTTATATTCTCCTATGTGGTATTATTTGTATAAGAATTAATTATTCGTATGATTAATTAAACCTTTGGATCATGCGTATTTATGAGCCCCTCATACGGGTTCGATCAGATCCTTGCGGCTAATAAGTACAATAAAGGTAAGAGGGGAGCTGATGAAGAGGCCAAAGACGGGGTTGATGCACATGGAAGCCTTGATTGAGGACTCAAAGATTAAGGTTTTGATGGATACAGATTCTATGAACAAATTCTTGGGTGAAAGCGTAAAGAAGGTGTTGGGATTGACGATTTTCCTAATAAAAGAAAAAGTCCGTGAAGACTACAACCGAACAGGTTTCCAGATAGGTAATAGAAGTTCGGGTACGGATCAGAAATTGGCATGGGTAGTCTCATTCACAGTGGTACCCATGGATGACTATGACATAGTGCTCGAGTTGCAATGATTTGATAAGGTATGATTCTCATTGTTGTATACTTGAATTCTCTAATACTTTGTGATGAGGAGAAGACGAGTACCATTATGACTTATGTGAATGTCAAGAGTTCGAGATCCTTATCCCCCATTGCAATTCAAGAGGAGGTCTCAATGACGTGAAATGTTCTTCAAGCGACTTAACGAAACGATCATAGGGGAGGAGCCGGTAGTCAATCAATTGGGTTTAACGAAGGAGCATGATATGCCGACAAATGTCTCAAATGAGATTCGTGAGTTCAAGAAAGCGGATGATGACTATATGCCGAGGGTGAAAGATCATGAAGGTGACGTTCAAAGTTGAAAGGTAAAACTTTATGCAGTTAGTCAAGTCGAGACCAACATTAGGATGATGATATGGGAAGGCTTTTGGACAAAGGCGCAATGGCACGGCACACCGTGGAGGATAAGAATTAGAGAAAGAATCGGCGAATACGAGGCGAGTTGCTTTCCACCGAAGGAGATCGGTTGTTCGTGCCAAAACGTAAAAGTTGGAGGAGTTGTTCCTCAAAGGACATCATGACTTAAAATGTGTAGACAAAAAACAACGGGAAGTCGATTCTAAAAGAGGAGATCGAGGGATGATGAAGCAAATCCTTATACAAGGCAAGACATTTTGGTCCATAACAAAGGGCACCAAGAAAAGGTCACACCGAGGATGACATTGACTTAGGTGGGGGAAAATGTGATGTCCTGCTAGTACGTCTCGTCCTAGCTCGACTAGGCTACATACGAGATATCTAGAATTACCTGACGAGTCTTAAACCTAGTAGAAAGTTATGAAATTGTATAGAAGCTTGTAGATAATGCTAGACTTGTAGAATTCTCTAGAACTTAGGAGAAGTAAGGTCCTAGAAAGGTAGGGGTGTCAATTGGGTCTGGTTGGGTCGTTATCAAGTCAACCTGATAACAACCCAACCTGTTAATCTCAAACCTGAACCCGAACCCAACCTGAATGGTCCAAACCCGAACCCAACCTGAAACCAACCTGAACCCAAACTAATATGTTTTTTTTTCAGGTTGACCCAACACGATAATAACACAACCTGATAATAACCCGATAATGACCCAATCCAACATGATTGTATAAATATATATTATTAATAATAATATTTTTAAATAATATATTTATATATTTCAGGTGACCCGAACCCAATCCAAAAATTACAGGTTCTTATTGGTGTAGTGGGCAATAATCGTATTCTATCAATAAACTCAAACGTAAATGGATAGGCAAGCACAATCAACTCAACCTCACTGGCAAACCGCCCAATCGGCCTAGTATAACTCAAAAGCCCATACACATAGTTAGGCAATATGAGCCCACAAACGAATCAACTGGCCCAAACTATTAGTCAAAACCTTATCAGCACGGTCAACAGCGGCTATGGCCACCAATAACGAGAGTCGGTTGGACTAAACCGAGAATATCACAACTAACTACACTAGGGATGAACGGGAAGATAGGCGTGATCGGCTAATTTAACAAACTCTAAGGGAAAGAAGGGTCTCCCTATATAAAGCCAACCCTACCTACTCAATCAACAATTCCACTCACATACCCACACATTCGGCTACTTCACTCACGATCCTATTGCTCTCATCTTTCCCGTCATCCCTTGATCTATTCAGCACGCACTGATCCTGATCGAACCAACCGGCACGACCAGCTGATCAGTATCAATACTCTCTTTACCTATCTTTTTAGCATATATTATTGCTCTATATTTTGCCTTATTATCATTTTATTATCAATCGTACTGACTTGACCATCAGAGGTTCTTTGGCTGACACCCCACCGGTGCTCTCCTCGAACTCTTACGATTGCTTTTTGATTGAGCAGGTTGCTGGCGCTCCGCATACTTTAATTGTAGGAATCACCCTCAATAATTTTGCGCCTACCGTGGGGCCTAGCAATCAAACAACTCAGCGAGCAACGCTACCAAAGTTCAATCGGAGCATCATGTCAGGGCAAGTTGATGGATCCGATACTACCGTTCAACCCAATCTGGCTGAGCAGATTGCCGCTCTCACTGAACATATGAACCAAGAGCGTGAGAACAGACAGAAGCTAGAGCAAGAGAACGTTGAATTACTTGTTCTTTTAGAAGCGGCAACTCATAATCAGAGAGGATCAACTTCGAGGTTTATAATTCCGGTTGGTCCAATGCGTTCACTTGAAGTAGACGCCTTAACCCCTTCGGATGATGATCTCGAGCTGCACATTACGGATCCATCAAACGCGGTAAAGAATTCTGAAATCATCTATACTTATCCTAATACTGGGCGTGTTACCCTATTTGCAGGTAGAAACAACGTGTCAACGTTGGGGATAACACTAACACCCAGAACAGTCAGCACAGATGCATTGATACAATCGTCCCAAAGGAACCCACTTGGTATGACTGATAAGTCCACCACCTCCGGAATTGTGCATGCCACGCCTGGGGTTACCACTAGTGCTGCAACCGCCGAAGGCATGATCGGAGTTGGACTGATGAATCATCCGCCAAGAGGAAGTTCCCAGCCGATGAGACCCATTATGTCATCGGGAGCGAATTTTCAGGTGACTTTGCCATCCCAGCCAGGTGGAGGTCAGGCCTACGTCCTTGCAACTGAACTGTTGCAACTAGCCGTCAGTGGCTCACACAAACCTTGAAGTGGAGTTGGCTAGGAAGATCGTGGAGATGGAAGCGACAATACAACGAATCCCAGGAGTCCCCGCACCCATTCATGGACGATATCGCCCTAGTAGAGATGCCCAATAGATTAAGCTTCCCTAACATGAAGACATTTGATGGAACGATTGATCCAGATGATCATATTGCTCAATATCGACAAAGGATGTTCATTGTAGCTATCCTTCGCGAGTTGAGGGATGTGTGCATGTGTAAGGGGTTCAGTTCTAGTCTTGTAGGACCGGCCCTCCAGTGGTATACCAATCTCCCCAATAATTCCATATCTTCTTTTGCTCAACCTACTGATACGTTTATGCAGCAATATGCTTGTAGCAGGAAGCTAAAGAAGATCTCAAAAGACTTATACATCATAGTTCAATGAAGGAGAGAGCCACTTCAAGATTATGTAAGGCGATGCAACAAAGAAAAAGTGTCAATCACCAAATGCAACCATCAGACGGCAATCACAGCGTTCCGCAAAGCCTCCAACCCGACTCCGACTTGTATAAGGAACTAACCATGTACCCGTGTAAGATGATGGAAGACATTCTTGCTAATGCATGGGCACAAATCAAGTGGGAGGAAGACCAGTACAAACATCACAAATCGTCACCTCAAAGGAGCTCGAGAAGAGAATCAAGGTTGGACCGGAGGGTGACAGATAGGCGCCCGGAATTGAACCCTACCTATCGCAGGCAAGACGACAGGAGAAGGAATTATAATCAAACGTTTGACAATCAACCTTGAAAGAGCATAGACATGCCAGAACGCAATCCATCTCACCCGCCGAAGTGGTTGCAGTGCTCAAGGGTCTCGGCGACAAAGTTAAATGGCCAGAGAAGATGAGGTCGCTAGCTGATCAGAGGAACAGGGCCAAGTGGTGCGAGTTTCATGATGATCATGGACATTGGACCGACGACTGCATCGCCCTGAAACTTGAAGTATCTCAACTATTGAATTAGGGCTAACTTACCGACCTCCTCACGGAAAAAGGCAAGAGAACGCTCCAACAGGAGCGAGAATGATGAGGTAGAGAGAGAGAAGCTACCCTACCCGCACCACCTATCCATGAACGAACTGTCAACGTGGTCACGGGTGGATCAGAAGTAAGTGGAGTTACGTATTCGACTACAAGAAGACATACCAGGCAGGCCATGCAGAATGGAGTAGGATCGAGCGAGATGAATATGAACTCGTCCATTCATCCCAACTAAGCTATCTGTTTCACCTCAACAGATTGAACTAGGCTCCTTAACCCTCATCATGATGCACTTGTCATTTCTCTTTATATAGTGAATTGCCTAACCAAACGTGTACTAATTGACAACGGCAGTTCTGCCAATGTCCTCTCTCTTCATGCTTTTAGGGAAATGGGAATAGACGAGTCAAAGATCGTCAAGAAGACTACCGTTCTGATCGGATTCAGTGGCGAACACAAGAACATAGTTGGGGAGATTGAACTCATACACTCGATTTCTAGTAGTGGATTCTCCCTCGGCATACAACGTCATATTGGGCCAACTGTGGATACACGAGATGAAAGCCGTCCCATCCACCTACCATCAGGTTATCAAGTTCCCAACCAAATGAGGGGTTAAGGAGATATTTGGAGAGCAGAAAGATGTAAGAGCATGCTACCAGACCACAATGAAGGCAAAACCAACCCTCTTATAGCAATGACAACAAGGGGAACCATCCAACCCACAACCGAACCAACCAATCCAACAAGACGAACCTGGCCTAGTAGAATTAGACGAAGTACAGATTCAGCAAGACTTTCCAGATTGTAAAGTCCAGATTGGAGCGTAATTGGAATCCAAAATCAGAGAACGACTAATCCAATTTCTATATGACCATTATGATTGTTTTTCTTGGTCTCCTGCAGACATGATAGGGATCGATCCGAGTATTATTATACACATGTTACAGGTTGACCCAAATTACCCCCCCAAGAAGCAAAAAAGAAAAAAGTTTGCTCCGGAGCGAAATAAGATAATAAATGAAGAGGTCCAAAAGCTTCTTGACAACAGATTAGTAAGAAAGGTCTAGTATCCCGAATGGCTGGCCAACGTAGTGGTCGTGAGGAAGAAAAATGGCAAGTGACGAATGTGCATAGACTTTACCGACCTCAACAAGGCGTGCCCAAAAGACTCATTCCCCCTGCCCCACAAAGACATGATGGTCAATGCCACCGCCGGTCATAAGCTCCTGAGTTTCATGGACGCATACTCGGGGTATAACCAAATTCTTATGCATCCAGACGATCAAGAATAAACGGCCTTCATGACCAACATGGGCATATTCTGCAATAAGGCCATGCCGTTCGGACTAAAGAATGCACGAGCCACCTACCAACGCTTAGTCAATCAGATGTTTGCCGATCTGATTGGGTAGACAATGAAGGTTTACATTGATGATATGCTCGTCAAATCTCTACGAACCGAAGATCATATCGAGCACCTCAGACAAGTATTTGAGGTACTAAGATAATATAATATGAAACTTAACCCGACTAAGTGCTCTTTTAGCGTGACTACAGGGAAGTTCCTAGGTTACTTGGTGATGCATAGGGGGATTGAAGCTAACCCCGCTCAAATTGAGTCGATCCAGCGAATATCCTCTCCAACATGTGTAAAAGAAGTGTAGAAGTTGACCGATCGAATTGCCGCATTGAGTCGATTCATCTCCAAATCATCCGAACGTTGTCAACCTTTCTTCAACACATTAAGGAAGTCAAAGACATTCGAATGGATGAGTGAATGAGAGGAAGCTCTGAAATAACTTAAATTGTACCTAACTAGCCCACTACTATTGGCAAAGCCGAAGGATAACGAGACCTTGTTCATATACCTAGCTGTCTCGGAGATAACCGTTAGCGTCGTTCTAGTAAGAGAGGATGAAGGTAAACAACATCCAATTTACTATGTAAGCAAATCTCTTTTGGATGCAGAAATTAGGTATAACCAGCTCGAGAAGCTCACATTAGCACTCGTCCAGGCCACAAAGAAGTTGCAGCCATATTTTCAATGTCACGCAATAGTAGTGCTTACTACATTTCCCCTTAAGAACATATTGCACAAACTAGAGCTATCAGGCAGGTTGGCCAAGTGGGCACTGGAGCTCAGCGAATACGACATAACCTTCCGACCTCGCACTTTACTAAAGTCTCAGGTACTTGCATATTTCATTGTTGATTTTACGCATAACTTGTAAGTGCAGGCGTAACAAGAGCTTTTTTGCCTCTTAGAGGGGCAATCCACCGGAATTTGAAAGCTCCACGTTGATAGATCGAGCAACATGCGAGGGAGTGGACTTAGCATAATCCTTACTTCCTCCCAAGGAGACGTAATCGAACAAACCGTTAGATTCGACTTCAAGACGACCAACAATGAAGCCGAATATGAAGCCATGATAGCGGGGCTTGGATTAGCTAGAGGCTTGGGGATCAAAAGGATCAACATATTTAGTGACACCCAATTAGTGGTAAACGAGATGCAAGGCAACTATCAAGCTCGAGACAACAAGATGACCGCATACCTCAACAAGACCAAAGAACTGCAAGCTTCGTTCGAGGAGTTCGCCTTGAATCAAACCCCAAGAGCAGAAAATAGTCAAGCCGATGCATTGGCTAACTTGGGCTCCTCAATTGAGTAGACACAACCCAAAAGCATTCTTATAGTCCATCTACAGTGGCCAACCACTTGGGAGGAAGACGAAGTGCACATGGCAGAAATGTCAAACGAAAGGAACTGGATGACACTGATAATCGAATACCTGGAACGACATATCCTTCCAGAAGATAGAAACGAAGCTCGACGTATCAAGATCTAATTTTCCCGGTTCTCAATCATCCGAGGTAAGTTGTTTAAACATTCTTATTATGGTCCATACTTGACGTGTGTTAACCCCGCAGAGGCAAAGTACATTCTAGCGGAACTAAACGAAGGTGAGTGTGGAAACCATTAAGTCAGCAGGAGCCTAGCCCAAAGGGCACTAGTAAACGGATATTATTGGCCAAACATGAGAACCGACTCAACCAACCATGTTAGAAAATGCGATAGATGTCAATGGTTCGCCCAGGTGTCACATCTCCCACCCAAACCTATAGTAGCAATCACATCACCCTAGCCGTTCATGAAGTGGGGCATGGACATAGTAGGGAAGCTACCGAAAGCTCCCGGGCAAAGAGTGTACATGCTGGCCGTGACAGACTACTTCAGCAAATGGATCGAGGCGAAAGCATTCCACCAAGTCAGAGATAAGGTGGTAAAAAACTTCATATGGGAGAATGTGATATGTAGATTTGGAGTGCTGAAGGAGATCGTCACGGATAACGGCTCGTAGTTCATAAGTGCCGACTTTCAAAACTTTTGCAAAAATTAGAACATCAAGTTGACTTTCTCCATGCCAAGATACCCCCAAGCGAATGGACAAGCAGAATCATCCAACAAGACCATCATGAACACTTTAAAGAAAAGGCTCGAAAAAGCTAAAGGAATGTGGGCGGACGAGTTCCCTGGTGTGTTATGGTCATACCGAACCACACCGAGAAGTTCTACGGGAGAAACACCTTTTTCTATGGCTTACGGGATGGAAGCAGTCAACCCTACCGAAAGCGAAGTGCCCACGGCGCGACATGAACTAGCATCAGATGATCAAAATGCCCAAGACATGTGTTACAAATTGGACACCTAAGACGAGAAAAGGGAAAAGGCGGGGATCCGACTAGCCTCCTATCAGCAAAGCATCGCCAAACACTACATCAAGAGCGTTCAAACTAGAACATTCAAACTCGGCAATTTAGTGCTCAGACGTGTCTTTCAAAATACATGGGAGGTTGGCACCGGTATACTCTCCCATACGTGGGAAGGGCCCTATCAGATTAGCAAGGTAGTGAATCATGGAGCCTACAAACTCCAAGCAACGGATGGCCGACATATTGCAAATAGCTGGAACGCAATACACTTAAAGCAGTATCATCCCTAACTCTATTTACATTAATCCCATTATGTTTTCTTTCGGTCCAAAAGGATCAATCTTTCCTTCTCCATTAGTTCTAACACTTCTTCGTAGGATAAAGTTAGAACTACATTCGGGCTTAATCCTCGAAAGGGGTATGTAGACAGCTCTCTGGAGCCCAGCCAAAACAACAATAACACCACTAACCATATCGTCCTTAAGGGAAAGAATATACATCTCTTCATAGCTGGAGATCGTAACCGATGCGACCGACCTTGCCACAAATATCAATACCGACGTTCCAAATTTGTGCCAAAGACATCATTCCACGGTGGTAAAACCTTTCTAATTAATTCATTTTGATGCATGGCCCAAAAGGACCAACTTGACTTCCTACACAATTCTAACACTTCCATGCAGGATATTGTTAGAATTGCATTTGGGTTTGATCCCCTCAAGGGGTATGTAGGCAGCTCCACGAAGCACAGCTTGGAAACTGATCTCTTCCTCCCTATCGAAATCACTCTCTCCAACCGGAGAAAGAAACTCCAACCGAAGGAGAAGTAAACTCCTTTTCACCCAATCAAATTATAACTTCTTAAATCAACTAAGTTTTCGCTACCGGCATGATCCACCCAACTGGCCAAGGCCCCCAAGACATCCTCGATAAGACCATATGACCCAACCAAAACTATACATTCAAAGAAGATTATTACGAGAGGAATAATACAATAGGGAAATGAGTTAACATACATAATCATTCAAATTACTCGGGCACCCAACAGATAAGGGAAAATAGGGCACCCGAATGAATTCGACAAGTCAAGAGTAGTACTTAAAATATTACTACCTCCGTCCCACGAAATTAGGCCACTTTGAAAAGTAGATGAGTGTATTATTTTATTCAAAGTGGCCTAATTTGGTGGGACGGAGGGAGTACAACATAAATACAAATAATTGTTTTGAGAAGAAAGATCAACATTACTAAACTTGTCATCGAACGTGAACTCGACTGTGTTCAGTTTGGCCATATCCTTAGCAAGACCAGTGGCTTTAGCCTCCTCAAGCTCCTTGTCCCTCTTCCACTCCTCATACACATCCACGTAATGGGAAACGTCCATCCCTCCATCAGGATGGTGTTGGAGGTACTCGAGGGAAAATAGGCCGTTGTAACGAACCTCAATATCGAGCTGAGTGGAAATGACCCTATCATCGAGCTCGCTCACCCTGGCCTCAAGCGCACTCACCTTGGCCTCGAGTGCCTGGTTCTTAACCTCGGCCTCACGAATCGTCCTATCGTTGGCGTCATTTGCATCCCCAAAGTCCTTGATCATCTTGGAGGCTTCCTTCTTGTACGCTTTAGCCTCCTCCGCTGCGGCCTGGAAGCTCACCCGTTCGGCCTTCAAAGTCTTGATCGTGTCCATCAAAGAATTTATCCTCTCCATCAGATACCCAACCATCTGGGTCACCTACAAAACAAAGAAAATCTAATAAACAACAAGAAGAGCACAATGATGAATGAAAGAAAGGCCAACCAGACATACATTGAAGGCACTGGCGAAGCAGTTCTCCACCACAATACGATCTCCTTGATGCTGAGTAGCCACGATCTTCAGGAAATATGAGCTTCTCGACCTCACTCATTATAGGGCTGAAGTCTGAATGCGCAACAACATTACCCGAGAAGGAGAAGACCCATCGGTCAACAAACTCGCTGCACTCTTCTAGGTCGACTGGGTCATTCATCTTCTTACCCTGATCAACTTTCTGAGTAAGAGGGGGGACGACATCAACCCTATCGGCTCCTCCAGCCGAAGTAGAACTAACCACCCTCTTCTTCTTGTTATTTGCTCGTCATTGCACCACTGTGTCGTTACCAAAGAGAGGGGGTATCTTGGATGGCTGAGACATGGCATAACCTGCAGAATTCATGTAAGTATACAAGTTGACCAAAAAACTATGAAATAAAGATAACACGCGATACCTTCAACAACTTCTGAATGGGACGAAGGATGAGGAAAAATACCAACTGGCCTCCAAAGCGAAGCCGAGCTCAAATTTTCTTCGGTCAAAATGACCTTATAGTCACACTCCTCCGAGGGATAGCTCAAAAACTTGTTCAACTATGTCTTGTAACCGTAAGGCTCCCCGCAATCAATCGACCCGAATCCACCTGGAAGAAGGATAAATAAAAACAAGTCAATAACACAGCATAAATGAGTGAAGCAAAGGTCTTAACCGACCCAACTCAACCACTCACTCATCAAACACCAATGGGGTGGAAAATTCGAACCCTCTGATGTGCCCAACCCACTGAAAGGAATAAAGAAATACTCCTTCTTCCAACCCTTCTTGTCGGCATCCTTCAAACCGAGTATGAGAGGATGCACAGTTTGACTAACCAGGCTGAATCTACTTTTCTTATTCAGTGGATGTATATGATATGTTTTAATTACGTCATGAAGAGTGAACTCCAAACCCCTCAACTCACAAAAAACCTGTATCGACATCAAGATACGCCACGAATTGGGCATCAACTGGCTCGGTGATATGGCGTATCTGCCAAAAACTTTTAACACCAAGCTAGGAAGCGGAAGTTGTGCTCCATCCATCATCGAGAGCGTATACATGGTCGTCCAACCTGGAATTCTCCAATCGGCCCTCTCCATCAGAGAAGGAGCGACCACATGCACGTGACTCTGGATGTTGAAGCAACGACGCAATTTGGACAAGTGCTCCAATTGGATCGAGGAAGCTGGATTGTCTTTCAATAAGAAACCCACATGCGTTCCCTCCATGATCGGCCCGACCGAGTCTATACATGCATTCACACAATCTACGTTGTCCCCATCTTCCGGAGAACAAATTCGAAGAGCCGTAGGAAGATAAGCATAATCCTCCTTATTCCCATCCATCCTACTTCTCCACCCGGATGACCCAACACGATCAAGCGACATCTAAGCTATCGTGTAAAATAATTTGGGTATAAAGCTCAATGAAATTGATCGAACCAACTGAACCCAACAAACCCATAATGCAAATCATAAATAAAGCATGAAGATAAACAACATGCTTGCCCAAACCAATAAGTATCGAAGAGAATACAACGGTCCTACACATATTATACTACAAAACATAGCAACAAGAATCAAACGGACTAACCTAACCAACCGAGCCGACTTGAAAATGAAGTCATATACTAGGTAAAGTTTAGTACGTGCCAAGCATACCAACCGGAAAATAATACCAACTAAGCCTAAGGGACCATCATGCTAACAATTACAGTGGAAATTCACTAAGTTGTTATCTGCACATGCTCAAGAAACATTACAACTATTGACATACAAAATAATTTATCTACAAAATGAATAACATGAAGAACACGAAGAACATGGTAAACAAGTAAGAAAAATCAACCTTTGTAAAATTGGCTCTGACAATATATCATTTCACTCTCCTCCTTTGTTCCAAAAATTCTTCTAAGTGTTGAGTGGGTAAAAGACTTCACAATGTGATATATAAAAATAGCATCAAATGTGAGTGGAGCATAAGAGATGAATCCACTACAAGTGGTACATCGCACCCATGAAGTATAGAAAGATAGGGTAGGGAAGGTCACGATTGACAGAAGCACATGTGCCGCTCGTCCAACATAACCAATCGACCCAATTGGATTCAACCTGCCATAAGCACACTCCCCACACCTCTACCTCCATGAATACTCCCAGGGAAAATCCTACCAAGAACACCTCTATCTCCCAAGAGAATCCTTGTATTCGACAACACCAACTATACCAACACGACCGTTCAGCCGTTTGGCTAAAACAAAGCTGCATTCGAGCTACAAGGAGAAGTCAGCGGCCGCTGACTTGTCAGCGACCGCTTACAATGCACCACACGAGCAACCCGCTCAGCCAAATTGACCATTCGGCCAAACCTAACTTAGGGACGAGTAAGCGCCATGTCAGTGGCCGCTGACATGTCAGTGGTCGTTGACCCCATGCCACGCAAGCACCCCGACTCGCTGACCAGGCAGCGAGACCCCAGAATTCATAGCGGGTGATTAAAGACACGTCGACATACGTCATGTGACTAATCTCATTAACATAACGCACGAAGCTATTAAATGCCCGACATTGATAGTCATGAACTTTTATTAAATTCTTCAACTATAAAAACTCTAGTTGAAGAATGGGGGACAAATTGTATGGGGCAAAAATCGTATTCTATCAATAAGCCCAAACGTAAATTGATAGGCAAGCCCAATCAACTCAACCTCATTAGCAAACCGCCCAATCGGCCTAGTATAACTGAAAAGCCCATAAACATAGTCAGGCAATATGAGTTCACAAATGGCCCAACTGGCTCAAAATATAAGTCAAAACCTTATCAACACGGTTAACAACGGCTATGGCCGCCAATAACGAGAGTAGGTTGGACTAGACCGAGAATATCACAACTAACTACACTAGGGGTGAACGGGAAGATAGGCGTGATCGGCTAATTTAACAAACCCTAAGGGAAAGAAGGGTCACCCTATATAAAGCCGACCCTACCTACCCAATCGACACTCTTACTCACGTACTCACACTTTCGGCCACTTCACTCACGATCCTATTGCTCTCATCTTTTCCATCATCCCTTGATCCATTCGGCGCGCACCAATCCTGATCGAACCAATCGGCACGACCGGCCGATCAGTATCAATACTCTCTTTACCTCTCTTTTTAGCATATATTATTTCTCTATATTTTCCCTTATTATCATTTTATTATCAATCGTACTGACTTGACTGTCGAAGGTGCTTTGGCTGACACCCCATCGGTGCTCTCTTCAAACTCGTACGATTGCTTTCTAATTGAGCAGGTTGTTGGCGCCCTGCATACCTTAATTGTAGGAATCACCCTCTACAATTAGGTCAACCTGATAAGAATCTGAACCCAATAAAGGAAATTAAACTTAAACAAAGTTGTGTGTGGAAGTTGGTGGTTAATGGTCTTTGTTAAAGAGAAAAACAATTTTCTTAGTTTAAGTATTTAACCTGTTGATTCAAGATAATGATATGCAAGATTATGAGAAATAAAAGGAAGATAGAAATGTAAAGAACACAGATAGTTAATGTGGTTAGGGATAAACTTTCCCTACGTCCATTGTTCGATCAAGGCTAGATCGAGAATTCACTAAATTTCTCCTTTCTTTTTACTCGTTGAGTACGAGCCACAAAGATAAATCAAACTAGATTCTATCGTTGTGATTACAAACTTACTTCTTTCGAAAATTAAAGACTACAATCTAAGAAATAAAAACTTAATCTATACTGGATCTTTAGCTTTTGGTTTGGTAAGTTTTCCAGAGAAATAAAAGCTTCAAGCTGAAGAACACTCAGAAGATTCTAGGAATTTTAGAGTGCTTTGAATGTTTGAATGCTTAAAGATTTGAGCAGAGTTGCAGAGTTTTTACTAGTTTAATTGATTGAATTTTCGTACTCTTCTGTGGAAGTGAAGGTGGTATTTATAGAACTATGGTTGTAACTATCCGTTAGAGAGATGAAGTGTCCTTCTTCATTGCATTAATGACAGCATTAAATTCATGACATGGTTGATGTTACACGCGCCGCCTGTAATGCTTGTTTTCCCACCTTCCACACGATTTCCTAGTGCTTTACCTTAACATGAATGATCTGTCGTACATCTACTTTGATATTCTTGTATTTCATTCCTTAAAATATCATCTTTGATGTGACAAGACACTGAGTGGTTGACTTATGGAAAATTTTGGTATGTCGGCTATCCACCATAGTTATCGTATAGCCCAACTAGCGTATTGTAAACAAGCAGCTCGTTTGTAACGAGCTGACCAACAATCTATTGATCAAATTAATACTTTGATTCTTCACCTCGATTATGAAGCCAAACTTGAGTTAAACAGCGAGATAATATAGGAACAAGTCATGTTTGGATAACAATCTGTTTGTTACCAGATCGTTATCGCAGATGGCTCTGTGTTCTTTGAGAAACTATACTAAGCAATAACTCGATCTATATAGGATAAGCCATTTGACATTGACCTGTTCTTTACAAACTATCGAGTTGTTCCTTCTACAGCAAGATAAACAGACCGTTCTTATAAGTAAGTTTGAAATTTCAAACTTCCCTTTACATCATCGATTTGTGTAAAATCTAATCTCAGAAAATAAGCTAAGTCTATAACCATAACAAGTAGTTCTTATCAAGTAATACAACTAATTGTTGAAATGAACTTATACTCATTGTAATAGCAGTCAATATGTCCAAGACAACTCATAAGAATAATACAGGTCGTTTACAAATCGACCTGCTCCTTTTATATATTGAGTTGTTCATTAAAAGATGATATTGATCACTAGGTTTAAAAGAACTTATAATTACTAAGTGTTGTTTCGATAAACATCATTATAACTTAATTAAATTCGTAGAGTTCCCAACACAACCCAAATCCATTAACATCATATCGGTCCGTGTTGGGTTATCGTGTCGTGTTGAAAATTGACAGCCCTACAAGAACCTTGTGGATTATGGATAGTGATGGAAGTGATCTAAAAGGTCTTCTATACTTGCTAGGGTTATGGATAAGGATGAGAAAGATATAGAAGTCTTTCACAAATGTATAAATAAACATTTGCTCATTCTTTTGTAATCATCCAATGATACAACTTACAAGTAATAGAAGCTCTTCATTCTTTCAAAATCTTTGGACTTTTTATTTGCCAAGTTCAAAGGTTTTCAAGCTAGTCTCGAGTTGAACTAATATAGGATGAAATGCCGAAATTCGAGAAACTCAAGTATTGGTATTTGACACTTTGCTTGATTTTGAAGATTGCAAACCCTTTCAGTGAGGTGATGACCATTATCAAACTGAGTGAACAATGACTTGTATAACAACATTGTGTCGACATAGGGAGTTTTGTGGGCACGGGTATAGGCATTGTAGGGGTATTGCCCCTACTGTTAGGTGTTATTTGGTTTATTTGGAGTTTTAGGCCGCACACTTGGGTTGTTTTGAAGGGAGGGTACTCTCATTGGTGGTCTCCAAATGTAGATAGAGGGTGGTTAAGAGCTAAACTGAAAGAAGTAATTGAGGCAAGAAATGAAGGGCATGTGACATGTGAAATGGGTGTCTAGTTCTTTTTTACCCGATAATTGGTTGACTTTGTGCCTGGGAGCCATATTTGGACTTTGGATGGAGGATAAGAGGGGTAACACTGAGTCAAGTTGATCAATCCCATGTCACTTTTCGGGCATATATTCTAATTACGGATGCAACATCCTTTTATCATTAATTATTTCACGTTTAAGATTCATTATCCATTAATCAATTAAGCTTGTTGATAGTTTAATTAATTAATATATTAATTTGTGAGTGATCAGATTCAGATTCTTATTATTATATATGAAATAAATTCCAACCAGTTGGGTGTCTTATATAATAAATCTTTCTGAACTTCCCATGCGAATATAATCAATTCGGACTCGCCGAGACAAGATTCTATGCAGTAACAATTGAGTATTTCTCACTAAACCAATCACAACTACCCAAAATATTACTGTATAGGGTTACGAAAAATTTGAAGTTCAAATGAATCAAAGTAGTGCATAATCAGCTGCGTAGACTAATGTTATTGTCACATATTAAGAAATAGATTGTTCTTCAGTATCAACAGAAAAGAACTTATCTCATTGTGAAACCACACCAGTATATATATGCAAGTCATGTACAACAACATACACATAACGATATCATTTTGTCGGCTAAGGTTAATTAGTTCTCGCATCGTAATGATATCACATCCTTTTTCGACTAGACTCTCCAAGTCTGTTTAGATTGTGAATTTTATTCTACTAAGGAACTGATTGAATTACCTTCTGTGATAATCGATCCACCACACAATCTATAGTTGTAGAAAATGGACGTTGTTTGCAATAAAATAATCAACATAAAATAAATTACAACCCAATGATGAAAATTTATTCTCAAAAAATGCAATTGAAGACAAATCTGTTACAACACCTAAGCATAAAGCATGTTTTTGTAGGAACCCGTATGAGGGGCTAGTTAGTCCGCAGGATCCACAAGTTCAATTAATCATGCAAAAAATTAATTCATAGACAAGCAATACCACATAGGAGAAAATAATGCGGAATTATACATTTCTCCTTCGCTTAATCCTTCGGTTGTGGAGAGAAGATTTGGATCGTAAGCAACGGATAACAATCCACTCCGATTGATGTATCCTTCGATCTGACCTCCAAAGCTTCTAACTTATTTTTGATCTACAATTTGATTATTGTGTGGACAAAAATCTATCAAACTTTGTAAGAAAGAGAAGATCGAAAATTGAGAATATGAATACCTTAATTTTCGAAAATAAGGAGAGTAAATAACCTAATAGCCGATTTATCTTGTGTATGAAATCCATCTTATTCAAATAACTTTGAAATTTGAATAAGTTTAAATTAATTTGACCAAGTCAAAATCATAACTTAATTTAATTAATTTCCAAGTCATTTGACCAATTAAATTTAATTAATTGTCTTGGTCAAACTTACACTTAAATTAATAATTAATAAATTAATTGAACTCTTAAATTAATTTCTCTATGAAAATGCAATAAATTATAAATCTAATATAAATATTTATCGACTCCACTATAGGATAAATATTGAACTATCTTAAATAACTCAAATTACATATGTGATTCTCCTTTTTATTATTAATTATTTCTCGCGCTTTACGAAACTCAAATCCATTAATTAATTGAGTTTGTTGACAACTCTAAATTAATTAATTTGTTTATACGTGAGTGATCCGGTTCAGTCCTTGATTAGTATACATGGAATAAATTCCAAACGGCCGAGTTTCTTACATAATAAAGCATTTTTGAACGCCTCACGGGGATTTAATAAACTCAGAGTTAATCGAGATGCAACTTTATGGAATGACAGTCAAGTACTTCTCGCTAACCAATTATCATTGCCAAAGACATTACTTAACCGGGTTACGAAAAACCCTAAGAATAAAAAATAGCAACTAATCGGCGCGTATACTAATGTCATCGTCCACAGATTGATTAATGAATCAATTACCTAGACCTCGTTGTAAGCAGCAGCACAAAGAACTTATCTCACTGCGAAACCTCACAATATATATACGCAAGAATGTCTGATAGCATATACATATACCGACATCATTCTGCAGGCTAAGGTCAGCTCTCGCATCAAATGATATTGCAATCTTTTACCGACTAGATTGTCCAAGTCTATCTAGGTTGTGTAACTTGTTCTACAAAGAAACCGATTGTGTTACCTTCTGTGATCATGGATCCACCACACAATCTTTAATTGTAGAAGGAGACTTGTTTATAATTAAATAATCAAAGATAAATAAATAACAAACTAATGATGGAAACATTTATTTTCATTAAATAACAAAGTCTATTACAACATCCAACCATTAAGCATGTTTTGAGCTATACAAACCCTAACAGTTTTGAGGTATACAAACCCTAATATATTCCTCCGTAAAAATGGCTTATTATAAGACAATGTAATATTAACATGTCCCTTAACGCACAATTGACGTCATTTGTTGAAAACGATAATGAGCGGCGCCAATACAATTTTAACACGTTTCTCACGTTCAATATGGACAACTCGATGTTATCTATCAACGATATTGTCGCCCATCATTTCAAAAGTTATTAATTAATAACAATATTAGGTGAAGTCCATAATCATTAAATGGGAGAGTCTGATATCATACTATACTTTCATATTGTGTGTAATTCTCCTTAAAAAGACATTAAGAGAGAGAGTACATCACCGTTTACATTAATTCAAGTTATCATCTGATACAGTTAGGCAAGAAGATGAAGTTGAAGAACATGAGGAGTGTGTGATGAGTCAACCAGTTGATCGAGTACAAAGGTGGTCTCTGAGAGCTTGTTCACGTCCTCAGTACCTATCAGATTACGTTTAGTAAATTATGAGGGATTATTTTAGTAATTTATTAGTTTTCTAGTTTATTAGATATATTGGTTATGTAGATCAATATTTTAGGTCGTAAATTCTTTTCCTTCTTAGAGTTGATTTGGGTTTGATATTTCCTTATTATGTGTGAGATGTTGTGAACATAGCCCTATTTAAGGGGTGATTTTCTCATTGTTTAAGGTTATGCAATATATTTATCATAAAAAATTTCATATTCTCCATGCGTGATCGTAAGGATCGGAGCTCATCTCGTGCTATAAACGGGAGTCGCGATTTGTTCATATCAAAGAAGTTTCATTGGTGCTTTCATCCAGAGCTCATCATGGAAGATCTGGACTAGAAACAACCATTCGATGCATTGAGCGCTCAGGTGGATACGTTTCTCAAAGCTGCACAATCTAACCACGATAAGTTACAACAACAAATTTCTACTTTGGTCGAAGTGGCTCAAGGCAGAAAACATAACTCGGAGACGCTATCAAAACAGATTCCGCCGGACATAATAGAGCCCAGAGGACCAATAGTGACGATGGGCAAAGTGCCCCCAGAATTTCGTGGACCTTCATTACATCTCGATGTTCCACGATTTGATGGAGACGATCCTTACAGTTGGGCCTTTCAAATTGAAGAATACTTCGCATTCCATAGTATTCTAGAATATCAACGAATACAAATTGTTGCATTCCATCTTGACGGTAAGGCCTCGGCGTGGTTCCAATGGTTAAAACATAATGGTATGATACATAACATCTCTTGGTCTCAATTTTTGTAGAAGATCAAACTACGTTTTGGGTCTTCACCCTATGAAGATCACGAAGGGGAACTAGCCAAACTAACTCAACAAGGCACTGTAGACGACTTTCAGGCAGAGTTCGAAGCTTTGATGAATAAAGTACAAGGGGTTTCTGAGGCTTTCTTGATATCATTCTTTATATCTGGGCCCAAGACGGAAATACGTCAGGAACTACAACTTAATCGACCCTCAACACTGGAGAAAAGCTTTGCCTTGGCAAGAGTTTTTGAAGGGAAGGTTAATGATTGTCAAAAGGATGGGCGTTGAACTTCACGCTTTTTGAGTCGTGAAGGGTTAACCTCGAAAGGCACGTTTGTAGCAGGAACACGAAGCCAACAAACCACAAGCAGGCCAATGAGTATCCTTACCCCACCCACCACGAAGTCGGGAGGACCAGCGCCAATTCAAACAAAAAATGGTAGCACTACGCTACCTGTTCGCCGACTAACTCCGGCTGAGGTTCGAGAAAAAAAGGAGAAGAGAATTTGTTTTAGCTGTGATCAGAAGTTGTCACCACCACATCACAATGGGCTTCTGAGTTCGGATGAGGTGTAAGAAGACATGGATAGAGAAGATGAGGATGATGACATGGATGATGAACCGGAAGTTATTTCTGGGGATATATCTAGTTTGAATACGCTATCAGGTAAGGGACAACCGAGGTCTCTTCGTTTGCAAGGGAAAACGGGAAAATATATTTTCCATATCCTTATAGACAACAGAAGCACACATAATTTCATCCAACCAGAATTAGCAGAATGACTAAATTTGGAGGTACAACCAACTTCAGGGTTGCGTGTGTATATAGGGAATGGTGATTCGTTGTTATGTCGCCACCAATGCGTCGGAGTACCCATCGAGATACAAGGCAATGTCTTCCATCTTGATTTATTTGCACTACCCATACAAGGACCTGATGTTATTTTAGGGGTTCAATGGCAACAGGAATTGGGAATGGTCACACACGATTATTCTAAGGCTCGCATGGAATTTATGTGGCGACGTAAGAAGATTACCTTGCAAGGAGACTCAAGCTTAGGAGCTAAGGTTATTTCAATGAAGATGTTTCAAGGTATGATATTATATGACCAGGTAGATGAGCTATTTAAAATAAAGATGTTGGCTGTAGAGAGATCGGGGGAACATTTAAACGACGGAATACAGTTCGAAGGAGTGCCTACTGCAATTCGAGATGTGTTGGAGGAGTTTCCTGAGGTGTTTTTAACTCCGACAAAGTTGCCTCCACGCTGAACATTTGAGCACCGCATTCATTTACAAGCTGGAAGTCAGCCCGTCAATGTCAGGCCTTATCGATACCCATATCTCCAAAAGAGCGAGATTGAGAAGTTAGTGCATGAGATGCTTGAACAAGGGATAATTCAGCCTAGCCAAAGTCCATTTTCTTCTCCAGTACTCTTGGTCAAAAAGAAGGATGGTTGTTATCGATTTTGTGTGGATTATCGCTCTCAAAATGCGGTAACTATAATGGATAAATCTCTGATTCCTACGATGGACAAGTTATTAGATGAATTGGGAGGTTCTCAAGTTTTCTCAATGCTTGACCTATGCGCGGGCTATCACTAAATTCGTGTCCATTATGATGATATCTATAAGACAACTTTCAGAACATATGAGGGTCATTACAAATTTTTAGCTATGCCCTTTGGGCTCACCAACACACCATCGACATTTCAGGCTGCCATGACGCACTTCTTCGTCTGTTTCTTCGACTATTTGTGGTGGTTTTTTTGATGATATTTTAATTTATAGTCTCAATGAGCAACAACACGTTGAGCATCTCTAGCAAGTTCTATCATACTTGATGTCTAACAAATACCTAGTTAAACTAACAAAGTGTAATTTTTGTGAAAAATCCATCGAGTATTTAGGACATATTGTCTCTGCGAAGGGTGTGAAAGACAACTCGAAGAAGATCGAGACAATGGTAAATTGGCCAAAACTAGGTACGCTTAAGCAATTGTGTGGATTTTTGGGACTCACGGGATACTACTGTAAGTTCGTGAGGGGTTATGCTGCTTTAGCTACTGCTTTAACGGAACGATTATGTAAGGATAATTTATTTTGTGTGGACTAAAGCTACGGACAAAGCTTTTTGTGCTCTTAAAAAGGCCATGACCGACGCTCCTATTTTACGTGTGCCTACTTTCGAGCTTTCGTTCATGATAGAAACCGATGCCTCTAATTGGAGTATAATAGATATGTTATTACAAGAGGGACGTCCAATTGCTTATTTTAGCAAGAAGTTAAGACCAAGAATGCACCACGCATCCGTTTATATAAAAGAATTATTTGCTATAGTAGAAGCGGTGGGGAAATGGCGTCAGTATTTAATTAGGAGACACTTTTACATCAAGACTGACCACCGTAGCTTGAAAGAAATCTTGCAACAAACCATTCATACGTCGGATCAGCAAAGGTACGTTCAAAAATTGATTGGTTATGACTTCTCTATTGATTATAAACCTGGAAAATCGAATGTGGTGGCCGATACATTATCTCGTGCACCGAAAAAAGAGTTGCAGCTGGAAGATATTGGGAGCCTTGCAACATTCAGTAGTTTTCCGATGCCGGATTTTTTGAACGAGCTACAAGAGGAGAATGTCAATAATCAAGAATTACGAGAGCTTCACCACCAAAGTGTTCAGGGAGACTTGTCGACCGATTATCGTGTGGTCGAAGGGGTGTTAATTTATAAGGGTCGCTATATTTTACCTAAAGATTCAAAGTTTAAAGAGAAATTTTTTCATGAGTACCATTGCTCGCCTGCGGCTGGACACCGAGGAATTAAGAAAACGTTGGTTGGTTTTTCTTCAATGTTTTATTGGCCTGGTATGAGACATGACGTAGAAGAATTTCTAAGAGGGTGCATACCATGTCAACAAGTTAAATATGTAACTTCTACTCCCGCTGGATTATTGCAGCCTTTGCCAATTCCCACTATGGTTTGGAATGATGTGACTATGAATTTTATCACGCATTTGCCGATGTCTAAAAGATGTACAATTATCTTAGTTGTTGTGGATCGCTTATCAAAATATGCTCACTTTGGAGCTTTGCCTACAGGATTTACGGCAAATAAAGTGGTTCATCTATTTATCGAGATGATCATTAAGCTTCACGGGTTCCCTTCCACGATTATATCGGATCGTGATCTGATTTTTTGAGCAAGTTCTGGGCTGATTTATACAAGTTAAGTGGAACAAAATTGAAGCACAACTCATCTTATCATCCTCAAACGGATGGTCAATCGGAGGTAGTGTCACGCCCGCACTCTACTAAGGATAGTAGAGCTGGGGAAACCGTGACTTTGGAAGGGATTAAAGAATTTGAGATAGAAATGGGGTAATGGAACGAGGATGAAACTAAACAAGAATCTCATAACTGGGCGAATAATTCATCGTACATGATTAGCAAGAAAAGGACTTGAGTCTTATGCTCAATATATGACAACATATCATGAAAGAAATTCGAGTCTTAGGTTTAATACATAACGACCTCGAACTAGCGGCGGAACGTTACTCGAATCGATAAAAGCTCTACATGTATGAAGACATGTAGAACCCCCAAGAGTCAACTAATAAGAGATCGACAAAAGCCTGAACGTAGTACCAATCCTCAACCTGCACGTTTAGAAATATATGTAGGGCTGAGTACAAATTGTACTCAGTAGACACATGCCAAAATCGCACTCATACATATATAATTGTCATGCCATTGTAAGTGAAACATAGGGATTTTGTCTCTAAAAAACCTATGTTCACTAAAAAATTTTTTGTGAATTCTTAAAGTTCGATCGATCTAAGTTGTTTAGTAATCTACCATATCTGTAACTTCTTCTTCTTCTTCGTGTCGAGAAGGTGGCCACCTTCCACGAACACCTTGACCGGCCAACCTGCTCGATAACTCACGGTCACTTTAACCGGCCAACCCGCTCGATGACTCACGGTTACTTTGTGTACACTAGTCCTAGTAGGATAGTCATCCCACTGGGACCCGAACTCGATTCTTTTAACTTCATTGAGCAGATAGGTATCATACATAAATCAAAATATTTATGGCAAGACAATACTTTGAAAAGATATCTCGTTTCATTTTGGAGACATGCACACATATTTTTATAGAGTGAGAAAAGCCTACTTGAATAGTCTCGACTGGTGTGACTTCATTCCCGGAACTCAGATCCGACCTTTCTTCGAAACCTTTAATTAAATCTCAAGTGAGACACAATTTCGAGTATATTTAATATTTCTAAGCATAAGGAAATATTATCCTCTATTATCTTGAGAACTATTCTCGGGTCTAACTCGATTAATATTCGAGCATCTTAATTATTGTCTAGAGGTGTCGTTGTTAAATTCTTAAATCAAGCTATGATTTATTACTAAATTTTATCCACTTACCCAAGTAAGTAATTGTTGCGTATAATCCATAGAGAAACTTCTACTTGAATATTTTGATCCTTAGATCGAAATATTTAATTTACTCTTATAGGTTAGCAATAACCATAATAATACACTCTAAGTATGATTTATAATTTAATCAAATATTATGATTAAATTCTAGCTTAATGAATTTATTTTCTAAGTTCAACAATAATATTCTACACTTGGGCATAGTCCAAATTAATTAGATCTTGATCCAAATAAATAACTAGTTAGCCCAATTAGACTTCAACCTTAGCATCTTAGTATTAGTTATAATTTAGGCCCAACAGATTAATTATTTACGGCCCAAGGATAATTTAAACCTCTTATATCCAACCCATTAGATCCTTATATTCTCAGCCCAGTCCTATATTAAAATGCGGCCCATAGGATTAAATCTCGGCCCATTCAAATTAATAATTGTTTTGGCCCACATGCTATACTTAGGTTTGGCCCAGTAGAGGAAATTTTCGACCCATCTCTTATATCTAACTCGGCCCGATAATTGGCCCATAACCTTACCCATCTACACATATACCCTAGCTCACCCTCTGCAGATATAACACATTCACACATTTTTTTTTCTCTCTCGGCCGTTTTTTCTCTTCGACGAGAATTGGAATAAAGCCCTCGGAGTCCCTCGCCGCCGTCCTTGCTTCGCCGCAATCTTCATAAGGTAACTCCCTCCTCTCTTCTCCCGTGATTTTATTTTTCAATTTCTCTCAAAATTCCTCAGCGTTGAACTCCCTCTCGTCGCTGCTCTCCTTCTCTGCCTCGCCTCTTCCTCGGCGGCAGGGAGCAACAGCTGTAATATCCCACATTAATTTTTAGTTTCATTTATATTATTTTGGCAAGTTTTATTAAAAAAAAAATTTAAATATAATTTGATATTGTTTAAAAAATAAATTGATTTATTATATGTTTGAACTAAAGATTTGATTTCGAATGTTTACAGGTTGTCTGACTTAGAGCGGGGATGTGCCCTAGAAAAATATACATTATTTTTATAAAATATGAGAAGATATTTAATATAAATATCTATGATTTTATTAACAAATATCTAAGATTTTATTATGAGTAGTGATATATATATATATATATATATATGTGTGTGTGTGTGTGTGTGTGTGTTCTAAAAATCTCCAACTCTCTTTTCCTCTCCCTACATAATTGACTCCTCCTCTCCCCTCACTCTCTTTCATTTTTTCTTCTCTTCAAGAACTTGGAGGTAAGCTCTTTGGATTATGTTCTTCTTCTTAATTTAATTGTCTTATTGTGTTCATATATGTGTATATGTATGTATATAGAAAGGGAGATATGGTTGAGTTTGGTTATGGTTTGTGTTATGGAAAAAGGGCCGCCGGTGGAGTAGAGGCGGAAGCGGCAGCGGGGCTGCTGCAATGGTTTATCGTTGATGCGTCGGCATCGGCAAAAAAAAATCAAAAATTAGAAATGATATGTGTGAATTCCCTATTTTCGGCAGAAACAGGGCAGCATATTGCGAGCTGATTTCTGTCCGTTTTATTTATCCAAAACCAATCGTATTAGATATCATTTTAAAGGTCTTTTCATCTTCTTTCCAACGAGATCTTCATATTTTATTCCAACATAGAACGAAGGAATTATAAGCCTCTGAAGTTAGAGTGTCGATGTATGTATTCTCTGTTTCACCTGTGTCTGGCAGCAGGTTGCGGGCTCATTTACGTCCATTTTTGTATACTAAAACCTCACATATCAGATACCATTTTAAAGATCTTTTTGTCTTCTTTCCAATGATACCTTCGGATTTTAAATCAGAGTCCGGACGAGGGAGTTATGACCTGACGAAGTCAGGGTGTTGATTCTACACGCTGCAGGTGCTGCGCGATTTGAGTTTGATTTTCCGGCTTCAAATCGATGCCAAATCCAAAACATTTACTTAGGAGTTTTATAGTCCAATCCTTAGAGAGTGCACCCGTGATTACGTATTTGAAAAGCGATAAACCGAGTGTCCATAATTGATGTCCCAAAACTTGTGGTTAAGTTCGGAATTTAGTAATTTACATTTTATGTTTTATATTTTTGATTTGAGAAATATTGCTTAACTTATTTATTAATATTCCCTAAACTTATTTTATCTTGTTATATTAATTTCATAATCTTCAATTAGAATGTGTTGTAGTCTCAAGAACCACATATATGTATAAATCAAGTTTTATATATGAGTACTAATTGTATGAGTTTAAGCTATAATAAGTTTATACTTTCAATGTGTAATAAGTTAAGTTTTAAAGTGCTAGGCGCCGCAACATCCAAGGCTCGAGGATGGACAACCGACTAAAGTTGAGGATTTTCATTTGAATTACATCTATCGAGGTGGGGTTTACTTTATCTGTAAGCGTAGTGGTTACATGGTTATAATCATTGTTGTGTGTTGTTTCATTCGTATGAGCTATTTATGTGGCCCACAAGGGGTCGAAAAGAGGTTAATTTACCCACAAGGGGTCGGGTCCACAAGGGACCGATGCTAGTCTCATTTAAACAGCTAAGCTAAAGAGGTTCATTACGTTATGTTGCATTACACAATTGGTTATAACTATTTGCAGCGTATTCCCCACTGAGTGTGCTTGCATACTCACACACTATTTAATGTTGTGTTTGCAGGTTAAGAGTCAATGATGGAGTCAGACGGGAATGTGCTTCATACTCTCCCAGTTCTAATATGTTGGATTACATAAAACTTATGTTATTATGATATATGTGTGTGATAATACAATATAACCTAGTTTTGCTCAAATGTTTTAGTATTTGTCATATGAAAACTATGTTTGGTTGAAACACACTTAAACGAATTTTAAACTGATGCTGATATTTTGATGGGTATGTATATATATATATTTGTTTTGATGAGGGTTGTGTCCCAATTTTGGTATTGTTGTCTGCTGCTGTTGGTTGATATTTCAGGTTGGCATATACGTATTTATAGGGGATATGCCGTCCGTTTGTAAAATTTTATTATACTCTCCGCTGCTTATCTTAAAACATAATTCATAATATAATTTATAATATTAAATGATTAAAGAAAATTAAAGTTTTTTGTAATGTCCTTATTTAAAGAATGGGAGCGTTACAGCAGCCAAGTGGCTCTCTTTGCTCTTTCTCCAGTTCTCTCGTCGCCTTTCTCCCTCACTCTCTGATTCCTTTCTATACACTCTCTCTAGTTCTGCCTCTCTTTTCTCTGGCAGCGAAGACAACAGGCTGCTTATCACCTTGTCGTCGCTGCTTCAGCTTCCACCCAGACGTCGCCGCCGCCGCTTAGCCCAGGTAATCTCAACCTTACTCGTTCCTTCTAAGATTTCCAACTTGCATCTCTTAAGTTCTTTGCTAAATTTGTGGAATAGGGACAGAGCCCTATTATCCCTGGATTTGATTTAGACTCTAAATTTTGATTACTGAATCCCATTAAGATTTTGCATGTTTTAAATTTTCTAAATATTCCTATAAGATTTCTTGGACTCAGTCCTACTATTATATCACTTTCAAAATTTGATTTGGTCCTAGGGGTACTGATTGTTTTGGTTTAAGTTCTAACTCATCTCCTTACACAGCAGCTAAGTCACCCCTTCCGCTTTAAATTTCTCGATTTTTGAAATGTCTAGTATAGTTCTTGCATTGCAAACAATTCAAATGTCGTTATCTTTTCCTAGTTTCAAGTCATGGTGTTTTAAGCATTTTTGCATGTGGTTGATCTGAACTTTAAGCTTCAGTCTCTAAAACAGTCTAAATAGTGTTGGGGATTTTAGTGTGGTTACAGCATGAATCTATTGTCATGTTGTTCTTTCTAAGTTGTCATGTTGCTCTAGTAAAACATTGAGAAGTGTTAATGGTTCTCAAGCTCTTATACCACAGTTCCTTTTTAACAAGGACAGTTTGAAAGCTTCTAAGTTTAACTAATGGAAGGTAGAAAGGAGAAACTAGAATCTATGAATCTATGGAATAATGTCATTCATGTGTCTTGAACTTAAAGTAAAAATCTTTCCTTACACTAGTATATTTGTGTTTGAACATAGCTAAAGACTAAATTCATGATGCTAAGTTCTCTGATTCTTAATATGTGCTACGACAAGATGTACACCTGTTATTGTTCTAAACTTCTAACTGAAATCTTTAAAGAGTAACATGTACTAGCAAGAATGAGGATTTAAGTCTTGATTACCTTAAAACAAATTGTCTAGTCTGAATTTAAGCAATGAGTTGGGCAGAATCTCCTTTGGTTCCACTCCTATTTGCTACGTGTTTATTTGTTGAGCCTGATGTGTGGAGTATGATTGCAAAAGTCTATGGGTTTAGGAAGCTTGCTATTTATAGAGGTCTCATTGCCGAGGTTAAGAATTGGGGTTGACCTTGGATGCTACCTCTTTCCTCAATCTATTTTGATTTCCTAATTGTCTTGGGCTGCAGTTTACATTCTAGGGGCCAGAGTTGATTTTGCAGCATGCTGGAGAGAGAGAGGAAGAGTTGCATCGAGCAGGTCAGTCTCTCCTCCCTTATCTCTTTTCTTGAGCCTTGTTTTCTTTATGTTTTACACTAATATAGGTTATTTCTTTTTCTGCATTCATTATTCTTTTTTGTTTTATTCCATTTCAAGAAGATCTCTATACTTCTCCCTTTGATATCCCTTATTCACCGAAACTCTTCCCTAACACTTATCCTTTGTCTTATGTTGCAGTTTAGCAGAGTGTGGCATGAAGTAGGGCTTCTTCTGCCGAGGGGTTTCAGAGGCAGCAACTCTCTTTTCTTTCTTTCTCTTTTATATCAATTAGTATTGTACTTTTTAAGGCTTTCCTATTGTTCTATTATGTATTTAGTATGTTCTTAGCAGATTTTGTTCCTTAATAGGTCTTTGGTAGTGTATAGTTTCAATCTCTCTCCCTTTTCTTTCTATAGACTGCATCCTAGGACCCTGCCTTTCTTTCCCTATATGTGCATCATTTTCCAGCTTTGGCTATGTACCTCTTCTAGATTAGAGTTACATGTCGTAACATTTTCCTTTTGTGTATTCCACTACCTTACTTTATCCAAGATTTTGTATATACATACATATATATATATATATAAGTTTGGTTGTGTAGTGGGATGATAATATAGATCATAGTGCATTATTTCCTATGTTATAAGTTCTTTTTGTTTGTTTTCCTTTCCCTTTTTTTTTTTCTACTGTTCGTGTACTAGAAGTACATGTATATATCTAAGTAGTTAATTAAAGTATGATTGTATCCCACAATTACAAGTTAACCAATGATCATCCTTCAATACCATTTAACTCTAATGATATAATGAATTTTGTATAAACTACACTACTGATTTATCTAGTCATATTCATATAGCATACTAACTATCCATCAAGATGGATTTTATTCGATAAAGTCCTATTCGCACGTTCTGATAATATTACATTACTACAAATTAACCTTGAAATTCTTGGTATGATAATTTGATTATAAGAGCATCTAATCCGAGAAATTTTGAATTAATTTGGGGTTAAAAGAGCGGGGCATTACAGGTAGTCAATCGCAGGTTGGAGCAATATCTACAAGCGATAACAATTGATCAACCGCAAAAATGGAAGGATTATTTGAGTTGGGCAGAATTTAGTTATAACATGAGTTACCATTCGAGCATTGGCATAAGCCTTTTTCAGGCTTTATATGGGCGGCCTCCATCTATTAGATCAAATTAACCTTATGATCAATTGAATCTTAAGTAGGGGGCTTAGCCCGCCCGCCTACCAATCAAAGAGGCTGAGGCGCACAATGTCGTTGTGCGGGGATGCGATTTGCCAAGCTGGAGCAAACAAAGCCGTCCGACCCTACCGGATTAGGAATGCAAAGGCCTCTCCTCCTTTCGGAGACCGGGAAAAGAAAGAGCTATGCTATTGACCGACCCCTTTTTCTCATTTTGTTTGAAGTGGGCCAAATAGAAAATGAAATGCATAAAAAAAATAGGGGAAGGGTTCCACTTTTTTTTGGGCTGCTCGCCCTACCGAAGTACCGAAGGCTTTCGCAGTAATGATTCATCTGTCCTCGTTCTTCCAGTCGATCTTCCACGAGATGCGCCAACCTCGGGATGCTTTACTCCTAACCCCACAAGGTTCCGAGACGGAGCTTAACCTGAGTCTCGGTTAAGAACGGCGATGATCTACGTTTCACACGGCGCACGATTCCATGGATAGTTTCATTCGACATCGTGATGGAGGACATAGCTTACGATCATCGACCACTTATGAGATTTTGAGAGCCGGTTATACTGCGTCATATTCCAGGATCAATCGCGGTAGATGCACTGGAGGTCTTGTTGTTAGAACGTGATCAAGTACTAAATGAACTTAAGGAAATTTTGGTTCGTGTACAAAATCGAATGGCTCAAAAGGTGAATGCAAAGTGTAGCGAAGTGAGTTATGCAGTGGGTGATTGGGTGTGGGTCAAGTTGCAGCCATATCGACAATCCACAGTGGTTCAGAGGGATTCTCTTAAGCTAGCGAAGTGCTATTTTGGGCCACATCGAATCAACTAGAAAATTGGAGTTGTCGCATATCAGCTCCAGTTACCCGAAAGTATTAAGGTGCATCCAATTTTTCATGTTTCGTTGCTCAAACCTTTTGTGGGATCGACATTGGTGCCTATTCATCCAATACTTATCGGTAATAATGAGAAACCATCATTAGTGCCTCTAGCTATTTGTTCTCACCGCAACATACTTCATCCTGGGGTTAGCGAACCTCAAGTCCTTATTCAGTGGGAAGGGCAAAATCTTGAAGATGCTACTTGGGAGAGTTTGGAGGATTTTAGCAGAGACTATCCGACATTTCACCTTGAGGACAAGGTGTTGGTCAAAGGGGAGGGAGTTGATACAGTCATGCAAGAAGACGAAGTTGAAGAACATGAGGAGCGCGTGATGAGTCGATCAGTTGATCGAGTACAAAGCCATCAGTTGATCTAGTACAAAGGCGGTCTCGGAGAGCTTGTTCACGTCCTCAGTACCTATCAGATTATGTTTAGTAAATTATGAGGGATTACTTTAGTAATTTATTAGTTTCCTAGTTTATTAGATATATTGGTTGATTAGTTCAATATTTTAGGTTGTACATTCATTTTCTTCTTAAAGTTGATTTGGGTTGATATTTCCTTATTATGTGTGAGACGTTGTGAATATAATCTTATTTAAGGTGTTGTTTTCTCATTGTTTAAGATTATGCAATATATTTATCTTAAGAAATTTCATATTCTCCTTACGTGATCATAAGAATCGGAGTTCATCTTGTACTATAAATGAGAGTCGCGATTCGTTCATATCAAATACGTTTCACCGTCCTTCACCAATATATATCTTGTGAGAATACAAGACAACTTTAACAATTAATGTTTTATTACTTAATGTACTTTTGTCATGTAGTCAATCTCTATAAATACAATAATTTACTTTCTTTTTTATTATAACATGCCGTAGTCATGATTTTTATATGTAATAAAATGATGCGGTTTTGTCATTTAACAAATAAAATACCCAATCACGTCGTTGTAGTGGGGGAATTTGACACGTGTGGAAATAATCAAATGTGTAGTGTCGTGGGTGTCAATAATTCCAATTTTCAAAAAGCAAACCATAAATTGGTGAAAATGCATTACATCAATTGACCTTTCTAATCTAATTTAATATATCACATATATTATATAAAAACACTTGATTTTGAATATGCTTAAAACAATAATACCATGCATACTTCATCTCTTCCGCTATTTATTTTTAATTTGATCAAAATAAAATATCAAATTTAAATAAAAGTAAAACATAAATAGTGAAAGTGAATGAGCATAACTTAGATGCTGTCAAATTAAATGCCACGTGAATGTCAAACCTTACACATATATTCATGAATCTCGGACGTAGAGATAGCATCATGCTATTGCAATAGAAAAAAATATCATCCGATCGTGACAAGGGTCAGGGATGGAGCCAAGTCCCTAAAGATACGAGGGGCAAAATCGTTGCCCCTATTTTATTAATTTGTTGTGGGGTAAATTCTTAAAACTTTTTGTGAATTTTTACATAATATTTATAAATTTTAATATAATTATTATTAAGTCAAAAAATTTGAAGTGTGGCTCTGCCACTGACAGGGGTTATTAATATATCTACGAATAATATAGTATACCGTATAAATAAATAATAGTTTTGATAAAAAATTATTAATCTCACTTTTCGATTAGAGTTTAATTATTAATTAGACATAATTATATATTTATTCAATATAAAACAATAACAAAAATGAAAATTATAATAACTCATATACTTATATAACATTGTCACATCAGCGAATATATATATATATATATATATATATATATGTAAACGTTGCATCATTTTAAAAACCAACATGTAATATCCAACTAAAATCAGTAGATAACATAAGTAGTACCAAATGTCCAAAATTTATAAACTAATTAAACAAACATAACATAATAGTATCAATTAAGATGAAACTCCCCACTGGCATGAACCTGCTTGACTTGCTTCTCATAATAACCATCTTCATCATCATCTTCCTCCTCAACTGCTTCCTCGTCGTCATCTTTGTCTTCATCGTCCTCGTCTCCTCCCCATTTGAAGCTGAGGGGCGGCCTCGACAACTGAGGAGGTTTCCGAGCTTCAATTACAAGTTTCATGATCTCCTCAATAGTTTGAAGTGAAGAAAAGCTAGGGTTGTCTCTCCGGTAGTACACAGCTTGATTTGGTTCTGTGAGTTCTCGTGGCAAGTTCTTCAAAAACCATGGATGGTTCTTTATCTCCTTTATGGTGATTCTCTGCACACATATATGCCATTTCATTCATCATTTTATGTGTTAGTAAATACTAATATGATAAATGCAATAATGTTGATTGAAGATTTTGATGCATGCATGTTTAGAGAAATTTGTGTCATTTTCAAGTAAGGCTATTTGATAAAAAAATGCGAAGACCATTGAGTGTGGAGCCTGAATGGACTGTACGCAAAAGTTCAAGTTCGACGAATTATTTAAGTCCACTTTATTAGCTCAGTTTTAGTACTAATGGGCTTTAGAGTTAGAGTTATATTGTTACCTATAAATAATAGTTTTTTCCCTTGTAATTGTATGCGAAAATCATATAGTGAAAAAAACATGGCTTGGCATCGCCCCCAGACGTAGTCGCAACACGAACTGAGTAAACAAATCGTGTGGTTTTTATTTCTCGTGATTATGTGCGTGCGTCTATTCTCAACAAAGATAGCCATGCATAGTTTATAATTCATTAGTACAAATTTGGGGGGTTTGTGATTGTGTGAGAGATAGAGAATGTCATTAATCATGCATAAGATAGAATAAAAGAAATTAATACTTACCCGAGAAGGATTTGCAACGAAAATTCGAGAGAGCAAATGCTTGCAATCTCGGGAGATATAAACATAGTCTGGAATTTCGTATTGCACTGTCATTATTTTCTGCAAATTATATACAATTCATCGTCATTACATAATTCAGATTCATTATTTTACTATTATATAAAAACCATTATATATGCTTCATTACATGTAAAATCATATATACTATTTTTATGTGCTTACAATAATAATTCTTGTAGGACTATCACATATCAATATTACAAGATAAATGTGTAAATTGTTTCTTAGTTCTAATTAACATGAATGGAGTGTTCTATGAATATATGCTTAGGTTTTTATGAGGAAATATTTTTCCATCTATGTAAAAATTAATTATTCCTATTAATTAAATTTAATATTAAGAATTTCCTTCATTATAAAATCATGAAAGTTGTTTTTAATAGAAGTTTCTTTATAGAGAAAATCATAGTACTTCATTAATTAATTAAATGATTAAGATATTTTCATATTTTTCATATAAATATTATATTCTTATTTTTATAAACCAACAGACCCGCTATAAAAGGAACAATATGTTATTTACAATATGAACCCAAAATTATAGTGATCTTAAATATTTAAAATTTTACGGACTCATCTATTTTTATTTCTATTTAAAAATTCTCATATCTCTTTTAAAAGAATGCTATGAGGATATATTTGTTTAAATAAATTTATTTGCATATTTGATTTTATAATTTGAAAGATATTATCGTAATACATTATTATTTTTAAATACTTCCTGCTTCCCACTTTAATTGTTCCATTTTATATTTAATTGAATGTATTTTTATAATAAAATGGGACAATTAAAGTGGAATAGAGAGAGTAATATTTTCACAATTTAAAAATATAATTTTATAATTAGCACTGAATTTCAATATTGAACGAGACGGGCCCGTAAATCAAACTATATAAATATATATAAGAGCACATATACCTTTTGATTTATGTATTAGAAAAAAAAAACACAGTTGACACTTACAGAAATAGTTTTTCTGAAATTCTTGGAGTCGTTAGGATCTTCGAAGGGATAAGCTCCCACCAGCATCACGTACAGCGTTACTCCACATGACCACACATCAGCTAACTATTTCATTTCCCCCATACAAAAAAAAAACACTTAAAAATTAAATTTAATAATCATTTAATTTCACACCATATCTATGTTATATATAAATTAATTGGATGCCTTGATTTGGATAAATTAACTTAATATCGACACTCTCTTTTGAGTTTGGTTTGGACAGTCAAAACTAGTGGAGCGATTGCTAATGTGGATAAGAATAACAAATAGGAGTGAGTAGATATTTGTTCAATAATTTAATGTTCAATCAATGAGATAAAACATGTATATATGGTTGAAGTAATTAAATTGGCTGAAGAAACTGCAGACTATTATTATATTAGTAATTTCTTACAGTTTGTGGCAGTCCATGTGTTAAACCATGTTACTCATATATCATAATCTTTAATGTGGAAAATTATTTTATTTTATAATATATACATTACAAAATTACTATGCTTTCTGCAGGGATTTCAACCCCCATTTCCCTAACCAAAACAATAAACAAAATTATTTCAATATTTTAATCAATCATTAAATATTAATATATGCATTTAAGTGAGTACAGTACTATAATAAAATATTTCAATAGTGACACAATTTTGAAGAATTATGATAATTATAAATGTTATATATTAAAGTTAGGTTACTAGTAAATTATTTTATTGCAGTTATATTTTAGATGGATCTACGTTGCAAAATATACAAACTATTTATTTAAATCTTTTAATTAAGTTATATAATATTCTATTCGTCATCAATTTTAATTAAATCAAATCATAAATAATAAATAAAATGAAGGATAGAGTACAAATGGCCATTTGTACAATAGCCTGCACATATACTCGTGTCTTTTGCAATGTGCGTGAAATATACATTTGTTTTCTGAAATTAAACCCTTCCCAAAACTTCCATTTCCACCTTATGGAATAGGATTTTCTATTATCTAAGTGTCTGATATCTCGTGTTACATTAATACGAGTCTGACATATAGTATGATTATGATTCAAAATTTATGGTATATATACAATATATATATATATTGAATTTTAAACCATTAATTACATCACGTATCACTATCCTATTAATATAACACGAAATATCATACAATTAGTAAATAAAATATCGGAATTGAAAATTCATGTCCGTTTTTAAAAAACCAATAGTTATTAATAAAAATTAGTGACACAAATGGTGCTTTGATTTTGAAGAAACACTTGAAGTATGTAAATATAGTATACCTTGCCGTCATATTCTCGGCGAGAGAGGACTTCCGGTGCTATGTACGCCGGCGTTCCCACCGTTGACTTTGGAATTGAGTGCAATACCGATGACTGATCATTAATTTAAATCAATTAATTAATAATTAAGTATCATTAATGATAAATTAATTAAATCAATATATGTATATATTTATATAAATTGCTTCATTAAATTAGGAGTTAGTTAAGAATTATTACTCCCTAGGTCCCACTAAACTTGGCACAAAGGACGTCCACTAAACTTGGTACATTCCAAAAGTACTTTATTCACTATTCTTAATAACCGTGCCGGAAAAAAAAATGTCAAGTTTAGTGGGACAGAAGGAGTACCTTGGAGTAGCCAAAGTCACAGATTTTGAGGCGGGGAGCTGTGCTTCCATCTAACAGCGTATTTTCCAGTTTCAGATCTCTATGGCATATTTTCTGCAATTCATTTTGCACATGCACATTGCTACCATATATTAACAAATAATTTCAAAACAATTACTAAAAAATTAGTCAATTAATTCAAAATCTCTGGACCCGACATATAAATCTGAGTTCACGACATATACTTTAAATATCTGGAGCCGACAAATAAATCTCTGCAATTATAAATAGTTTAATTGCATTCATTTGATTCAAAATAATGAAATTTAGAAAGAGATATATAGATAGCCTTCTTCTCAACTTATAATATAATACTCAATTAGTATTACTATTATACTTAACTAAAGGAACCGCATCGAGTGCTAAAATATATTACACTGCTTAATTGAGTTCCATAAACCAATGGGAAATTATGAAATGTACAAACTAATTAGATCGATTATAAATTGAGCATAAAAAGGTAGTATAGATATATAAGAGAGACCAATAAAAATGATTTGTTAATTAAAAATAAATTTTGATTGTTAAAGCATTTAAATTATTAGTATATATTAAAAAATAATATATTATCTCTTAAAATATGAAATTTATTGTCTATATGTATTTTCAAATATTTTTATTGAATACATACATTAAAAAAAATTATAAAATTTATCTTTTCGACTAAAGTATAATTTAATATATATTAAATATAAAATAATAAAAAAATAAATAAGACAATATAATATAAAATTAATCTAAAAATAATATTTACTATTAAAATTTATTTAACAAATGGAACATCTGATAACTTTGTTAGTTACAAATATAGCTCAAAGAAATTAATTGTATTGGTACTCGAAGTGAGAAACTGAATTTCAATTCATTTTATTTTGTGTTTTACACAATTATTATAAGACTCAAATTTAAGTCAGATACGAGATTTAATTTAGAGAAGCAAATAATAAGTACTCCTCCCTTTTTTAATAAGTGTACAATTTTATTAAATCACACGTACCAATAAAATGAAAATTTTACTTATATACATTTTATTGAATAGCATAATAAATACATTTGATCGATCTTGGTTTTTCAGAATGGGTTTACGATGAGAGAATGAGAATTGAGAGCGCGAGATTTACGTGGTTCGATCGTTAATGAGATCTACGTCCACGGGGAGAGGTTTTGTATTTAGTATAATTAGGTCTCCAATTACAATGTAAAGTGAGTAACCCCTAATCTAGCTTTAGGAACTAGTATTTATAGTCTTTACAAATGACAGTTGCGGTTGGAGAGGCGCCAAATCAGGAGTGGTGGTTTTGACCGGGCTGTTGGGCCTCTGAGCCTCTGGGCCGAGCTGATGGGCTTCTGGGCCGAGGTAATGGGCTTCCGAGCTGCTAGGCTTCTGGGCCGAGCTACTGGGCTTCTTGGGCCGAGCTACTGGGACCACATCCTATCA